>VDFB02056351.1:41255890-41510881 GCA_007258455.2 Sequoia sempervirens | reverse complement strand
AAAAATTTAATTACTTGATGTAAGTTTGAACACATTGATCTTGTACATTTTAAGTTTAGATAATTTTTCATATACGTACACATATATATACATGTATTAAAAATTAAATTTAAACATGTGTATACTTGAACTTGTGCAAGGATTGGGATGAGGCTCATGAAACGGATCAAGAGATCTTGGATCGGGACATGGATCCACACATCTTGTATCAAGAGAGGGATTGGTCCATGGATCGAGGGAGAGATCAGGCCATGGATCGAGGGAGAGATTGAGGGAGAGATCGGGCCAGAGATTTGATGATTCTATTCATACTAGATATCCCTCTCTTTGACATGTTTTACAGTATTATGGTTTGAGATCAAATTATTATGCTGGAGATACTTTTTATGATTTATGCATCACATTACATACATTTATGTATTATGGTATACACTTGTTACGATTTACATCACATTCATGTACATTTATGCTTTATGGTTTGAATAGGTTTGTTATACACATTATTATGGTTTGAACACTTGTTACATCTATTTACATCATGCATTATTGTGGTTTTATTTATTTAGCAAGTTTGTACCTTTATTTAAATTTATTATGGTTTGTTCACACTTGTACATCTATTTACATCGTGAAATCAAAATGTTGGACTATCTAATGGCTGCTATTTGTAAATTTAAAAAGATGTACATGTACAATTAATTTTAAATAGAAATGAATTTTTCTAAATAAATAGGTCAAGAAATAGAAAAATTTGAATGCAAATATGTAAGAGATTAATGCTATATTTAAGTGGAACATAAAAATGCAATTTGAAATAGATGATAACCTGAATTCTTAGCTCTAAATGTTCATTTTTAAAGTCACTCTAGGTTAAATGTAAATTGTGCATATATCATGCTATACATAAACTTAAGAATTCCATATTTAATATAATACACATGAATTTGAATGTGCATGCAAATAATTCAAACTAGATGATGAGCTATACTTGTGTCCAGTTGAATGTAAATGAAATCAAATATATTCAAGTGAACTTAAGAATTCCATATAATCTAATACACATGAATTTGATTGTGCATGCAAAGAAAGTGATCTAGATGATGAGCTATAAGTGGAGTTGAATGTAAATGAAATCAAATTTCTATTCTTGAACTTAAGAATTCCATGGAACATTTATGCAATTGGAAATTGATAAAATCTCACTATGCACATAATATAAGTATCTAGATCTTCCCATGACAACTATATATTAAAAATTGATCAATCCATATTTAATTACCAAAGATCCCATTACATGTGGTCTCAAGCTATACGTGGTAAACAACTATTGATGCAAAAATATAACTATCTCAAGCACCCCAAACACCATCACTATGATTCACTACAATGAATATTCCAATGCACCAAGGTGAACAAGAAAGATCAATCCAAGAGAACCCATCCAATATAACATTCAAAAAATGATACATGTAAGTTATGTATACCAAAGGTTATAGAAAATCATGGTTGCTACTCTAAATGAAAGAAAATAAATTTTATGTAATTCCTATAGATCTTGGATAATATACCCAATGATTAGGACAAGGTGGGTGATTAGAAGAATAAATTATGAGGATGAATATGGAGGATGGGATTAGGATTGGGATAAATTTTCAAGACCTCAAAATGATTTGATTTGATTAAGGTTGATTCTCCATACTCAAGATAGGCTAATGTTCCTAAGCAAGAGTTGATTGGATTTGATAACTATACTTAAGATAGGCTAATGTTCTTAAGCAAGTTTGGATTAAAGATGAAATCAAATTAAGGTCTTGATTTTTGATTGGGAGATTGGATTTGAAATGGATGATAGTGGATTAAGGATAAGGTCCCTAGATGAAAGCTTTGGGTGATGATGAAAGGATATGATGTACGAATGACATTGAGACCTTAACCAAATTTTGATGTTCAAGTGATGATTTTTTATTAAGGATGGAGATTGGATATATGGTTGAGATAGATAGATGGATAATAAATGATTATATTTTGGATGAGGATAGATGGATTAGATTAGTATTTTCTTAGGATGGAATTAGGTTGATAATGTGATTATATTAATATGATAGTGAAGGATGGTGATTAAGGATGATGATGGATGATTAAGATGGAATAATTAGGATAAATGGGGTGATTAGGGGGATAGTTAAGGTGATTATGGATGAATTAGATGTGATGATTAGAATGAGATAGGATTGATTAGATACATAATATGAATTAAATTATTGGGTATGATTAAGATAAGGTGGATAATTAGAATGATTATGGAAGATAATTAGGATTAGGGTGAAAATAAGGATGATTATGAATGATTAAGATGGGGTTATTAGGATTAGAATGGTTATATATGAATGATTAGGATTAGAATGGTGATTATTAGAACATGATAATGAATGATTGGGAAGGGATGATTAGGATGATTATGGTTATGGGTTATTAGGATAGGGTGATTAAAGATGATTAGGATGAGGGGGGATGCTTAGGATGAAAATAATAATTAGGATGTGATGATTAGGATATGAAAATGGATGTTCATTTAAAATTATTGAATTTCACATTAGTAACATAAAAAATAAAGAAAACTAGAGACAACATATGTAGATTATTCACCACTCAAACACCAAATCAACTAGATCCTTGATTTGTCACAAAATTACAATAAAGTAATCATATAGTTTAGAAACACAATAAGAAAAACTATAAAAAATTACACTAATAAAGAGCATATACGAACACTTTCACATTTAATAACCTAGTAGAAGAAACCTTCCAAAACCACATGATCCCAATAAAACATCTAACTTACAACTTTAAAAATTCATTTTTCCTAGAAATTCCTTAAATCATCCTTGTGACCCTAGGAAAAATGAATTTTTAAAGTTGTACTAGAGATGTTTTGTAAATTGCAAATGATGCACTATATACTTGTGGAGTTGAATGTTCAAATGAAATGAAAGATTCTTGAACTTAAGAATTCCATGGAACATAAACTGGGTTTTGTAAATTGTACGCATATATATTCAATCTAGCTCATATAAGTGGAGTTGAAAAAATGAAATCGAAGATTTGAAAGTGAACTTAACAATTCCATGTCAAACATAAAAATACAATCAAGGAATAGAAGATTTAAAGGAATTTAGGAAAAATGTGAAATTTTTAATTTAGTCACTAGGTTTTGTAAATTGCATACATATATACATGATCTAAGATTCAACAAATCAAATTGAAGATTCAAGTGAACTTAAAATAATTCCATGTCCAACATAAAAATGTAATTGGAAATAGATGATTTAAAGTAATTTAGGCAAAATGTTTGAAAACACTTTTAAAGTCACTAGGTTTTGTATCAAGCATATATGATCTAACATACATATCTAAGTGGATTTTCAAATGTAAATTATGAAATCAAAGATTCTTGAACTAAATTAAGAATTTCACTTGGAACAAATTTATTTATACAATTCCAAAAATAAATGACCAATCCTTTGAAAAAAACCCATTCTAAATCATGTCACATGTCCAATCAATATAAATATATAGATCTAGATCTATAAAATTTATATATATATCCAGTCATACATGTATGTATATCCAAAAAACAACTTAAAGCTTTGGTATATAAAATTTGGATCCTCTCTATCTTTAATTATCTCTAAAATCTTTTCATGATCTTCAATAGACAACCTCCACTTTTTTTGGCACATCCTCTTTTAGGTAAAGTTTCTAAATTTATTTTTGTTGCTATAACTAAGTGACTATAATGTAGAACCTTTTGTCCTGGCATATAATCAACAAATATAATACCATTTTTATCTATCTTTATTTGTTGATAATATATGCCTTCAATAATGATTGATCCAATGAGATACTCTTGTCCATCACCATCTATCATCGATTCCACCAATTTTCTTTTTGGTTGCGTACATCTTAGTAGATAGTAATCTACACCTTCTGCATTGTCAAGATCTACAACAATACTGAAAATATCTCCTTTACACACACCATGTAAAGTTTACAAAACTTGTAAATATATTTTTAATATATATAAATTTATATATAAACATGCTTGAAACTTACTTAAACATCTAGAATATATTTAAAAATCAATTTCCATACCTATAACAACTAAATTAGATACATGTTTGTAATCAACTGAATATAGAGGATTGTAGTAATCGACATTGTCATCTTCAACAAAAGGAGGCATTGATATTAATTATTTCATTTCCCGTCATGAAACGTACCCATCTCTTATATTCTCACATTGAACAATATTTGCATTGTCCTCAATGCAATCAACACAAAAACATGATTTTTCTCTCACATTAATTGCATAGGGCCTACTACTTCCCATTGTCACGATTTGATGCAGACTTCTAATACCATAAATTGCTTGACAATTATAAGGATTTGATCGATCAATATCTATAAATTCAAATTTGAAAATTCACTAAAATCATGTACACAAACTTTGAAATTCAAATTTTTAACAAATTTTGAGTAGATGTACCTGTAACTTCCCAAAAATATCATGTGTTGTATGTTGAGTCACGAGTGGAAAAATGACTTTTGCACCATTCAACAATTTCATTTGCATTCCATATGGCATTACCTGCAAGTACACATGTTGGCAAAAAATTTCACCTTTTACTTTCAAGGAACTTAAAAGAATTTAATTTAGTTTAAAAATATATATCTAATTTTTTTTATAAAATATCTCTAGATTCCATATATATATGGTGAACTACCAACAAGTTCATATTGACGAAGTGCATGCTTCACACATTCTCTTGCTCCGTCATGCTCTCCTTTTGCATGTCCACTCTCATAAAAATTCCACAAAAATTTGGTGTTGTGTCTAGCATGTTGATGGCTTAACCAAACAAAATCTTTTGCAAGCTTAAATTGTCCTGTGAAGTTATAAATAATTACACTAAAACCAAATTAGCTTCAAAAAAGTAATTATATATAAGCAATTAAACAATTTACTTGTCTCAAAGTTAAAAGTAAATAAATAAATAAAATTTTAAAGAAACAATGTACTTACTAGCACATCCATTAGACCATATCTAGTGTTGTTCTTGATTTATGCCATGTTGTCTCAGGTCTGCAAAAATCATTTTGAAACAATGAGCTACATAGCTTTTATCATGATTCGTATCACCACTGATATAAAATTGAACCTCTTTGATGATAATTTGATCATCTTTGCTACTTTGTATTCCATCGACCTCTAACTTGGCATGCCTATAAAAAACTTGCACAAAGATTGCAACTTGCTCTGAATGATAATTTTGACTTTGAATCTCAGTTTGACGACTAAATGTATAGTTCTCAAAGAAATCTACAATAGAGAGAATATGACCTGGTGGAAAGAAATTCTTTGGATCACGAAATTGCTTAGCTTGCCATCTTGCACCATGACAATGTTGGATATGTGGATATATGATATTGCGAAATTTACTCATGAATTCATTGTAAGGAATTCCACTCTCTTTGAGAACAATTTTTTTGGCCTCAACTCCTAACTTCGTTAAGTATATGTCTCATATTCAAATCTCTTCCAAATAACTTGCATTTCAATATTGTCAACATGTAAAAGATTCTTCAAGTCTCCACGATCATTACATACATTTTTTATACATTGAACATTGAATTCATCTGAATCTTTTGATTTTTCGCATACAAGAGACTTCACAAATTGTGTTGTGCTTCCAGGGATGGTTAAATTTTGATCAATTGTTGCCATAGCTTTTTTATATGATTGTAGGTGTAGATCAAATTCAACATGATTTAGACAAGTTTCACGTACTTTATTTATACATACAAATGATGATCATAGTGTCTCAAACATCCTTTGACAAATCTTCACATTTGAAAATTCTTGCTTGAATGCTTCAAAAAGTTCACTTTGTGTTGTATCTATAAAATGTTTTGGATGAGAAATTTTTGTACCATCTTCACCTATTATTTGTATAGTATCCCTTCTATTGGAAGAAACACAAGAGTGGGTGGTCCAATATTCAACCACCTGTTTCTTTACATCTTTTGAAATTCTATCTTTTCGGGGAACCCTACAAATATTTAACCAATTTTTCTCAAATTTTTCATCTATTCCATTTCTCTTTCCAATATACCTTTGAACAGTTCTCCTAGAAACATTTAGTAATTCAAAAATTGCTTGAACTTGTCTTCTATGTGATAATTTTTTACTAGAAATTATAGTCATCAACGCTCTATGTGCAACACTTAGATCACTAGATCGACTCTTCTTTTCAATACATTCCAATGCTTCTTGCAATTTTTCAAAAATTGTTTGTTTTAAACCTAATGAATTTTTCCTATTATCAACCCCTAACAACTCCAAAATAGGGGTCATTTTTTTTCGTCTAAATAACTTTGCAACTAACTGTGCTCTTCCTATTAAAGATTTTTCTTCAAAAAATTCATCCCATATTCTTTTAGAGTGTAATTTTAATGTGCATTCAAATAACATATCTTCAGATGAAATGTTATTGAAAAAATAATCCTCATCCATCTCCATCAGATATTCCATACCATAGTCTAAATAATTTCTATTACTAGGTTCAGTTTGTTCTTGTACTTGTACGTCACCTTGGTCATCAATATTTTCCATGGGTTGTTCTTCAGTAGATGTTCCTTCACCCACTCTTCTTTTCCTTTGTCTTATTCATGTTCAATCATACTTCCTCAATCTAATCCTTTTATTTGTCATCACAAATTACACTCAAATTTGAATTCACTTGCATACAAATTTGTACACACATGAGCTTTCAATGAAACATGTACAGTTAATATTGCATAAATATCTAACATTAAATTATAAATTGTTCAATTGTTTTAAAGCCATTTAGTAAAAAAAAGCATTCAAATAAATTACAAACATATCACATGAAAAAAATTGGTATCATGAGCTCATATTTGGTATATATATATATCACTTGAAAAAAGGTTCATCAATTAAAATTTCTTTAAATACATAAATTACAAACATATCATGAGCATATTTGGAACATATATCACTTGAAAATATTTAAAGCATGTAACTAGATGCACATGCTAGATCATGACATCACTTACTAGATCACCACTAAATGTGCATTAAAATATGTGGATATTTTAATAAAATAAGTACTATAAAACATAGAAAGAGAAACATCATGAGCTCGATATATACCTAAATGTGTAGATCACCACTTATATTTCATGTGAAAGAGAGAAAACATGATGCATATATCTCCTATGAAAAGGTATTTAGAAATGAAAGGATAAGATTACAAAGTGGTCCAAGGCATGATTCCTTAAATGCAAGGATGTGACAAATAAAATCACACTATGTTAAAAGGAGGAAGGATTAATGACTTAAAATGTAATGATATAACCATATAAGCATAAGATGTAAAGGGATAGAGACATGATTCCCATAATATGAAAATACAACATGATGACTCAAGGTTTAAGATGTAATGGAATGCATGATGCCCTTTAGTCTATGTAGCAACTAGATCTAAAAGTGTGGTCCATGAACATATATATAGCATCAAAGAAAATAATCAATAGTCAAAGAATAATTTGTGGAAAAGTTACATGCTTGAAAAGTATCACAATACATGCATGAAAAATTAAGAATTAATGAGGCAACATGAGAAACCAAAATTATAAGGCAAATATCATAAAATCTCGAGTACTTTAAATAAAAGTCTAATACACATAAGCATGCAAAACATAAAATAGAAAAATAATATATACATATAAAAGATAAGTCCAAGTTGGAAATAAACGTAAAGGCAAAGGTAAATTTAATAAAACATAGGCATAAGGAGGATGTGAGAACAAGAATGGAAGAACATAGAATTGGTGATCAATAGTAATGAAATCTAAGAATTTAAATAGTGAAAACAAACTTCAAATGCATTCATGAAAATAAAGACATAATCAATTAAATAAGTTGAAGATCAATGTACCTTCAAAAATAGCTCTCCTATTGTCCAAATACGTTTTCTTTTGTCGAAATAATTCTTCTAAATTGTTGAAATAAACCTTCTTTTGTCGAAATAAGTGTTCTAAATTGTCAAAATAAACCTTCTAAAATGTCGAAATAAATTGTTTTCTGTCAAAATAAACCTTATTTTGTCGAAATAATCCTTAGTCAAAATAAGCCTTCCTTGGTCAAAATATATATTTTGTCGAATTTTCTTGAGTTGAAAAATTAAAAGAAAATAGAATTTATTTATATCAACCATTTTTTTCTGAGCACATGTCGGCCAGTTATGTCTTGACCGAGCACTTTTCGGCCGAGCTATTCTTGGCCGAGTAGGTTTCGACCATGTCTTGACCTAGCACTTTTCAACCGAGCTATTCTCGGCCGAGTAGGTTTCGACCAAAACACGCTCAACCGAAATATGCTTAGCCGAGCATGTCTAGTTGGCATCCTATTTTCTAGCTAACTCACCTTTTTTCAGAATTTTCTGAAACATTCAACTTTGGCAAAGTATTTCTCCAGTCAGAATGATTTTTCTGTAAAAAGGAAAAATACCCTTTTGTAGAGCTCAAAGTGGTGAATCCAAATATTTATTTTTTTAATATTTTAATTGGTTTTAATATATTTTATTTTTAAAATAATGCAAGTAGGTTGTTAAAATTAAAAAAAGAGGTTGATTAGAAATTAAAAAAAAATATAGTAAAACATATTAAAAAAATTAAAACTTATATGGGGCACAAGAGGAGAGAGTCTTCTTCAAAAGGGTATAATTTATTTTTTGAAAATGATTTAAAAATTTGACAATAGTTGACAACCCATGACAACTATCAAATTCTAACAAGTTTGACTTTAAAATGTTATTACGAGAAAAATATACATCAAAATTTGAATTTTTTTCCATGCACAAGATATTGAAGTTAGCTATTTGGAGAAAAAAAAAATGGAGAAATGAAGTTTTTTTCAATTTTTTTCTTGACGACCCATGAAGTCACTCTTTTCTAAAATTTTCAGTATTCCAAAATCTATCCTTAAATTGATAAAAAAATAATGAAAATAATTATTTTTTAAAATTTGAAAAATTACAAGAATAAACTTCATCAAAAGTTCTATATTTCATTAGTTTACAACATTTTGAAATCAAAACATAAAAACCACTTTTATGTGGTCGAAGTTTAGAATTTTTTTGTTGGTTGATTCATTTATAAAGTGTGACACAGGTTTGTGCTTTTACCCCAACATATAAAACCACAATCAAGATTTTATTATTTTCAACTTTAAAGTATAGGTTACTATTTGTCAGACCTTTGTTGAAGCCTTATTGAATCAAGTACCTGTCTAATCTTGCATAGCAAGCTCTAGGAGCTTGCTTCAAACTATATAAAGCTTTCTTCAATTTTTAGACCATATCCGATTGATATGACAACTGAAATCCTTTCGGTTATTCCATGTAGACCTCTTCTTCTAGCTCACCATTCAAAAACACATACTTGGCATCAATCTGATAGACTTTGAAATCTATATGAGTAGCAAACGCTAAGAAAATTCTGATAGCTTCCATTCTTGCCATCGGAGCAAAAGTATCCTAAAAATCTATGCCTTCTACTTGTGAGTAACCCTTACACACAAGCCTTGCTTTGTTTCTAACCACTTCTCAATTCTCATTCAACTTATTTTTGAATACCCACTTTGATCCAATAATGTTTTTGCCTACTGATCTTGGAACCAATTCCCAAGTTTGATTATTCTCAATCTACATAAGTTCTTCCTTCATAGCATCCATCCAATGCTCATCTTTACATGCTTCACTTACAGTCTTCAGTTCAATCTCAAAAAGTAAGCATAGATTTACTTCACCAGCAACAACTCTGCTTCTTTTCAATACTCCTTTTTTCTTGTCTCCAATGATTTAATTTTCTAAATGATTCTCCTGCACATATCTAGGTGTCTTAGGTGACACTACCAGAGATTCTTCCTCTTTTTATTTTTCTTCATTTTGCTTCTCTTGCTCATCATTTTCATGTTCTTCCACAATTTCTTCAATTCTTATGCAATCAGGTTCACCAAATACATATCCATCAATATCAATTGAATTCTTCATCATTTCATCAACTTTGACATGTTTTATTTCTACAATCCTCCATAATATTTTTTCAAACATCTATAAGCCTTACTTCTAGTAGAATATCTAAGAAAAATGCCTTCATCACTTCTTGCATCAAACTTTCCTAAATTTTCTTCATCCCTTTTGATAACATTTGCTTCCAAATACCTTAGAATATTTAACAGTAGGAATTCTTCCACACCATAGCTCATAGGGGGTCTTTGAACTATTTTTTCTTGTTTGAACTCAATTAAATACATAAATAGTAGTATGAATAGCTTCTCTTCAGTAAACTTCTGATAAATCTTCCTCGTTAATAATTGATCTAGCAACCTCTTGAATTAGTTTATTCTTCTTTTAAATAACTCCATTCTACTGAGGAGTTCTCGGAGCAGATAACTATATTTTTATTCCATGCACTTCACAAAACATATTAAACTCATGGGAAGTGAATTCACCACCTCTATCAGACCTTAAGCATTTTACCTTCAAATTTACTTCATTTTCAACCATATCTTTGAATTTCGTGAATCTATCTAATGCATCTAATTTCTCTCTAAGAAATGTAACCCATGTATATCTAGAATAATCATCAATCAAAAGAATAAAGTACATTTCACCTTGTAGACTTATCACTCTTGTAGGACCACAAACATCTATATGAATTAAATCCAATAGTCCAGTAGTAGATTGTTTCTTTGATCTATAATGATTTCTTGTTTGCTTTTGAAACTAACAATTCTTGCAAATAGCATTAAAATGCTTTGTAATCCTTGGTAAATCTCACAGCCTAAACTACACGAATCCTTTCCAAGTTATCAAAATTCATATGACACATTCTTCGATGCCACAACCAACTTTCATTAATCTGAGTTATAAAGCATCGTCCATCAACACCCTTAAGTTGGTAGATATTTCCTTTAGATTTCTTTCCTGTACCAATCACTATTATGGATCCTTTCCTGATCTCACATCTTTCATCCTCAAATACAAGATTATATCCTTTACTGTACATATTTCCAACACTCAAAATATTATGCCTTAAACCCTTAACATAATAGACATCATCAGTATTATGCTTGCCATCAAAACTTATTTGAACCTATCCCACAAATTTTAGCACTAGTATCATCTCCAAACATAACTAAGCCACCATCATAGCTTTCAAGTTTAAAAAACTTACTCTTATCACCAGTCATGTGATGTCAACAACCACTGTCAACAACCCAATAGTTCTTTTCATGTCTAACATGTAGGGTAGAGATTACAATACCTTCATTTTTCTCCTTCTCCAGAGGAAATTCCTTCATCTATTTTTCAAAATTAGCAGAAGTAGGTTCATCTTTTATAGCCAAGAACAAGCATTCATTGTCATAAGGATATTCATAATCATATTCCTCATCAAATATACTAGCATTTTCATTCACATAATATGTTTTATTGATCTTCTTACCTTTCTTTTCTTTCTCATATCTTTGTTTATTCATCTTAGCTCTTTCTAAACACCTTGTAGCATAATGACTTATTCCTCCACAAGTAAAGCATTTAAAGGGTAACTTACCTTCATATTTTTCAGAGCCTTTCTTCATCTTTCTCACAAAGTTAGCTTCTTCTTCATCAAAATTTTCTTCATCTGAATCTTCAGCTTTTGTAGCCTCAAAAGCAATCTCTGATTTGGATCCATTTCTCAAATTCGACTTTCTCATCTCATAATATGTTAGAGTTCCCAACAATTGATTTTTAGTGTAAGTCTTGTAATCTATATGTTCCTCAATAGGGCATACCTTTTCATTGTAAACATCAGGGAGAGTTCTAAGAATCTTCTTTACAATACTAGATTCATCTATTGTAGCACCAATTCCTTGTATTCCAGCTACTACCTCATCTAATCATTATGCATAAGCTTTAACATTCTCATCTTTAGAAATATGTAGGAGCTAAAACTATGTCTCGAAATTCTACAATTTTTCCTCTTTGACCCTTTCATCACCTTCATGTGCCTTTTCTAGAGCATCCTAGACTTCCTTAGCAATCTTTAGATTTTGAACTTTAATCAACTCATAATGTACAAGACTATTCTTCAAAATTTACTTTTCCTTATTTTTTTCTTCATGTGCCTCAATCTCACCAACTGTACTTGGACCATTAGCAAGAGGAGTGTAAGGATTATTTTAAGCTTTCTCCACATCATATCCATAATACTCTAGATACTCTTTCATCAATATTTCTAGATAGCATAATTAGTTCCATCGAACCTCGAATAAGCATGAGTAATTTTTCCAGCCATCCCAGACCTTCCTTAGGTGGTTAAGCTCTTCTCCAAGGAACCAATATTTGATACCAATTGTTGAAAAAGACAACTAAAAGGGGTGGTGAATCAATTGTAGAAAATTAAACTTTTATAACATTCACCAAAACTTTGATCAATCACAATTCTTAACTCTACTAAAATGATTAAAAATTAAGTGAAAGTGCAAAAACTGAAAACTATCACACAAACACAGTAACACTAGATTTACAAGGAAAATAAAATGAGGGAAAAACCACGATAAGGATTAACTCACACTATAGAGAATATCAAAACTAATTACAAAAAGGCTCACTAACAAAATAAGGACTCACTGTCCAGATCGAGAATTACTGTCCATTAGGGATAACCACCTAGAGGGCTCACTACCACAGAGATATGGTGTAGGAGCACATGGGAAAATGGGCAATCAGCACCACCAAAAATATTGTTGTTTTTATCTTCTTCAAATTTTGGTTTGTTTTATTTTTGTTTGGTCTCTCTTATTTTGATCGGTGCGTAAACCTCATAAATTTACACTTTAGCGAGACATGGAAGCAAACGTGTAATTGGATAGTATAAAGCAAATCTCCATTTTCAAGGTCGCTTAAAAATTAATTGATGTTGTAGCTGCATTTTCCTTGGTAAACATGTATGCAAAATGTGGAAGTGTAAGACCTAGAACATAAATTGTTTTCCTCCATTTATTTTTAAAAGACAATTGTTGGAGATGAACAAATTGATGTATATCTTTTCATTAAACTGCAAAAGATAAAAGGTCCAAAAGTAGTGGAAGAAAGGAAAGCAAACATGGTTTATTTTTTTTATGTAGATTTAAATTAGAAATGTGTAGGGTCGGTGAAAGAGACTCTTTGTCATTTCTTTTTAAAAAAATGTAGATTGAACACGCCAACAAAGGAGGATGCCAAGCAATATGTGGAATACATAAAGTTACCCATGAAATATTTCAACAGCTGAGCATCATAGGAAGATGAGACAAAAAGAAAACAGGGCAACACCAATGGAAAATATTTAAAAAGAGAATGAAAAGGCTAATAAAACTTTGAAAAACGTTGATGATATTGTGGTTTAAAATTGGGAATAAATTCTATGTCTTTTCATTTTCACCACAAGGATAGTAATTTGTTCTTTTGTTTCAAATCAAGACAAAACAAGGAAAATTTAGGGGGTCATGGGTTCAAAAAGAAGAAAAAGAGGCATCAATATGATTCCTAGGCGTGGTTGTGAGAAGTGAGAAGTAGGGTGTACAGAGATGGAATAGGAAGAGGTCGACTTCTCAAGGGAACCCATGTAGAGAGAGGATGTAGGTAGAAAGAGAAGTCAAGTCAGTTGAAAGAATGCATAGAAGATGATGGAAAGTGTGCCATTGCGAGGTGAATGATAAGGTCGATAGAAGGATAGAAACAAAGAGCCCATGAAGTGAAAAAAGAAGGCACGGGTTAGAGAAGATCATTAGGTTTGGAGGCAGCGAAGAACTCCAAGTTGGGTGATGGAGATTATGTGAATAGCAGAGCCAATACCAATGACATTTGAGAAACAAAACAAAGTTTCATCTAAACAGAAGTTGATGGTGAAGAGAGGTCACAGGAATTTGAACAAATGTTTTGTAATTGTTAAATGTTGATGTAAAATTTTGATTGATTTAAAACTATGTTATAATCATTTGAAACCAAGCTCATTGAATCAATTTTGTTATCTTAGACTCTGTATTTGTGAGAGAAGTGGGAAGCTTATGAGTGCTCTGCATCAATTGGTATCAAAACAGGTGATTTTGAGTGTGGAGAGTATCCACTAGGATCTGTGGGAGTAACGGTAGTGCAGAGCTCAAAAGAATTGTTGTGGGTGAGTTGTGTGTGGAATCCCAAACAATTGAGTGTTGAAACTGTTGATTGAAAGAGATGTTGCCTCGAAGAGGAAGACCCATATTAGAGGCAGTATTGGAAAGATTTCGAGATATGGTATTAGAAGGTATCAAAAACCAAGTGGAATTAGGTGCTGGTAACAAAAGAGAAAGAGAAAGAGAACATGAGAATGAGGAAGAAATCGAAGGTGAAGAACACAAAAGAGAAGAAGAACAAGAAAAAGAAGGGGAGGAAGAATGGCTAGTGGACGCCGAACAAGAAATATTTTTTAGAGCTCTTTCAAAAATAACGAAGAGCAATAAGATGGATTTGTCAAACTTTTCTGGAACATTAAATCTAGATGAGCTAATCGATTGGATTGGAGAGTTGGATGAGTAATTTAAATTGGAGGACATTAGAGACCCACAACTAGTGAAGACAACTCAAATGAAATTGAAAGGGCATGTTGCCTTATAGGGGAAAGTATTGTAGAAAGAATGAGAAATGGATGAAGATTGTTGCAAGAATGGAAGAAGAATGAAGTGTTTTCATTGATTTCAACCTATCAACTAGTTATCTACTAGTTGTTGTTGATTTTATATGTTCAGGATATTGAGAAAATTGTATTTCAAGAAGGTTGCTAGTTCTAGTGCTTGTGAACTATTTTTTGTGTGTTTTGATTAAGGTCTGGGGTATTTTTTGTTGGTATGTGTTTCTCTTTGATGAAGTCTTATGGTGTATGGTTCAAGAGTTGTGTTTCCCTAGTTCTATGGAAGTTGGTTTTTGAAATTCGGAAGTATCGAGCTTAATTGATCTATGTGTTTTACACTGGTATGGCCGACTGTGAGTCAAGCACTACTTTTGAAGTTGATGAAGTGTGTGTTTTGGTTTTCCCTCATTCTAATTCTACCCTAGGATGTTTGGCACTGACCTAATTTGAATTTGAAGTTGGATGGCCGACTTTGTATCTTTTCAAGGTTGGAGATAGTATAAATACAGAATGTTCTACTAACAATGAAAATTATACATAAGAAAAGAAGGAAGGTAAGTGAAAGAGCAAACAAAAATTAGATGTTATTCTTAAAGTGTGTGAGTTAAGTTTGTGGTTTTTTAGTGTGGAACTTAAACGTCAAGTTTTCAGATGTCATGAGCAGAAAGCTAACTCTATCATTCATGCGAGTTGATAAGTGATTGTGGTGGAATCTTCATTGAATTGAGATTTTTGTCTCTTTGTAACAAGTATTATTTGTCTTCTTTGTATCTCTGTGGAAGTGAGCCCTCTAGGTTGTAGCCCTGTGGACAGTGATTCTAAACAGTGAGTCCTTATTTCAGGCAGTGAGCCTTATCTCAGGTAGTGAGTCTTTTTGTAATCAATTTTGATATTCTCTATAGTGTGAATTAATCCTCATTGTGGTTTCCCTCATTGGGTTTTCCATGTGAATCTGGTGTTACTATGTTTGTGGATTTTCTTTTGATGGTTAATCACTTAATCAGTTTATGTGTTAGTTTCGATAATTGAATTTAAGGTTATAATTTGTGACAACTAATTCACCCCCCTCTCAGTTGTCCTATCCAACAATTGGTATCAGAGCTCAGTTCCTTGGTGAAGAGCTTAACTACTTGAGGAAGGTCTGAGATGGCTAACAAAATGGTCTTTGATTATCTAAGGTTTGATGGAACTAACTATGGTATCTAGAAAGTATTGATGGAAGAATATCTGGAGTATTGTAGATTTGATGAAGAGAAAGCTTATAAGAATCCCTACACTCCTCCTACAAATGGTCCAAGTACACCTAAAGAAATTAGAGCACATGAAGCAAATAACAAGGAAAATTTCATCTTGAAGAATAGTTCCATACATTCTGAGTTGATTAAGGTCCAAAATTTGAAGACAGCTAAGGAAGTTTGGGATGCTTTAGAAAGAGCACACAATGGTGATGAAAGGGTAAAAGAGGAAAAATTACATAATTTGGAAACACAATTTGATCTTCTACATATGTCTGAAGATGAGAATGTTAAAGCCTATGTATAGAGATTGGATGAGGTAGTTGTTGGAATGCAATCTCTTGGTGCTATTGTAGATGAAACCAGAATTGTAAAGAAGATTCTTAGAACTCTTCTTGATGCTTATAGTGAAAAGGTGAGTGCTATTGAGAAAAATATAGATTACAAGACTTGTACTAAAGATCTGTTGTTAGGATTTTTGACATCTTATGAAATGAGGAAGCTAAATCTAAGAAGTGGAGGCAAAACAAAGATTGCTTTTAAACCTACAAAAATGAAGATCTGAATGAAGAGAACTGTGAAGAAATTGAGGCTAACTTTGTAAGAAGATTGAGAAAAGGCTTTGGTAAGTATGAAGGAAATTTTCCCTTTAAATGCTTTAGTTGTGAATAAATTGGTCACTATGCTACAAAGTATCTGGAAAGAGCTAAAAAGAATAAGCAAAGATACGAGAAAGAAAGGAAGAGAAAGAAGATTAAGAGGGCTTACTATGTTAGTGAGAATGCTACTATTTTAGATGAATATTCAAAATATGAAGATCCAAATGACAATGACGGCTTATTTTTGGCGATTAAAGATGAACTTCTACTAATTTAGAAAGACAGTCAAAGGAAAGTCCTCCGGAGAAGGAGAAAGAGGAGGAGAGAAATGAAAGTACAGTTATCTATGCCCTACATGCTAAACAAGAAAATAATTTTTAGGTAGTTGATAGTGGTTGTTCACATCACATGACTGGTCACAAGAGTAAGTTTGTGAAACTTGAAAAATATGATGGAGTTCTAGTTATGTTTGGAGATGATACTGGTGCTAAAATATATGGGATAGGTTTAGTAAGTTTTGATGGCAACATCATACTGACGATGTGTACTATGTTAAGGGTTTGAGGCATAATCTGTTGAGTGTTGGCCAAATGTGTAGAAAGGGATATGATCTTGTGTTTAAGGATGAGAAGTGTGAGATCCAGAAAGGATCTGGGACTTTGATTGCTACAGGAAAGAAATATTAAGGGAATATTTATCAACTTAAAGGTGTTGATGGACGATGTTTCATGACTCGGATAAATGATAGTTGATTATGGTATAGGAGAATGTGTCACATGAATTTTGATAACTTGGAAAGGATTAGTACTTTTCAATCCATGAAAGATCTATCAAGAATTACAAAGCCTGTAAATGCTATCTACAGGAATTGCTAATTTGGGAAGTAGACAAGAAATCATTACAGATTAAGAGAACAATCTACTATTGGATTGTTGGACTTGGTTCATACAAATATTTGTGGTCCCATGAGAGTGCGAAGTCTACTTGGTGAAAGGTACTTTATGCTTTTAATTGATGATTATTCTAGATATACATGGGTTATATTTTTAAGAGAAAAAATAGAAGCATTAGATAGATTCAAAGCATTCAAGGCTATGGTTGAAACTGAAGTGAATTTGAAGATAAAATGCTTGAGATATGACAAAGATGGTGAATTCACCTCACATGAGTTTAATGTTTTGTGAAGTGAATGGAATAAAGAGACAGTTATCTGCTCCGAGAACTCCTCAGCAAAATGGAGTTATTGAAAGGAAAAACAAAACAATTCAAGAAGTTGTTAGGTCAATGATCATTGAAGTTGGATTCTCAAAAGTTCACTAGAAAGAAGCTCTTCACATTGTTGTGTATGTATTCAATCAATTTCAGGAAAGACCAAACAATACAAAGACTCCCTATGAGATATGGCATGGAAGAATTCTGACAATTAAATATTTCAAGGTATTCAAAAGAAAATGCTATATAATAAGAGATGAGGAAACACTGGGAAAGTTTGATGCAAGAAGTGATGAAGGAATATTTCTTGGTTACTTTACTAAAAGCAAGGAATATAGTTGTTTCAACAAAATATTGAGGAAGATTGTGGAGAGCTTGAATGTGAAGGTGGATGAAACAGTGAAGAATTATATTGATATTGATGGATATGTGTCTGATGAACATGACTTTGTGAGAATAGAAGAAATTGTGGAAGAATAGGATAGAGATGAGCATAAAGATCAAAATGAAAGAGAAGATGATGCTCTGGTAATGTCCCCTAGAACACTTAAATATGTACAAAGGAATCATTCATAAATTCATATTATTGGAGACAAGACAAAAAGTGTGTTGACTAGAAACAAAGTTGTTGCTAAAGTAAATTTGTGCTTGTTCTTTGAAATTGAGCCGAAGTCAGTAAGTGAAGCCTATAAGTATGAACATTGGAAGGAAGCAATGAAAGATGAACTTTTGCAGATTGAAAAGAATAAAACTTGGGAATTGGTCCCAAGACTAGCAGACAAAAATATCATTGGATCAAAATGGGTATTCAGAAACAAGTTGAATGAAAATAGAAAAGTTGTTAGAAATAAGCAAGGCTTGTGTGTAAAGGCTACTCACAAGTGGAAGGCATATATTTTCAAGAGACTTTTTCCCTGGTAGCAAGAATGGAAGCTATAAGGATGTTCTTGGCATTAGCTACTTATAAAGATTTCAAAGTCTATCAGATGGATGTCAAGTCAACATTTTTGAATGGTGAACTAGATGAAGAGGTCTTTGATGGTTTTTCACATCATGTGTTGCCATCAATGACAAAGGGGGAGATTGTTACAAAAATGGAAGAAGAATGAAGTGTTGTCATTGATGTCAACCTATCATGTGGTTATCTACTAGTTGCTATTGATTGTATATGTCGACGATATTGATGCAAGAGCATCTAGTGGTGTAAGGGCAATCTTGCATCACCCAAAAATATGCATTCCATTTATGTTTCCTTTGGTTAGCCTTTTTTTTATGTCTTTGCATTTTTGGATACCCTTTTTATCATAATGTAAATCCCCACTTTCAGTTTTGTTTTTCTATTTTTTCTAGTCAATTGTTATTTTTAGTAGGTATTGGAATTTGAAGGTGTTTGAGGACAAAATTATATGGGAGGATTCAAAATAAAAAAATTAGAATATTGGAAAAATAATTAGGCCAAGAGTATTCCCGGTTTGAAAGATATTACAGTTTCAGTCTCCCAAAAATGCACCTAAAAACCTTCCAGATCAGGTTTGAGGCACTAAACAGCCCCGAAACGGCCCGAAAACTTGCCAAAATTGGCATAGAAAATTTTGAGCACGTTCTTGACTCTGAAACCTTTCTGACGGTTCAAACGGTTTGAAAATTTGAGTCTCGAATCAAAAGTTATGGCTCCCAGAAGTTGGTACACTTTCAAAATGTGCTAACTTTTGAATGATGTTTTAAATTTTGAATTTCAAATTGTAATTTGTGGTGCCAAACCACCAAAATATGATAATTCAAAATTCTTTTGGATCCAAAATGCAAAAGGAGCTATTTATGGGGGGGATTTTCTAATTTTTGTAGGTTTTTGGGGGAAAAGAGTTTGCATGCTGCAAAAGGGGATTCTGTAGTGACTGTAATTTTATGTAGCTTGCATGTATTGCAGAGTGTGAGGATTTGTGATCCTTTGCATGTAAGAAGTAAATTTTATGAATAATAAAATTATTCTCTAGTTTTATATGTAAATTTTTGTGTCTCAGATTGCACCCTTGTTAGGTGGTATTAGAGCCAAGTTTTCTTGAGCATGTGGACAGATCACCGATCATGAGGCAGTTCACACTAGGACCATGGTTGTGGGTTCAAGATATTCAAGATGCCTCCAAGAGTGATGCCTAGTAGGCACGATGGTGCTAGAGGTGGCAGAGGTGGCAAAAATTCTAGTGGAAGAGATCTATTGGTGGCTGAGGGTTTCAGAGCCCTCCAAAGACAAATTGATGTGTTGTAGGAACAAATGAGAAGAAGGTTAAACCCGAGAAGGAGAGAAGAAAGTGAGAATGAAGAAGAGGTGGAAGATTCAGATGTAGAAGAGGAAGAAGAAGCGATTGATCAAGATTAAATGTGGTTGATTAAGACCATTTTGAAGATCAGAAAGAGAGCCAATATAGAAGCCCCCAGTTATTCTAGAAGTCTGGACCTAGAAGAGTTGATCGGGATCAACGAGCTAGAGGAGTATTTCGAGTATGAAGAAGTAGAGAACCCAGATCGGGTTAAGTTTGCAAAAATGAAGCTAAAGGGCCATGCAAATATTTGGTGGAAAGAGGTCCAATTGGAGAGAAATCAAAGAGGAAAAGGAAAGATCAGCAGTTGGGATTGTATGGTGGAGAAATTAAAGAAGCAGTTCATACCAGTGGACTATGAGTTAGATTTGTTGAACAAATTGCAAAGGTTGAAGCAAAGGAGAAGATCTGTGAAAGAATACACAGAATATTTTCACAAGATGATCATCAGAACAGGCCATGTAGAGGCCAACAAGGAGAAGGTAGCCCATTATCTTAATGGGTTACGACCAAGTATTCAAGAGGAGTTAAGCTTGGTCAAAATGACAACCATTGAGGATGCGTACCAGTTCACTCTGAAAGTTGAAGAGAAGTTGAACAAAATATTTGATAACAAGCAAAAAGGATGAGGAGGCCAAAGCGAAAAGGGTGGTGGAAGATCTTCGGGAAGCTGGAATGAGGATGAGAAGAAAAATGGAGATGTGGGTACCAGTCAAGGACATAGGAGTGATAATTTCTACCACCCTCATGACCAAAATAGTGGTGATCAAAGAGGTATAGGATGAGGTAGATATAGACAAGGATCCAAAAGAGATGGTTTCAGAGGTACTTGTTTTCAGTGTGGCGAAGAAGGGCATTGAGACTATGAATTCCCTCAACACCAAGGAAGGATAGACAGAAGGCCAGAAGGTTATGGAAGGGTGGCACATGCAAATGAGGAGGCTCAATCTGAGCATTCAGATGATGTTGAAAGGGGAGAAGCCCTAGTGGTGAGAAGAGCCCTGGTGACTAAAGAGAAGGAGCCAGAACAAAGGAAGAATCTATTTTGCACAAGGTGCAAATGTGAAGGAAAATGTTGTGATGTCATTATTGATAGTGGAAGCACCGATAATCTAGTGTCCGAAGAGATGGTTGCAAAACTAAAGTTGAAGAGGGAAAGACATCCACATCTGTATCGGATTGCTTGGCTACAGAAAGATCACAAAGTTCTGGTCAATGAGCAGTGCCTGATGAAGTTCAAAATTGGGAGCTATCGTGATGAGGTACTCTGTGATATCATCCCCATGGATGCATGTCACATGTTTTTGGGGAGGCCATGGCAGTTCGGCAGGTGAGCTATACATGATGGTCATGCAAATCCTTATTCCTCAATGAAGGATGGAGTCTACCATAAGCTAAAACCCCTGAAGGAGGCCGAAGAAAAGGTATGCAGTAGTACTAGGGTTTGTTATGTTGATGGAAGGAAATTTTTAGAAGGCATGAAGCATGAGTGTATGTGTTATGCATTGATTCCTAGAAGGGATAAAGAGGATAGTGAGAATGTGCTAGTAGAAGTTTCTGGGTTATTGGGTGAGTTTCAAAAGATTGTTTCTAATAATGTACTTGAAGGTTTACCACCAATGAGGAAGATCAATCATCAGATTGACTTGATCCCTGGAGCCAATTTTCCAAATAACGCAGGTCAAAGAATGACTCTTGCAGAAAATGAGGAGTTGAACAAACAAGTTCAGGAGTTGTTGAGAAAGGGTTTGATTCGAGAGATTCTAAATCCATGTGTAGTACCTACAGTACTAGCACCAAAGAAGGATGGGGAGTGGAGAATGTGCACAGACTCCCGAGCCATAAACAAGATAACAATCAAATACAGATTTCCCCTACCAAGGATGGATGACTTGATGGACTGTTTGAGTGGAGTGTAGTACTTCACAAAGATTGACCTGAAGAGTGGATATCACCAAATCCAAATTCAGGAGGGAGATGAATGGAAGACTACCTTCAAGACCAAAGAGGGCCTATACGAGTGGTTAGTCATGCCCTTTGGGCTAACCAATGCACCGAGCACATTCATGAGGCTCATGAACAAGGTGTTGAAAGAGTTTCTGGGGAATTTTGATATTGTGTACTTAGATGATATTTTGATATTCAGTAAGTCCCTGGGTGAGCATTTGATGCATATTCGTAGAGTCTTTGAAAAGTTGAGAGAAGAGAAATTATTGATTAAACTGAAGAAATGTAGTTTTGTGAAGGAGTTAGTGTACTTTGAGATTGTTGTCTCAGAAGAAGGTCTCAAGATGGACCCAAAGAAGGTGAAGGCTATTCTAGAATGGCCTACCCCAAGAACTACTACTGAGGTGAGATCTTTCCATGGTTTGGCCATTTTTTACATAAAGTTCATTAGAAACTTCAGTAGTATTTGTGCACTCCTGATTGAAACAATGAGAGGGGATAGAAAAGAGTTCAAGTGGAACACTGGAGCAGCAAAGAGTTTTGATCTGTTGAAGCAGAAAGTGACAAAGCAACCAATTTTAGCCCTTCTGTATTTCAATAAGGTGTTTCAGGTGGATTGTGATGCCAGTGGTTGTGCCATTGGAGAAATGTTGAGCCAAGAAGGTAAGCCCATTGCCTACTTTAGTGAAAAGTTAAATGATGCAAAGAAAAAGTACTTAGTATATGATCAAGAATTTTATGCAATAGTTCAAGAATTAAAGAAATGGAGACATTATCTGTTGCCGAAGGAATTTGTTTTGTTTACTAATCATCAAGCATTACAATACCTAAATAGTCAAGGAAAATTAAATCAAAGGCATATGAAATGGGTAGAATTTTTACAGAGATACCTTTGTTTTAAAACATAGGAGTGGGAGGTCGAATAGGGTTGTAGATGTCTTAAGTAGGAGGAAAACATTGTTGAATGAGATGTAGATTGAAGTGGTTGGGTTCAATGAACTCAAGACATTGTACCCTAAGGATCCTAATTTTGTAGAGGCTTGGAAATCTTGCAAGGAGCCTATTATAGTTGATAGGACAAGTTGGTTGAATTTCATAATCCAAGATGGCATGTTGTTTAAAGGAATTCAATTGTGTATCCCAAGGAGTTCCATGAGGGAGAACCTGATAAAGGAGAAGCACAGTGGAGGAATGGCAGGACATTTTGGCCAGGATAAGACTATTGCCATTATCAGTGAGCATTATTATTGGCCTCAATTTTCATAGGATGTGAAAAATTTTGCGCAAAGTTGCAAGGTGTGTCAGATGGCTAAGGGAGTGAGCTAGAATATAGGGTTGTATCACCCCTTACCTATACCACAGAGGCCTTGGGAAGATATAAGTATGGACTTTGTTCTTAGTTTGCTAAGGACGCGGAGAGGGAACAATTCAGTGTTTGTGGTAGTTGACATATTTTCAAAGATGGCGCATTTCATTCCATGCCGAAAGACCCATGATGTAGTCCACGTCGTTGACTTGTTCTTTAGAGAGGTGGTGAGGCTACCTGGTCTGCCAAAGAGTATAGTCTCAGATCATGATACCAAGTTTGTGGGATACTTTTGGAGGACCTTGTGAAAAAATTTGAAGGTAGAGTTGAAGTTTAGTGATGCACACCATCCACAAACTAATGGGTAGACTGAGGTTGTGAACAAAATTCTAGGTAACCTACTGAGATGTTTGGTAGAAAATAAAACCAAGGGATGGGACCTGACCTTACCCCAGGTAGAATTTTCTTACAATAATTTTGTCAATAGGAGTATGGGAAGATCACCATTCCAAATTGTGTATGGAGGTATTCCGAGAACTGCTCCAGAATTGAGGAAGATGGACCAAGAGAAAAAGACTAGTGTTGAAGCCGAAGATTTTGCATAGCACATCGAGAATGTACATGAAGAGGTAAGAGAACATATTAATAAGATGAATATGCAGTATAAGGCTAAGGCAGATCTGAAGAGGAGGAATAAGGAGTTTCAGGTAGGCGATGAAGTGATGGTCAACTTAAGGAAAGAAAGATTTCTAGTGGGAACCTATAACAAATTGAAGATGAAGAAGTTTGGTCCCTATAAAATTTTGAAGAGGCATGATTCAGGGAACGCATATGAGGTAGAGTTGTCAAATGGATTCAACATTTCCCCTGTGTTCAACATTTCAAATTTGATAGAGTATTATGAAGGTGGGGCAGAGGAAGTACCAACAATGGAATAGTGTGGCATTCCAGCATCTACTTCAGAGGAGGAGATTGAAGCAATTCTAGATAGCCATGTGGGAAGGAGTACCAGAAATAGGCAATATGAAGAATATCTAGTGAAGTGGAGAGGAAGGCCTGTGGAAGACTCATCCTGGATGTCTAAGGCAGAGGTTGACCGTTTGGATTTTCCTCAACCATCTGAGACGTGACGAAGTCACTTCTCAAATTACCTTGGGTGTCTAATGCAAGAGCATCCAAAGGTGTAAGGGAAATCTTGCATCTCCCAAAAAATATGCATTCCATTTATGTTTCCTTTGGTTAGCCTTTTGTAGATGTCCTTGCATTTCTAGATACCCTTTTGTCATAATGTAAATCCCCACTTTTAGTTTTGTTTTTCTGCTTTTTCTGGTCAACTGCTATTTTTAGTAGGTATTGAAATTTGAAGGTGTTTGGGGAAAAAATTATATGGGAGGATTTAGAATGGAAAAATAAGAAGATTGGAAAAAGAATCAAGTTGAGAGCATTCCCAATTTGAAAGATATTACAGTTTCATTCTCCCAGAAATGCACCCGAAAACCTTCCAGATCAGGTTTGAGGCACTAAACGACCCCGAAATGGCCCGAAAACTTGCCAAAACCAGTGTAGAAAATATCAAGCATGTTCTTGAGTCTGAGACCTTTCTAATGGTTCAAACAATTCAAAAAACGGAGTCCCGAATCAAAAGTTATGGCTCCTCGAAGTTGGTACACTTTCAAAATGTGTTAATTTTTGAATGATGTTTTAAATTTTGAATTTCAAATTGTAATTTGTGGCACCAAATAGCAAAAATATGATAATTCAAATGTTGTTTGGCTCCAAAACAAAAAAGGAGCTATTTATGGGGGGGATTTTTTTTATTTTTGTAGTATTTTGGGGAAAAAGAGTTTGCATGTTGTGAAAGGGAATTTTGTAGTGACTGTAATTTTTTGTAGCTTGCATGTATTGTAGAGCTTGAGGATTTGCAATCCTCTGCATGTAAGATGTAAATTTTTTGAATAATAAAATTATTCTCTAGTTTTGTGCATAAATTTATGTGTCTTGGGTTGCACCCTCGTTAGATATTGATAAAATTGTATTAAAAGAAGGATGGTTCCAGTGCTTGTGAGATATGTTTTTTTTGTGTGTTGATTGTGTTGGAATAATGAAGAATAACATCTCATTTTATTTTATTTTGTCGTTATTTATGTCACCATGATATATGAACTGCAACTTCAAGATCAAGTCTGAATTTGTTCTAGTATTCTGGTTTGATAGCTGAACCAATATTCTGGTATATCCTTCGGTATCTTGGTCCGAAATTGTTTGCTGGTGATTATTGTTGCTTGTGATTCTGGGAAATGGTGCATGGATGTTGTAAGCACATACATTCAAGATCTCACATACTTAGATGCTCGTATGGTGTATCAGCATTACTTTGTTGATTGCAATTTTTCTATTAGGTCTATCCTTGGCCAACCTAATGAATGAGTTGTGTAATGGTGAATTAATTTTTTTATATAGATATATGTGCAACCTATCTTAGGTCCATGCCAACATGATGTAGCGTGTTGGGTGTTTCAATTTCTTTTGGGAAGATTTTGTGAAATCTTGTAGCCGACAGTTGGTATTTTTGATAAATAAGAAGTGCATCTAATTAGGTCGACCTAATGGATGCTTGAAGAGAGATCAAGTACATATATTGGATAGTTTTTGATGATTGAACAAGAGATGATTGTGTTGTGAATGTGAATGTGAAGAAGAGAGAATATGATGAATTGTTTCAAGTCAATTTACTAAGTGTCATTAGAACTAAATCTGTACTCACTAGGTGTACTCTATCAGTTCATTTTTTGGTTGTAAGCCATTTTGTCATTGTAATTCTATAGGCAGTGAGCCTTTGTATTTGGACAATGAGTCCTAGCAGTGAGCCACCCCATTTTGTAATATCTTATAACTAGTTATACTATATTGTGAGCTAACACTCATCGTTTTTTCCCCATTTTGGGTTTTCCACGTAAAATTCTTGGTGTTCATGTGTTCTGTGAATTCATGTTATATTAATGCTTTTACTTATCTTTGTTGTTGTATGCATTGGAGTAATTGGATGGTATCTGATCAGAAAATTTAATAAGATACTAATTCACCCCCCCTCTCAGTATCTTGGATATTCAACAATTGGTATGATAGCTCGATTCCTCTGGAGAATCCTAACAGCTTGAGGGAGATCCTAAAGATGGAAGAAATGAATGATAGAGAAGAGCTCTAAACCGCTCTTGAAGATCTTGATTAAGTTGAAAGTGAAAATAAAGAGTTGAAATAAAATCTTGAAGATGTGAATGAATGTGTCCAAAACTTAAAAAGACAAATTGAAAACTTTCAAAGAAATGCATAGGGAAGTAATTGATCAGTTGAAGTAGGCTAATGAAAAAATTACCGGTTTGAAAGTGCAAGTAGAGGAGAAGAAAAGAATTGAAGAATGTCTGAATAAATTGGTACAAATCAAGTCTGATGAATGCACCAAGCTTGAACAAGAAGTGGTGAACCTAAAAGTGGATATGGAGAGGGAAAAACTATGTGAAAACAATTTCAAATCTAGCTTAGATAGGCTTGATGAATTGATTTCAAGAAAAAAACCGAGTAAAGAAAAGGTGGCTTGGGAATGGAAGGAGGCGAAAACTCTAAGGACAACTAGAAGACTCAGAATAAATGAAAGAAAAGAGGAAATTCAAGGAACTTTGCTAGGAGACCACCTGTGAGACAACCTAATGCACAAAGGTATTCATCTTTTAATGGCACTTGTTTTTCATGAAACAAATTTGGTCACAAGGCAACAAAATGTAGTAGGATGAATCAGTTTCCTAGTCCCTTCACTGGTCAATGTTTTGCATGTAAAATAATTGGACATAGCGAAAATGAATGCAAAACCCAGATGATGAATCGGTTTAATGTAGGAAGAGTGAATCAATCCTTTAATGGCTACTGTTATATTTGTAACAAGTATGGACATAAAGCTAATCAGTGCAGAACAAGAGTTGGTGGAAGTCAGAATAATCAAAGAAATGTTGTCTACTATAATTGCAACAAACCAGGACATATCTCAAAAATTTGTAGAAGCAAAAAGGATAAGCATACCAATTTGGCACAAGAGAATGAATCTACGAAGAAGGTTGACAAAGATGAGATTAAGCAAGAAATGAATAAGGTTTGGAGGAAGAAAGAAGAGACTGAGATGATAGATGTTGGAAAAACAAGGGCAAACAACTGAGAGGGGGGGTGAATCAGTTGTCTCAAAAATTTAAAACTTATTTGACTTATCAGCTTTATTCTCAAATTTGATTATTAAGCATGAAAACAAAGATCATCAACACATCAGAAACACACATAACACCAATATTTTTTACGTGGAAACCCTATTAGGGGAAAAAACACAGTGGAGGTTAGTCCACAAGATTATACCCTGATAAAAGTATAATGAAAATGCAAATATGGGGAATGCACTTGCATTCAAGCATACTGCCTAGAGCTCACTACTCAAATACAAAGAAGACACACTGTCTTACAAAGAGATTTGGATTAAAATCATCTATAGGGATTTTAACTGATAAAATAGCATTTGCTAATGCCTGATCACAATTCCAGTTAAGTGCATGAACAACTCTTCACTCTTCTTCACTTTTTTTCACACTTTGGTTCACTTTTCTTCACACTCTACTTTGCCTTCAAATGATTAGGACATTATTCGCACATACACACACATTCATGCACTTCAATTCGAACAAACAACTACTCTTATATATCTGCAACAAGAAATTTCATCGCTACAAGTCGGCCACAAAGAAATAATAAAATGAATATAATTGTCAGCCCAATCATGTTCATAATAATCAATGAGTATCAACCAAAGTCAGCCATAACTTAGTGAGGACCTAAATCAACATCTTCAATGTGAAAACAATTCAATTAAATTCTCCTCGAAGATCCACAACATGCTTCAGCACCATGTCGGTCAAGAACATGCAAGAGAAAATCGCCAGCCATGATCACAACATTCAATGCGGACATGAAAAAAAGATAGAGCACGATCTAGAAGCATCCAAAAACATTAAGAACCAATAGAGAAGCATCCACAGCAACTGAACAAACAGAAATAGTTGCATCTTCAATCAGCAACACTAACTGAAGAAACAGAAAAACTGTCTGAATGAAAATCTTAATAACTCAATCAACTCCTCATGCAGATCTTTGAAACTCGACGTGGATAGACTAGATACACTCAACAACAAACCCTTTGGTCCACAACCTCTAATCTTCAATGTATAGAACATACCACCATACTGAACTTCACTTAACCATTGACAACCTATAACTCATTTCTTTACAATTTTCTCAATATCCTCGACATATACAACTTTAAATACATTTATGCTAATAGTGTTGACATCAATGACAACCACATATCAGCAACACAACCACAACATCAAACAACATATGCATTTGTGCCCTCATCTGGTATAGACAATTCCTCTGGGAGCTAGACCTAGCAAGGTCTTAAGGGGAGCTTTAACAAAAAATCATTTGAACCCCCTTGATGGTTGGTGTGTCATTCCTTGGCGCGAAGATATGTTTTGAGAAATGATAAGTTAGAGGTTATGAAAGTGGAACCAGAAGAAAATATGAAGGAATGATCTTTTGTGGAGTGAATTAGGGTTTTTCTAAGTAGATAAGAAGAGTTTTTAGCAGATTTTTGAAATCTGCCACATTTAATGGGAATTAGGGAAGATTGTTGTTTTATAAAGAAAATGTGTAAGGAATTTTGATCACTCGTGCATTTAAAGATACTGAAGAGACTTCCTAGAAAGAATGATGAAGTGTTTTGGGACTCATCCAAACTGGTGGTGCATCAAATTTTTTATTATATGCATAGTTTGGGTGATTTGAAAGCTCAAGAAAATGCTCTTACAACATTCTTTGATGTATTTAAGAGCAACATGAATGAAAGAGATAGGATTTCGAGGAAAATTGTTGAGAAATATAAAGATGACATCACATTTCATGTTTCCTTTGATGAATGCATGATTGAAGCAGTAGAACCCTGGCCATATGGATTTAGCCATTGGGATATGAAATTATAGAGGATGAAGTTGAGGGTTATGTACAAATGTTGCTAAAAAATCTGAAGGATCCCAATGAACCCAGAATTGGTACTTATGTAGAAAAATATATGGAGATCCACATGGAGCATCAAAAGCCAATAACTAGAAAGAGAGTGGAAAAGAAGCTTAGAGAAGTTGGATTCAATGATGAGGAGATTACTCTTGGAAGGGCTAAGGGAGAAGAGTTGAAGGTATAATCATTTGGCCTAAGGAGATCTGATAGGACTCCTCCTAAACCCTCTACAGCTCCAACAGTAAAGATTGAACCCAGTATCGCTGATAAAAGAAAAGGCCCAGTTTCCTCTAGACCTACTACTAGATCTAGGAAGAGGAAAGAAAGAGAAAGATTCTAGGGAGAAAAAAATTAGCATCACAGATGATCAGGATGAAGAGGAAGAGGATCCTGCTGCAAAATTGGTGAGGAAAAGAATAGGAAATTTATCCTCTAATGAAGGTGATTCTAAGGAAGTTGTTGGTTCTAAGAGAGTGCATTTTGTATCATCTTCTAATGATGAGGAAGAGCAGAAATTTGGTGTTCATGTGCACACCAAACCAGAGTCGAAGAATACTAAAGTGTCTGATGAAGCCTCTGCAAACCAAAGAGAATAACAGAACATTCTATTAAGTTCTGGTCCCCGTTTCAAATTAGAGGCAACTCTCAATTCTTTGTTACATTTTGAGAACATGATGAAGCCGATAACAAAATATTATGATAATGTTGGAAAGGAGGATAAGAAAACTTTACTTTTAATCATCATTCAATATGTTATAATCTTGGAAGTTAAATGGGATGATGTGAAAGAAGATGTACCTAAGAATATGTGGGAAGCTCTAATGAAAAGGAGATCAGAGGTTTTTGCACTTGAAGAGAAGATAAAGAATAATGCATTTGATAAAATTAGGTCTTCTCTGACCCCAGATGATTTGGATACTTTGAAAAAGATTTGTGCAAAGATGTTTTGAATGAAGAAAAGGGTCAATATTTTAATGACAAGGGATAAAAATCAGATAAAGAAAACAAGGAAGGAAACAACAAAGGTGATAAAGGATACAGTAGAAAAATATGGAATGCTTAAGGCTGATCAAGATGCTGCTATTTAAAATGTTGAGGAAGATACTCCTCTTGATACAAGTGATGTAAGTATTTTTGAAGACATTGATGTTGAAAATCATGTCGGTGGTGAAAATAATCCTCTGAAAAGTGAGAAGAAAAATGAAGGTGAAGTTGAGCCTAAAAAATATGATGATGCTCCTCTAGAGCACACTGAAGGTGAAAAAGGAAATGATGAAAAAGGTAATACTAAAGAGGGAAAAGGCAGTGAAGAAGAAGAAAAAGATAATCTAGAAGAAGAACAAGATAAAGATGAAGATGAAAAGGAAGAAAAGAAAGAAGAAGAAGAAAAGAAAGTGGAAGAAGAAAAGGAAAAGGGAGAGGAAGAAAAGAAAAATGAAAAAAGTCAAAAGTAGATTGTAAAATCTCTTAAGCATCCAGGAGAATCATCCTCCGATAATGATGTACTGAAAGGCTTACTATCCAAGCATATCATATTTCAGCCAATAATTCCTCAGGAGCTTCTACAACTTCCTATGATTGAAGGGTATGTATATGTGGATAAGATGTCTTCATTGCATAAAGTGGTGTTAGGAGATGCATTGCAGGCATCCGAAAGGAAGGAGATCCTTCAGACTCATCATCTTCTCTTAAGGCATTGCAAGAGTTCACACCCGGTGCATCTATTGATGCATCCCTCACTCCGATTGAAAACTTGAGATTGTTGTTGGATTATTTCAAGGAGTATACCTCTGGGCTTGAAGAAAAGACAAAACAAGAAGTTGAGGAGAAACTGGCAAAGAAAAGGCCACTGGCATTGCATAAAAAGTGTGCTCTTGCACACTCAAATGTTGAAAAGAATTTGGAAGCTATGAAGATTTGTGAGTCAGAAGCAAATTTTGTTCTTGCTTATTGCCCGAAGTGGCCGGATTCCACCCAGACAGAGACAAATCAACATGGAATGCCATCACTACACATAAAGATAAATTATTTGTCTTACAGAAGCAGAAGGAAGAGATTATCAAAAAAATTGACCAGTTAAGTGACATTATAAGAGTGGAATACACTTTGATTGGAAAGGCCTTGGCAGGCACAAAAAAACTTGAGAAGATAAACTTGACTCTTGATACTTTGGATGGTGCAAAAGAAACTCTGGTAGAGTTGGAATCCCTGAATAGGATATTGATTGCTGCAAAGTATAGTTGGGAGAATGGTAAATTAGTATGGGAAGGTATTCTTAAGGAGCTTCAAGGCTCACCATCCTCCGATTGATGCATGTTTCTTTGTTTTCTTTGTTTTCATATTTCAATTTCAATCTTTGGGACACCCTTTTTTCTTGATGTCAAAGGGGGAGTGAAGAAGGTGAAATGTTGGTGTTAGGGGGAGAAGCATTGTAAATAAGAGTTTGGAATTTTTTGCAAGTTTTGTTTTGAAATTTTGGCACATGTTTCCATCAATGACAAAGGAGGAGATTGTTGGAAAAATGAAGAACATCTCATTTTTTTGTTTTGTGTTTTCATTGATGTCACCATGATATATGAGTTGCAACTGCAGGATCAAGTCTGAATTTGTTCTGGTATTCTGGTCTGGTATCTGAACTAGTATTTTGTTATATCTTCTAGTATCTTAGTCCACAATTTTTTGTTGGTGATTACTATTGCTTGCAATTTTTGGAAATTATGCATGGATGTTGTAAGCACGTACATTCAAGATCTCAAATATTTAGATGCTTGTATGGTGTATCAACATTCCTCTATTGATTGCAATTTTTCTATTAGGTCTATCATTGGCTAACCTAATGAATGAGTTGTGTAATGGTGAATTAATTTTTGTTATGCGGGTATATGTGTGACCTATCTTAGGTCCATGCTGACATGATGTAGCGTGTTGGCTGTTTGAATTTCTTTTAGAAATATTTTGTGAAAGCTTGTAGCGAAAAGTTGGTATTTTTGATAAATAAGAAGTGCATCTAATTAGGCCAACCTAATTGATACTTGTAGAGAGATTAGGTATATATATTGGACAGTTTTTGAATATTGAACAAGAGATGATTGTGTTGTGAATGCAAATGTGAAGAAGAGATAATATGATGAAGTGTGTCAAGTTAGTTTATTGAGCATCATTGGAACTGAATCTGCACTCACTAGGTGTACTCTATTAGTTCATTTTCTTGTTGTAATCCATTTTATCATTGTAATTCTGGAGGCAGTGAGCCTTTGTATTTGGACAGTGAGTCCTGGTAGTGAGCCACTCCATTTTTTAATATCTTATAACCAGTTATACTATATTGTGAGCTAACACTCACCATGGTTTTTCCCATTTTTGGTTTTCCACATAAAAATCCTGGTGTTCATGTGTTCTGTGATTTCAAGTTTTCTTAATTGTTTTACTTATCTTTGTTGTTGTATGCATTATAATAATTGGATGGTATCTGATCAAAAAATTTAAGATATTGATTCACCCCTCCTCTCAATATCTTGGATATTCAACAGATTGAAGTATGGGATATTTGTTGTTGGTCTAGATTTCTCTTTGATGAATTATTATGGCATATTGTTCAAGAGTTGTGTTTCCTTGGTTCTATTGAAAGTTTTTGGCATTTGGAAGTATCAAAATTAATTGATCTATGTGTTTTACACTGGTATGGCTGAACATGTGTCAAGTACTACTTTCAAAGTTGATGAAGTGTGTTGGATCTATTATGGGTCCTAGTGAAGTGTGTGTTTTGGGTCACCCTCATTCTAATTCCACCCTAGGATGTTTGGTGCCGACCTAATTTTAATTTAAAGTTGGATGGCCGAATTTGTATCTTTTTAAGGTTGGAGATAGTATAAATACAGAATGTGCTAATGATGAAAACAGTACATAAGAAAAGAAGGAAGATAAGTGAAAGAACATACACAACTTCGATGTTATTCTTAAAGTGTGTAAGTTAACTGTGTGGTTATTTAGTGTGGAGCTTAAACACTAAGCTTCTAGATGCAATGAGAAGAGGCTAACTCTGTCATTCTTGTGAGTTGATAAGTGATTGTGGTGGATTTTTTTTCTTTTTTGTATCTCTGTGGTAGTGAGCCCTCCGGGTTGTAGCCCTATGGACAGTGAGTTTGGACAATGAGTCCTTATTTTAGGTAGTGAGCCTTATCTTAGGTAGTGAGCCTTTTTATAATTAGTTTTGATATTCTCTATAGTGTGAGTTAATCCTCACCGTGGTTTTTCCCTCATTGGGCTTTCCACATAAATTTGGTGTTACTGTGTTTGTGGATTTTCATTTTATGGTTAATCACTTAATAATTTTATGTGTTAGTTATAGTAATTGAATTTAAGGTTATAATTTGTGACAATTGATTCACCCCCCTCTCAGTTGTCCTATTCAATAGAGATCCCTAGATAACGAGGTGGAACAAGATGGTAAAGAGGTTGAAGAATACATTCATACCTAAAGATTATGAAATGGAGTTGTTCAAGAAAATGTAAAATCTAAAGCAAAAAGATATGAGCATAAAATATTACACAGAAGAATTTTACAAGTTGGCTATTCAATCTAGAAGGCATGAAGTTGATAGGGAAAAGGTAACCAGGTATGTGAATGGTTTGAGATTTAACATACAAGATGAGATGAGTATGTTTAAGATTACCACAGTTGAGGAAGCATACCAGTATGCGTTGAAGGAAAAGGAGAAATTAATGAAGAGGAAAATAAAAAATTTCAAAAGTCAAGGAAGATTTGGAACTGAAAAGGGACAAGTAAGCAACAATAAAGGAAAGTATATTGACGAAGAATCCAAGCCCAAATGGAGCAAGGAAGTGGGCCAAAACACTAAAGGAAAGGAGGTACCAACAAGAGGATGTGGTGGCAGTAGCAGAGAGCTTTCGTTTATATATCAGTGTGGAGAAGTTGTTCATCGTGCTTTCGAGTGTTCTCAAGTACATGAAGGAAATAAGAAGAGTGTAGCAAGAAAAAACTTGGAACAAGAAGATGAGGAGTGTAATGCATCCCTAAAAGTAGAAAACCCAAAAGAAGGTGAATCTCTCATGATGAGAAGAGTGTTGGTGAATCCAGAGACGATGGAGGAGGAACCATCCCAAAGAAGGAATCTCTTTTAGACTTTGTACAAGGCTGGAGGTAAGTTTTGAAGGTTATTGTTGATAGAGGTAGTATAGATAACTTAGTTTCAAAAGAAATGGTGGAAAAACTAAGTTTGAAAAGGAGTAATAATCCTAGTCTATACAAAGTTTGTTGGTTGCAAAAGGAGCACGAAATGACTATGAGAGAACAATGTTTAGTAAGTTTTCAGATTGGTTCTTACAAAGATGAGGTTTTGTGTGACTTGATGCCTATGAGTGTGTGTCATGTGTTGTTGGGTAGACCATGGCAGTTTGACAAGAAATCCATCTATGATGGTAGGAGGAATGTTTATACCATCTAGAGAGATGGACAAAAGTATGTTGAATTCTCTAAAGGAGGAGGAGCAGATGAAAGGTTCCAAGTCTATTGTTTTTTGCAGTGCAGAGAAGCAACACATAGAGGAAAAGTAATAGACTGAGTTCAATAATTTGCAGCCATTAAGAGAGTAGATTTTAGAGGGAAAGAATAGATTTTATTCTAATTCATTGCAGCAACATAATAGAGGAAGAAAGAATAGCAGTCCAAAAAAATGTAGAGGGAACTGAGATGGACCTATGGTAAGAGGTTGTTTAGAGGAATGAGATAATGTTAGTGGAGATGGTTTGAATGTTGGGGATGGGTTGAAGTGTAGAAAGGGGAAGGCTCCCATGGATAAGGAGCAGTGTTGGATCAAAAACAAACATGGGATTACCATCCCATGCACCTTTGAATGTTCCTGAGTTTACCAACCCAAGGAACATTCCATTTTACCCAGCGTGTCTAGTGCAGGAGCATGCAGCAAATAGGAAATCAACACCACCAAAAATATTATTGTTTTGATCTTCTTCAAATTTTGGTTTGTTTTATTTTTGTTTGGTCTCTCTTATTTTGATCAGTGCTTAAACCTCGTAAATTTACACTTTAGTGAGACATGGAAGCATGCGTGTAATTGGCTAGTATAAAGAAAATCTCCATTTTCAAGGTCACTTAAAAATTAATTGATGTTATAGCTACATTTACCTTGGTAAACATGTACGCAAAATGTGGAAGCATAAGACCTAGAACATAAATTTTTTACCTCCATTTCTTTTTAAAAGACAATTGTTGAAGATGAACAAAATTGATGTATCTCTTTTCATTAAACTACAAAAGATAAAAGGTCCACAAGCAGTGGAAGAAAGGAAAGTGAAGAGGGTTTAATTTTTATGTAGATTTAAATTGGAAACGTGTAGGGTTAGTGAAATAGACTCTTTGTCATTTCTTTAAAAAAAATGCAGATTGAACACGCCAACAAATGAGGATGCTAAGTAATATGTGGAATACATAAAGTTACCCATGAAATATTTCAATGATTGAGCATCATAGGAAGATAAGACAAAAAGAAAACAGGGCAATGCCAGTGGAAAAGATTTAAAAAGAGAATGAAAAGACTGATAAAAACTTGAAAAAGGTTGATGATATTGTGGTTGAAAATTGGGAATAAATGTTATGTATTTTCATTTTCACCACAAGGATAGTAATTCGTTCTTTTTTTTCAAATCAAGATAAAACAAGGAGAAGTTAGGGGGTTGCAGGTTCAAAAAGAAGATAGAGAGACATTAATATGATTCCCAAGCGTGGTTGTGAGAAGTAGGGCATACAAAGTTGGAACAAGGAAGAGGTCAACTTCTCAAGGGAACCCGTGTAGAGAGACAGAGGACATGGGAAGAAAGATAATCCAAGCTATTTGAAATAATGTGTAGAAGATGATGAAGAGTGTGTCATTGTGAGGTGAATGATAAGGCTGCTAGAAGGATAGAAAAAGAGAGTCCATGAAGTGAAGAAATAAGGCATGGGTTAGAGAAGATCATTGGGTTTGGAGGCAGTGAAGAACTCCAAGTTGGGTAATGGAGATTATGTGAACAACAACACCAATACCAATGGAATTTGAGAAAAAAAATAGAGTTGCATCCAAACAAAAGTTGACGGTGAAGAGAGGTCATAGGAATTTGAACAAATATTTTGAAATTATTAAATGTTGATATAAATTTCTGATTGATTTAAAACTATGTTATAATCATTTGAAACCGGATTCATTGAATCAATTTTGTTATCTTAGACTCTGTATTTGTGATAGAATTGGGAAGCTTGTGAGTGTTGTGCATCAAGATACAAAGAAGATAGAAGAGATATGTTACACAGAGAAGAAAATCTCAATGCAACAAAGAAATCCACCATAATTTGCTCAACCACTTGCAAATATGCATGAATGATAGAGTCCACCTTCAGCTCACTGCATCCAAAAACTCAGCATTTAGATTTCACACTAATCTACCACACTCACATTACATTCATCCACTTGATATGCACCTTCTACCTACTATATTTATTTGCACTTATCTCTTTTTCCTACTATTACCACTAATGCATCATGTATTTATACCATCTTCAACTTTGAAACATATCCAAAGTCAGACATCCATCATTAAATTCAAATTAGGTCAGCACCAAAACATCCTAGGGTGGAATTAGAATGAGGGCGACCTAAACACACACTTGATGAGGACCCAAATAGGTCCCAACATGCTTCATCAATTTCGTAGATAGTGTTTAACACAAGGTCGGCCAAACTAGTGTATAACACATAGAACAATTATGCATGATCCTTCCAAATGCCAAAATTATCTTCAACATGATCATAACAACTTAACTCTAGAATAAAAAGTTATGACTTAACCAAAGAGAAATTTGGACCAACAACATTTCTCTCAGACCTTAGTCAGATACATAGAAAACCATAATTCACAACTGGTGAACATAACTCGCATTGTACAATGAATCAGAAACTAAAAATATGGATATAGTAGCTTCCAACAACCATGATCAACATATTTAAACTGTACACACATAGAAGCAAATCCTGGACCAAAACCCAGAGCAACCATTGAACACCTGTAATCTTTCTTCAATACAATTTTCTCAATATCCTCTACATATACAACCAATAACCTGGATCCATGACATTAATGAAAACATCAACCAATTGATAACCAATTGACTAGTTGACATCAATGACAACACCTTGCAACAACTTCTTCATGCTTGCAACAAATTTTTCCACATACAATAAAATTCCAACCATAGACCTATAAAAATTTTGATCTTTCAGAGTAGATTCATCATCTTTACTTAACTTACACCCAGTAACCATAGGTGTTGCAACTAGTTTGTAATCTTCCATCTTGAACTTATTTAGCAATTCCTTTATGTACTTGTGTTGTGAAATGAAAATTTATTTCTAATTGTGCAATCTAAAAGCCAAGAAAGAAAGATAATTATCCTAACATAGACATTTCAAACTAATCATGCATTTCCCTCTAAAAATTATTGCCCATTTCTTCACTACTACCTCCAAAAATGATATAATCTAGATAAACTACAACTATCGGCATTTTTTCTCCTTATATCTCTATATACATATTGCTATCTACACTTTGTCTCTGGAAACCTTGCTACTTTAATTATCCATCCAACCTTTAATACCAAGCTCTAGGAGCTTGTTGATGGTGCAGAAGCAGTTATTTGATCACATGCCTTCATGAGGCCATATTGATTCATCTAATGTCTTAATGTTGTAATAAGGCTTAATGAGCCATTTTTTATATGCATGAGGTCATTTGGGTCTTAGGAAATCATATTTTAAGTTATTTGTCACATAATGTTCAAAATTTCTCCATATTGTAAACATTGTCAAAAGAGCAAAAAATTAAGTAAATGTTAAGTCCATTAGTTAGATGGAGATCGGAATCAGTTATAGTTAGTTGATTTGAATTATTTTTGGGTTTAAAAAAGCATAAATAATCCTCTCACAAGTCGAGGAAAGAGATGGGGGGATGTAAATGATGGACAGATTAATAAAGAAACCCTATTTTTCATGCAAATTTCTATGTTTTTTATGATAAAACGTGAATTCTTGCTCCTGTACAGACATGTACTACTTGATATTGAAGGGGAAGTAATTGGAAAAGATATAATTGTGTTTCTAGATCATTTTTCACTTGGTCTGACTTAATTTCATGGAGAAATAAAGAAGTTATGGCATTTTTTGTAAAACCTACCTGGAACCCTACCAAGGGTTACCCGTTTTGGTAAAACACTCATAACTTTTGTTTGAACTGTTGGATATGTCTAAAACTTGTAGGAAAATTTGTAACTAGGTAATCTACAAACATACTGGATCAATTGGCTTCATGATCATTTTTGTGGAATTTATTAATGATTGTTTGTTACAGTTTATAGTGAAATCAGACTGGTAAAGGCCTAAAAGGGCATAGTACAATCGTTATTTGTAGTGTTGTTACAAAACAAAGGTAACTACATTTTTGATATGTTTTAGAAGATTATCCAAGGTACTCAAATTTGTGATTATAGTTGGTATATTGTGTCAGTTCAAATATTTTGTGATGACAGCCCCTAGTTGAAAGGCTACAAGGTATGGTGCAAGTTGTGAATCAAAGACCTATGGTTGTTATATTTATGTTGCTGACAGAGTTATGCATGGAATGATCTATTTTCCTTATGGAAGACTCAATCCAAGGTCAGATAAAGTTTTGTGCTTTTTTTTTCTTGTGTTGAATGGTTGAGAGAATGCTTAATAGCATGCATTACTTAATGATTGCCTTGAGAAATTGTTAAGGATCTGTGAGATGTGTTGTTGAATCCTTTTAACCTCTGCATCAGTTTGGTATCAGAGCCCAGGAAAGATATGGGCTGGTGAATTTTTTTGGTGGTTGTGGTTGTGTGTTGTGTTGTTCAGGTTGAGGAAGGAACCTGATTTCCTAGGTGTGGCAAAGTGAAGTGGAAGCAAGGGGAGACTTGCTTGTGAAGATGGATATGTTAAGGAGATTGGAAATATGTTTACAGGATGAGGATTCACGAAGGAAGAAGGAAAGAGAGGAAAAAGAGTTGATAAAGATGGAGAGAAAGAAGGAAAGACGAATAGAGTTTGAGAAATCCATGGAAGAGATAAGCTAAAGGTTGGAAAGATTAGACAAGGAACATGAACTTCTTAAGAAATCACTAAGGAGTTGGCATATACCAATGTCAAAGAGGTTAAGATGGCCTCTAAAGAAGATTATGAAGAAGAAGAAAAAAAAAAGAGAAGGCAACAAATTCAGTCAAAGATGAAGAAGAATACTTATAGGCACAATATGCAACCATTGAAGAAGAATGGGATAGTAAGGTTGGTGATGGACAAGTCAAACAAGAGGAAGAAGAACTCGTCAAGGTAGAAGAAAACAAGGAAATTGAGGTTGCAAGTGAATTGGTTTCAAGGTTGGATAAGTTGGTCATGGTTGAAAAGGAATTTGAAGTACAAGAAAACAAGGAGGAGACCTCAAGGTCTCTATATTTTGTTTCTAATTTTTCTTTGGATTATGTATGTGCAAGTTATGAAGGTCAAGGAAAAGTGTATGATGATATGATAGAGTTTTGGGACTTCCAAGTTGCAAGGATGATTGATAAAAGAAGGCATAAGAAGAAAAAAAGGAAGAAAAGACAAAATCTGATTGAAAAGACAAAGGACAAGGTGCAAAGTAACTGGAAGACCAGGAAAAAGACAATTCAAAGGGGCTTGAATTCTTTTGCCCCCGGGAGTTTGGTGCAGAAGCACTTATTTGATCACATGCCTCCATGAGGTCATATTGATTCATTTAATGTCTTAATGTTTTAATAAGTATTAATGATACATTTTTTATATACATGAGGTCATTTGAGTCTTAGGAAATCATATTTTAAGTTATTTGTCACATAATGTTCAAAATTGCTCCATATTGTAAACATTGTCAAAAGAGCAAAAAATTAAGTAAATGTTAAGTCCATTAGTTAGATGGAGATTGGAATCAGTTATAGTCAGTTGATTTGAATTATTTTTGGGTTTAAAAAAACATAAATAAGCCTCTCACAAGTCGAGGCAAGAGATGGGGGGATGTAAATGATGGACAGATTAATGAAGAAACCCTATTTTTCATGCAAATTTCTATTTTTTTCTAATAAAAGGTGAATTCATGCTTCTGTACGGACATTGAAAACTTGATACTTAAGGGGAAGTAATTGGAAAAGATATAATTGTGTGTCTAGATCATTTTTCACTTGGTCTGACTTAATTTCATGGAGAAATAAAGAAGTTATGGCATTTTTTGTAAAACCAGCCTGGAACCCTACCAAGGGTTACCCGTTTTGGTAAAACACTCATAACTTTTGTTTGAACCGTTGGATCTATCTAAAACTTGAAGGAAAATTCTATAACTAGGTAATCTACAAACTAACCAGAGTGATTGGCTTCATGATCATTTTTGTGAAAGTTATTAATGACTATTTGTTATAGTTTATAGTGAAATCAGACTGGTAAAGGCCTAAAAGGGCAGAGTACAGTCGTTATTTGTAGTGTTGTTACAAAAAAAAGCTAACTACATTTTTGATATGTTTTAGAATATTATCCAAGGTACTCAAATTTGTGATTACAATTGTTATATTGTGTCAATTCAAATATTTTGTGATGATAGCCCCTAATTGAAAGGCTACAAGGTTATGGTGCAAGTTGTGAATCAAAGACCTATGGTTGTTATATTTATGTTGTTGACAGAGTTATGCATGGAATGATCTATTTTCCTTATGGAAGACTCAATCCAAGGTCAGATAAAGGTTTGTGCTATTTTTTTCTTGTGTTGAATGGTTGAGAGAATGCTTAATAGCATGCATTACTTAATGATTGCCTTGAGAAATTGTTAAGGATCTGTGAGATGTGTTGTTGAATCCTTTTAACCTCTGCATCATTTGAGTCCATACAAGCCTTCTTCAATCTACAAACATAATTTGGATTGTTAGAACATTGAAATCCCTTTGGTTGTTCAATATAAACATCTTCTTCTAATTGTCCAAGAATGTTGACTTCACATCCATCTAGTACACACTAAAATTCTTGAATGCTAAAAGAGCTAAAGAATTTTGATTACCTCCAATATTGCTAATGGATTAAATGTCTCTTCAAAGCCTGTGCCTTCAACTTGAGCATACCCTTTACACACAAGCCTTGCCTTGTTTTGGATCACTCCACCTTCTTCATTTATCTTTTTTCTAAACACCCACTTTGTTCCAATTATATTCTTGTCTTTAGGCCTTGGGATAAGTTCCCAAGTTTCATTCTTCATGCTCTGATTTATTTCTTCCTCCATAGCTTCTATCCATCCTTGTTCTTTGCTTGCTTCTTTGTATTACTTAGGTTCTAACTTTGATACTAAAGCAAAGTATACTTGCTCACTTGATCTCCCAATTTTCTTTCGGGTTTGAACCCCACTGTCCTTTTATCTCTTATGATTTGATCTTCAAAATGATTCCTCTTAACATACTTTTTTGGAGTTTTTGTAGCAACTTCTTCTAAATCTTCAATGTACTACTATGAATTGGTTCTTCATCATATTCTACTTTCAAAATTCTAGTAAACTAAATAGTCTCATCAACTCTCACATTTTCACTTTCAACTATCTTCTTCAATATTTTTCATAACATATGTAAGCTTTACTTCTTAAGGAATAACCTAGAAAAATACCTTCATTTGATCTAGAATAAAACTTACCAAAATTTTCTTCATCTCTCTTGATATAGCATGTGTTGCCAAATATTTAGAGATGTCTTACTGATGTTGGTCTCCCTTTCCATAGCTCATATGGAGTATTCTCAATGTTGTGCCTAACATGAAATTTGTTTAGAATATAAACAACACTTTATGTAGCTTCTCTCCAATACATATCTAGTAGATTTTCTTGACATAAAATGGTTATTTCCATCTCTTTTACAATTTTGTTCTTTCTCTCTACAACTCCATTTTGTCAAAGTCCTAGGAGTAGAGAACTACCTCCCGATCCCATGTTCTTCATAGAATATGTCATACTTCTCAGCAGTAAATTCTCCACCTGTATTTGATATCAAAACTTTGATTGTCCTTTCGATTTCATTCTCTACCAATTCCTTCAATGCCTTAAACTTCTCAAATGTTTCTAACTTCTCTCTCATAAATGTTATCCAAGTCATCCTAGTATAATCATCAATGAACATCATAAAATACATATCTCCATGTAGACTTAGTCCTCATTGATCCGCACAAATCTGTATGAACCAGATCTAGTGGTTTTGATGTAGAATACTCCTTAGAATGATATTTACTTCTTGTTTGCTTCCCTTCATGACATGGATTGCAACTAATTGATTGAGGCTTCTTAATCCTTGGCATATCTTGGACAAACCCTCTTGTGCTAATCTTCACAATATCGTCAAAATTCATATCTCCTAACCTTATGTGCCAAAGCCATCTTTCATCTTTCTATGCAGTGAGACAACTTTGTCCATTCAACTCGCTAAGATGATAAATGTCACTTTTAGTCCTACTTCCTTCTACAATCAATTCACCATTAATTGATTCCCTAATTTCACAACCTTCAACACTAAAGGATAGCTTTTAACCTTTGTCACACATCTGACTAACACTTAACAAACTATGCTTTAAGCCTTCAACATATAAAATAATTCATGTGTCTTTGTTTTACCACCATCAAGACTTGGAGTACCCTTACCAAATATTTTGGCAATTGAATTGTTTCCAAGGGTTACTAAACCACCTTCAAATTTCTTGAAATTTATAAACTTACCTTTTTTTGTGGTCATGTGACTAGAGAAACCATTGTCTATGATCCACGGTTTTTTTCCCTTTTGAGCATGAGTGCAGTTTGAAAAATCATAGATTTTTCAAACTTCTTCTTTTTAGGAACCTTCTTCCAGATATTTCTTGATTCATGACTTCTACCTTTTGATTATTTTCTCCCTCTATCTAATAAGTGAGGACTCATAAAATTGCTTTGCAGTTCCTTGCAATATGCCCAAATTTGTTGTATTTGAAACAAATGATACTAAAATTATATAGAGGTGCAAATGCATTATTGTTAATAAAATTATTTCACATTACCAGAGCTCTTCTATAGTCAATATCCTTATGACCAAAATTATTGCAATTAAAACAATAATGAAAGAAATGAAATTTTGACCTGGTATTGTATCACCTGAACTTGAATAAAACCATCATTGTAACTCATGTTTTCATCATTTGCCATGGTTCCTTCAAATCTTGAACTTTTGGAACCTGTCACTTCCAGACTTTCCTTGGTATTTTTCTCAGACTATTTTTTCACCTTCTTCTAATCATCAAAACCTATTCTAATTTTTTTTTGTGACGCTTTCCAACTTTCAAAAATTTCATCTAGGGTTTTAGTGCTCTTACTAAACTTCAACTGCAGCTATTGGTTCACCTTTTCAAGCTCCTTTCGTACTATCACAATTTAAGCTTCTCACAGTCTTTGTCTCTTGATAGAATCTTTTCTTTTAGAACTTCTTCAATTCTTTTTGCTTCTTTTGCTTGGGTTTTCAGTTCAACAACCATATTTTCTACATTCTTCAATTTATTATTGTGGAGGGGGATCGCTACTCCCAATTCCCAAGACAAATAGGGTCTAAAGGGAGTGAATTTCCCTTGGTCACCTCAATGAAAAAGGCTAAAGGATATGTCAACAAATAAAGAACAAACTAATCTATGTTTTTAGGGTTTTCAAGAATAGAGGATTTTGGGAATCGGGTGAACAAACCATTAGGGTCTTGGATTGTAGACTGATTGGCTCTCAACCAAAGGACGTCAATGCAAGAATTGAATGAAAAAATGATACATTATAGTCTTAGGTACTTTTTGGCATCTCGTATAGACCGAGAACATAGTCTATAATTTGAAACTTGCAAGGCATGCTAACAACCCAAAAACCTTAGTCTAATAGTTTTAATTAAAAAGATAGAATGTTGTTAAAGCATAAAATAAAATAACTACAAGAAGAAGAATACTATAACTTGAAAGATAAATTAATTATGAATGAAATGATGAGCAAGGGTAGTAGAGATCCAACTTATGATTGGTCCATCCTACTATAATATTCACGTGAATGAAGTACCTACACACATGGTGACGGAAAAAATTTGGGGCTATGCTTTGGAGTTTTCCTTAGTCAACCCTAGCTTTGGTCTTTTCACCTCCACGAGAAGCCAATAGACCATAATAGAGAGAAAATGATAAAGAAAGGAAATAGAAACAATGTATAGAAAGCAAAGAAAATCTATATACTATCTATAATATTGATAATGCAATGAAATGACAACAATAAAGGGTTACCCTCCCTTTGGCAAGCTTGAGAAGTTGAAAGGAAGGATGGTAGCTTTGAAGGTGCAAGATGGACGTATGAGAATGTAGTTCCAATAACTTGAAACTTGAAAGAAAGTGATGTAGAAAGAATGGAGAGAGAGATGTTAAGTTGCAAGAATGAAGTTGGAATGTGATAGGTGAAGAGAGAGAGTGAATGGAATGAAAGAATGAGGTCAAAAATAAAATATGGAGGTGTTGATGGTGTTTTTTGCATAGCAACAACTCATACAAAATATAATATCCTATCTCTCTTGAAAGGTAAATCTCTATCAGCAAGCCTCAAGAGATAACCCCAAAGGTCTCTAATGTTAGGTCTTGACAATACATAAACAACTCAATGATAAATGTGAAAATGTTGGTAATCACAAAGGGACCTTACTACAAGCAAATATTGAATCCTTAACTTATCAAATCTAGCAATATGATGATACTTCAATCCTAAATCTAATCCAAATGATAAAAGAAATGACAAAAGATAAGGATTTCAAAGAGATCTCTAAGTTAGAACTACTCCTAAGATTAACAATGCAAATGACCAACACTTGAAATGGACCAATCCCTCAGAAACTAATTCCTACTTAACCCAGATAAATCTGCAATCTTATAGAAACAATGCAATCTTCTAAGGTATTAAATATTTTTAGATTATGAACATTCATTCAAAACAAGCCTATTGCAATCGAAATGAATAAACCTTCACAATTGTACTCAGCACAATGAATATAAAAGTCCAAGCTAACTTTGTAAAGCAACTAACAATCAGTTGGTTGTGAAAAGTATGGACCAAGGATTGTTGCAAACACCTCAAGTACTAAATCATGAACACTATCAACTTATCTAACACTAAACCTAATGCATTTATCAAATACTTAAGCAATTCCAAAGATAGAATCACAAGAACCATGCAAGATAAATCAACACAAGAGAATTCACCAAAAGCACAATGTCTCCAATTGTATTGAATCACCCAAAGTAGCAACAATTCCAGTATTCTGTTATAACACTTGCTCAAAATGAAGTAACTTCTAACTCTGCTCTACTGCTTAATTCGCTCTGATATCAAAACTATCTATCTTTTCTATCTATCCCTTACAAATGAGGAAAAATGCCATATTTAAAGAAAAACCCCCAAGATATGTCAGCCTAGCTAGGGTTTACAATAATAAATAGCCAAAAAACAAGTCATCCCAAGGAATTCAAAATAAAATAGAATATGCATTAAATGCATGAACTCCATCCAGGTCGTCCTGGGATCTCTAATGTAATTTGGACCAATGCATGCAAAATAATAGGGAAGCACAAATTTTGATGTAGCCTTGCATTAATTGCCTTCCCCTTTGTCTTTATTTTGATACACCCTATCATGCACCATCAAAATTACTTTTTCCAAGTCGGCTATAGGTGGAAAAGGAAAAACCTTAATTCTCCTTTCGATGGATTTAATATTTTCTCTTGATTTCTCCACCAACTTATCCCACTCAACCCTATTGGTTTGATATTTCTCAATGACTGCAATATAAGTGGCTGCATCATCCAACTAATATTTAGTAATTGGATCTTCAATAGCTGGAGAATACACATCTTGCCACCATTTCTTCAATTTCTCTAAGCTCAAATGCTTTGATGCGAACTTCCTTCTCCCTATAATCACCTCAAAGAAAGAGATGCACCTATCATGGATATCAGTCAGGGAATCCTCAATTTTCCTGCTCTACTTATACATCTTCTTCAGAACCTTTTTCCTTATTTGCAAAGCTTCAAACCATTTCCAAGGTTATGCAGCTCTAGAGGAAGGGAGAATTCCATCACCCACCAACCTATCCTGAGTGTATTCCATGATGGTCTTGGTCTTTTGCAGCAAGAGATCTGTATCTTCCTTATCTTGAGCTAATACATCTTTCAACCAATCCTTTATCCTTATTGCATTATCCCCTTTAATTTACACCCCCTGCAACCAACTTGTTGTGGAAAGAGTAGTGTCCTTCATTATTTCCAACTCAGTTATGGTTTCATGTGGCAAGAAACTCGTAGCAGAAGATGAGGAGCTAATAAATTGCAAAGGCTTCATCAAGTCCTACAAGTATTTTCTTAATTTCTCATTCACCTTCTTCAATTCTCGCTTAGTTTGCACTTCTTTCCTCAACCATCCTAGGGTCACTACACTAGAACCTTCATAATCTTCAATATCTTGCTCCATGGAAGTAGGCCCTAGGTTGATGGTTTGTACATTGTAATCCTCTCCAGTTGCATCATCCTTGTCCTTATCTGAAGTAGGAGTAGCAATGTGGACTACCCTATTGTTGGCCTTGTCTCTTTCGATCCTAGAAATAACTTTGGCTTTCTTCTTTCCTTTTCCCTTTCCTATGTTTGCCAAAAACTCATCCCAATTGGGAGGGGTATCATCCACAACAATTTGTTTTGTCTTCAATTCCCTATCCAACCAACCTAGAACAGTAGATCCTAACTGTGCTTTACTTTGTTCAACTTGATCTTGTTGGTCCTTAGGAATATCTTCATTCAAATCCTGCTTCTCGGGAATCTCCTCAGCCCTATCCTCCTTTTCCCCAGCATGCTCTTCTCTATGCACAGGTGATGGAGTCCAAACTGGAATTTCTTCTCTTTGAGGAGGTCCAACTTCTTCAGTTCCAGCAGGTGAATCCTCATGTGTAACCAAGGGAGACTGCATCACCCTTTCTATTTCTGCCTCAACATTAAAGAGCCCGCCTTCTTAAAATTCTTCTCCTTCTATACCTTGATGACCTTCAACTTCCTTGGATTTATCTGGTTCCTCATGAGCTTCGTGGGAAGAAGGGATATCATCATGTTGTTCTGTATGAGGAGTAACTGGAGGAAGATCCTTCTTTGGTGCACTATCCTTAGGAGAAGGAGTTCTTGACTTTCTTGTGTATACTTGTGTCTTTTCTCCTGAGCTCTCCACATCTACCATAGGTGGGTTAATTTATTCTCAGGTCTTGGAGCTTACCTTTTGTGGCATTCTTAGAATTCTTCTTCTTTTGGGCACAAAAGCACTAACCTCAGGATCTTTCTTTTCAGCTTCCTCTTTTCCAGGCTTCTTAGACTTTGAAGTATGTCCCCTCTTTTTGGCAATAGGCTTTCTCTATTTTTCTGTTTCCTGAGCTTCTTCTACTTGAGCCTCTTTAATCTTGATTTTAAAAGGAGAGCTCACTTTTCCCTTACCCCTAGGATCCTGCTCAGCTGACTCCTCAGAAGTAGAGTGAGGGTCTAAGTCTCCCATCAGGTCATATGTGCATTGCAAACTTGCATTCTCCAATTCCCAGATCTTATGCTTAAGCCACAGCTTTGTATACTTAATGATTGGATTCATCAACTACTCTAACTCTATTTCTTCTTCCTCCAACCAATCTATTTCGCCGATTGGTCTATCCTTTACTACTTCACAAGCATGGCCCTGAATCAAATCTTCATCATCTTCAACCTGATCTGGAACTACCCTCACATTATATAATTAGACTGAATCTACTGGCATCCGAGAAAAATTCTTCTTTCTTACCTCATACTCATCATTATAGTTAGCCCACTAATCTTCCAACTCATCCTTATGGCTATACTCTCTACTGGCTTTCTTTTGTGCTTCACCTGTTCTATCAAACCTAGACCTCTTGGAATGAAAATATAACCCAAGAGTACTCATCTCCTCTTCTGAAGCCTGAGTTGAGTTAATGGAAGGGCATGCCTCTCCTGTGCCTATCGTCAAAGGGAAGTCTCCACCAAATCCAATCTTATGTTTATCTTTCTTCACAATGGCATCAAAGTCACATATTTGTCTTATGACCTCCAAGAGTATGATATGATCAATGGGATACCTTGGAAGTTGATATGGAGCTCTTTGACATCCATCAATCCTTATGTATGAGAAGGTGGTAAAATGTATGAACCAGACCCCCATACCTCTTGATTAGCTCCTTGGCTTGATCAGAAATCCTCACATGCTTTGCACCTTGGAGTAACCTGGTGATGTACATGGTGAATGCATCATTCACCCTTCTGTAGCTCAAGTTACCCAAATGCAGTTGTTGATAAACCTCATAGATCACATCCTACCCAAAGATGCCTCTGGTACTTAACCCCTTATATGGATGGAATCTTGCAAGTGCATAGACCAAGTAGGAGGTCATTGTGAAGGTCTTGGTTTGTAGGACATTACATAGTTGCTCATGAATCATAGCACTTATAACACCTTCCCAATGGTAATCAGTATTCTGCTCCATCCTTGCAATAACCTAGAACATCCAACCCTCAAGCACTCTAGCACTCTTCAATCCTACCACTCTACTAAGAAGGGTGATGGCATCCTAATATTCCTTCTTGAAATTTGCTATGAATAGTTGTTTGGGCAACTTGGAATAGTGAGACTTAGGTTTCTCCAACCAAGAATTGATAATCTGTTGGGCCTTGATGGTATCTTCTTCATAGAATTTATTTGCCATATCCATATCAAAATCCACCACATGAGACCTATTTGGCATATCAAAGGTCTGGGCAATAGACACCGGATTCAAATTTGCTATAATTCTCCCTTGGGGACCGACTATCCTTTGGGTACCCCTGTCATAGTGCTTAACACACTCAAGAACCAACTCATAGCATTGCACTGTAGGAGGGAATCTAGCCACATGTGCCAATCCTGATTCCAACATTCTTCTAGCCAGTAAACTAAGGTTCTGTGTTACCATTTTGGCCTTGAACTCCTCATAGTCCCATAGTCCAACATTTGTGTCAGTCAACTCTGACCAGATGGAAGTAATCTTACTCTCAGGGATCTTACTCTTGATATCTATCTTGATTCTTTCTACTTCAGAAACAAAAGACCCCTCAACACTTGGATCCATCACCTTACCCCTGGTTCCACCAGTCACCGCTTTGCTTGACTCAACCTACACTCAACAAAGGAAACCATAGTAAAGATCACACAAACCCAAGTAAATTAGTCATAAACAAAATATTCATCCTTAAAATGAGTCCCAAGATAAGCAAGGTTCCATTAAATCTCATAAAAAATTATCATATCAGAGTTTGGGTTTTAGGTCCACCCGCGGAATCCAAGCCAGGGAGGAATTTCAAAAAATTCCTAGCCAAACGGATTCCAGTGGAATAAACATGAAAAACACCTATTAGTAACTTAAACCGATCATTATCAACCAAGAAACAACATGAGACATCTCAAAATAGCCCAAATTAATCATAAAATGCATAGTCATTTGTTAACAAATCATGCCATCTCATAATCCTTCATTTTCCACCAAGTTTCGAGGAAATCCGCATGAGACGGATTTTCGTGAATGAAGCGATAGTCTGCAGATTTTGGAAAAAAAAAGGAACAAAGGACTTTCGGGAAAATCATGATGAAACGGAAATCTGTGGGGAAGATGAAACTCCAAAAAACTGTGAATTTTGGGAAAATCAAGAGAAAACGGAAAGTCGGGGAATTCCGGCCGAGAGGAATTCCACAAAGATCTTGAAACTACCATCATTTTCTCGTGACCTCATTCACTCAAATTGATTGAATGATCAAAAATTTGAGGACCTTGGGTATGGAACCAATTTAACTTGAACCTCCTACAGATCTTCCTTGAATTCTAGGCTCACTTGAAAGCAAATTAAGATGAAATGGCGATGCCTTAGGCATGAAACCCTAAATTTTGACCATTAACATATAGAGCAAGCTTGGACTCTGATAACTCGATTGCTAGGTTCTCACAAAGGTTATTTACGGCCCACAAGTAAGCTATCTCTAGATGTGAATGAAAGAATGAACTTGAAACTTACTTGGGAAGCCATAAATCAGACAATATCATGCAACCCAAGCCATGAAATGCCCAAACATACAGGAATTCGAACTCCAAGAAAATCTATAATTCCAAAGCACTACTTACATTAATCAATCAAAAGCAAGGAAACATGTACATACCATTTGATGAAGTGGAAATCAATCTCAAAAATAACAAATGATAGTTTATTGGCACTCAGCAAAGAACATAAACAATAATGCCCAGGAAATCACCACCAAATCCAATAATTTGCAAACCCAGTGCTCCAAATCAAGTCCAACATTCAAAGAATAAACTCCTCAACTCAATTGAACACAGATGATAAAGCATAATGGCATAAGAATCCCCAAAGATCGACTAAATACATCCCTCACAAATCATACAAGGAGCATTAATGCAGCCGACAAGACAGCTAAAAGCTAGAATCTGGGAACCCGATGAGACAACGGACATTCAAAAAAATTCGGCAACCACGGATTTCCATGAAGACCAAAAATTCTCAAACCACAGTGTAAAGCAGACTGAGTCAGACTTACAAGGGATCTGAGGAAATCCACCCAAAGCGGATTTTCTCGACAGTAGTGAAAAACCCAAGATAAGCCCAAAACTTAAGATTTTCAATGAATACCTTAAAGGGATCACCAAAACAAGAAGGAAAAAAACTTAAGCTCATACCAAGGAAAGCTAAATCGCCAAAATCAAAGGGCCAAAACACCAAGAATGAAAGCAAAAGAGGGTCCCTGCTTTTAGCAAGGCGTGTGTGTGAAAAACTGCACAACAGGAGGAAAAAGGCACATTTTTTAGCAGGTATATCTTCATAGGAGACATTACTGTTGGACTCAGGGAACACTGAGAGGGGGGTGAATTAGTGTTCAGCAATTTTGACTTTCAATTCAGATCTTAAATCATTTTCAGCACATGAACAAAAATAAAAATACAAGCACATAAACAAGATGATCAAGACATTATAACACCAATATTTTTACGTGGAAACTCTATTAGGGGAAAAACCACGGTGGAGATTAATCCACAATTTATACTCTGTTAAAATTATGAATAAAAGGGAATGCACTTGCATTTAGGCACACTACCTAGAGCTCACTGCTCAAAATAAGAAAGGCTCATTGCATTACAAAATGTTTGTGATTACAACAAAAATGAACTGAGAAGATAGCATCTACAAATGCTTGGATTCAGTTTCAGTGAAGCACATAAAACATATTCTAGACCTTTTATCCAATTCCCACTTATGCTCTACTCTACTTTGCTCTGCTACAACAACCCTTCTATTGCACAAGCAAAAATTCTCTCAACAAATCTTCTAATGTATGTTCATACAACTGCCCTGAACATTTTTCTCTCACACACCTTCTTACAACATCATGCACATGCATAAAAATGAATTACTGATGTCATATATATATATATATATCTGCTAGCAAATATTTTAATCACTTAAGTCAGCTTCAACAAAACATGAAATATTCTCCAGCAGTTGGCTCAAATCACCAATTAAAATTAATGCACACCCACGCAAGTTAGCTAGACTATGGTTGAGACCTGCATCAAAATTCCCAAAACAAGAAATATTAAAACAACTACTCCTTATACATCCGCAACATGCTATATACACCAGGTCGGCCATAATGAGAAAATAAACAATAAATCATTCTATCGGATCTCCAAGTACATACACAGATTAATGCAACATTACAAAACTTACCAATAAGGTAACATACATGCTTGAAAAGCTTTCCTAGGGATCCACAACATAAAATAATGATCCGGTGGAGTATACAGACTAACTTATCAATCGGATACCTTGTTCTTCATGCTTTCTGTCGGTAGTATTATGTTCTCTACTTTGCTTGTCGGTATGAGCTACTTCTAAATTACGGACAATGCTAATGACTCTAGTTGCCATCAATGACAACAATAAAATCCATAAACAATCTCCCAAAGCCATATGCCAACAATCTCCCCCTTTGGAATTGATGGCAACACTTAGTGAAAAATGACTAAGTGTCAGAATCAAAACTCAAAACTTCAAAAAACATAAAAACATTGCTCCCCCTTTGGATGTCAAGGAATTTTTCACTGCATTCTCTCCCCCATTGACATCAATGACAAAAAATTTGCTGCTCTCCCTCCTACTACACTCTCTCCCCCTTTATTGATGCAAAAATTGATCAAAATTTGAAGAATTGCAACTACCACTCAAATCAGAAAAATATTTTATACTTATCTTTCATCTCTGGAAGAAATTTCTTCCAAGCATACACTACAATCCCAATAATTGTTATCAAATTGTTATTTTCTAATGTCCTGTTGATAACCTGGACAAGGGATTTAGGAATGGTAATGGCTTCTTCCAACTTTTCTCCTTTCTTCAGAACTTCAATCATTTGCTCCAATCTACATTCAGTTTGATCCTTCACCTTCCAGAAGGTATCCATAAGAGTGTTTCTGGAAAAGTGAACCTTTGTATACTCAACCTGTAACTCATGAATTTTCTTCTTAACTGCTCCATCTTGGTCCTGAAACATACTCTAATCCTGACCAATTCTGATCAACTCATTCTCAATTTTCTCCAACTTTTCCTTGTATTTACCAACCACATGAGGCCACCTAAGACAATAATTGTAGATTTTATTTCTTGAGTCAATGCATTGTCTTAACACATTCATTTTATTTTTCAGTTTGGAAAGAGATAGCCTAAACTAATCCTTTAGATGTAAGATTATTTATTCTTCTTTCATGTCCTAAGGACAAAGGCCATAGCCTCCCTGATACATTCAATCAATTCTTCTAGAAGTACATTTTGTAAACTCTCCAACTCAATGTTATTGCCCACAACGTATCTACCTAGAGTATCCTCAATGAAGTCTTATTCATATGATGGTCCATTTATCCATATGTCACCTATCTTTTGCATTCCATCTTCTTCCTGAGCAATCTGTAGTATCTTTGCTTTGAATAAAGCACCTTCTTCATTGCTTTCTTCTGTTATTATCACATTTGGTTCAACTAATTCTGGTAAATCTCTTGGTGTGTATTCATTAGAATCTTCATTGATTATATCCACAACCATCTACTCTTTACCTTTTCCTTCAACTTTTGTTGACTTAGGTGTAGGAGTGTCATCAACTAACTCTCTTGCTCTTTTCTAACTTTTCTCTACCTTACCAGAAGAAGATCCAACTTCAACTGCTTTTACCGGGAGTGGAATACTACCTACTTCAAACTTTCCTAACAACTTTCTAAAGAAGTTTTCATAAAATTGTTCACCATTTTCAAGAGCGTTGAAATACTCAAATATTTGCTTACAAATTGGTATATTTTCCTTCCATACCACATTATCATTCTAAGGTAAGCATTTCAAAAAATACATCATAATGCATATAACTAGGGTACCAAACCTGAAAGAGTAATCTATATCCTTTGTCAATTGCACATTTTCCATCAGTTGATCCTTTAGCAATCCACATAGATCAAAGTCTTTGTCTTCCATTATCATTTTGTGTGCAATGTATATTATGCCTACAGAGGTTGCTCCTTCCCTATTTCTGAAGAAAATTTTGTACGAAATTCCATATGCAATGTACCTTGTCAATGGATCTTTGATCATTATAATTATCAGATCCCTCTTATCTCCTTTTACACCAGTTAGGGCTTCGACTTCAATGTTCTGAATCGACTTCTTTTTTAGGACATCTCCAATATTGCATAATCCTATCATATTTCTAATTACATCCTTTGAAATTTGATAGGGTTTATCCATAGTAAGGATATCATCATCCAATTTGTTCAAGATAAATCTAACCACTTCTGCGTTGGCAAAATAAGGAAACTCATTCCAAGTGTCCAAATTCTTATGTTTCACACCTTCAAGCCACTTCAATTCACCAGATGGCAACAAATTTCTTACATCCCTAACCTTTTGACTACTATATTCATCCATAGTCATTGTTCCTTTGTTTTGCTTCATTTTTCGTACTGGGCAGTGTTTTTCTATGGAGCACAATTTAGAAATTTTACAAATGAATGGGGTACCTAATGAATTCGTCACTGAATTTACTTGACTTCTTTAATATTTTTTTGAAAAATACGTCCTTCTAATCTTCTTCAATGCAAGGTGATAAATGAGGGTTCCAAATACCCTTTTATAACTTTGTACACCTAACCTCTTTGTCGCATTGAACGATTTTCCCTAAGAGTTATGGTTACTCCACTCTCAAATAGCAAGAGAAGAATCCATCTGTGAACCTTCCATATTTCATCCTACTAAACAAATGATCATTAATACATTTGAAGATGAGTAACACAACTGTTGAAAATTTCTTATGTTCGGGCACCAACTACACAAAGGGGGACAAAATATTTTCTTGAAAACTCCCCCTCAGCCAATGGCCTAAAATTAATTGTCGGATGAATTACCAGAGGGAGCTTCCGGTACAATCTTATTACCTTCATTAGATCCACTCTTCTTCGCCCATGTTTTCTTCATGTGATCTCTTATCTCTTCCATGAATTCTTTTCCTTTTCCTTTGTCATCTTTCTGTAAATTTCTTCCTTGATATACCGGACCTCTTCTATCCATGTTTTTGTTCCTGCAAAATATTGCAATGTGACCAAATTTGTTATAGTTGTAGCATATTGGATTTCTTTGTTTGAGCCATTCATTCTAGTGGTTTCCCTTTTATCTGCATTGATTAGCAACATGCCCAAGTTTTCCATAGGTGTAGCATTTAATGTTCTTTATACTAACAGACACACTTCTACATTCTAATGAATTATGACCAAACTTTTTGCAATTAAAACACTGACTAGAAAATGATGGACTGCCAGAATTTATCTTACTTCTACACTGAGAAGCCATATGCCCAATTTTTTTACAAACAAATCAGTAACCATTAAACTTTTGAGCATTGGTTTTCCTTACCGGATATCTTTTGCCTTTGTTCTTCTGAATTCTCTTTTCAAAGTCCTTTTGTTCATATTTGTAGCTCTCATCTTTCACATAACCAAGACCTTGCTTATCATTTGCATCCTTTTTTCCTTTAGTCATTGCATCAAGCTTAGCAGAATTGATATTGAACTTCTCCTTAAACTCATTGTCAATAGGAAGCTCATCTCTAAGAATAACTATTTATCTCTCAAGCTCTTGTTCATTGTTTTTGGATTGTTTCAGTTCAATCTCCAGCTAAATGAATCCACTATTACCTCTGTTGCATTCTTCGGATTTTTCTTTCAAGGAATAACCTAGATTCTCCTCATTCTTCTTTCTTTCTTCAATCTCTTTAGTTAACTTCATTGCCACAGATTCCATCTCAAGCTTTAGAGTAGTAATATTTCTAACAAATTTTTCACATTCTTCAGTTATCTCTTTTAGAGTCTGATTTAGGTGAACATCTTCCAAGTTTTTATTTTCTTTCTGCTTCAGCTGATCACAGAGTTCCTTCCTATTTTCTCTTGACTCGTTGATTTTATCCTTCAGTTATTGAATTAATTTCTCAGCATCCACAAGATTTTTTCTTAATTCCATGACTTCTGCTTTAGACTGATCAAGATCATTAAGTGCCACCATACGCTGCTATTGAAGACCACCAAATTCCATTGTAATCCAAGATCCACCACAAGCTATTAAACTTATGAAGAGGAACTTGCTCTGATACCAATTGTTGGACTCAGGGAACACTGAGAGGGGGGTGAATTAGTGTTCAGAAAGTTTGACTTTCAATTCAGATCTTAAATCATTTTCAACACATGAATAGAAATAAAGATGCAAGCACATAAACAATATGATCAAGACACCATAACACCAATATTTTTATGTGGAAACCTTGTTAGGGGGAAAACCATGGTGGAGATTAATCCACAATTTATACTCTGTTAAAAGTATGAAAAAAAGGGAATGCACTTGCATTCAAGCACACTGCCTAGAGCTCACTGCTCAAAATAAGAAAGGATCACTGCCTTAAAAAATGTTTGTGATCACAAAAAAAATGAATTGAAAAGATAGCATCTACAAATTCCTGGATTCAGTTCCGATGAAACACATAAAATAGATTTTGGACCTTCTATCCAATTCGCACTTCTGCTCTCTCTACTCTACTCTGCTACAACAACCCTTCTGTTGCACAAGCAAAAATTATCTCAACAAATCTTTTGATATACACTCATACAACTGCTCTGAACTTTTTCACTCACACACCTTCTTACAACATCATGCACACACACAAAAATGAATTACCGATCTCATATATATATATCTGCTAGCAAATTTTTTAATCACTTAAGTCAACTTCAACAAAATATGAAATATTCTCCAACAGTCAGCTCAAATCATGAATTAAAACTAATGCGCACCCACGCAAGTTGGCTAGACTACGGTTGGGACCCGTATCAAAATTCCCAACACAAGAAATATTAAAACAACTACTCCTTATACATCTGCAACATGCTATATACACTAGGTCGACCATAATGAGAAAATAAACAATAAATCATTCTACCGCATCTCCAAGCACGTACACGAATTAATGCAACATTAAAAAACTTACCAATAAGGTAACATACATGCTTGAAAATATTTCCTATGGATCCACAACATAAAATAATGATCCAGTGGAGTATACAAACTAACTTATCAACCAAATACCTTGTTCTTCATGCTTTATGTCGATAGTATTTTGTTTTATACTTTGCTTGTCGATATGAGCTACTTCTAAACTGTGGACCATGCTAATGACTCCAATTGCCATCAATGACAACACTAGAAGCCATAAACAATCTCCCAAATCCATATGCCAACAATTACAACTCGTGAATGCCACGAAACTTAACACTTCAACATCCACTAACCCGAGAATATGTCAGGAATGTACATGTGGTGTGGAAGCGTCCTTAACAAAATTCCCTCCATCGACAAAAAATGGTAAAGTACGAATAAGACAAAAGGTTTAAGGTGGCATATTTTTGCATTATCAATGTTATAATTGGTGAGGCAAAAATAACCTCATCGTGATAATACCATAAAGACCTGGTTCATACATGCAAATCTCTATCCTCTGCCAATTAATTAAATTTTAGGAGAAATAATTACTTAATTTTTAGTGAGAAATTGTATAAACTTTATTTCTTTTGATTTCTTGAATTATTTTTTCAATAAATATTTAATGGGTTATTTTAAGTGTTTTGTACATAATAATCAGTCAATCAAATTTGTAGATTGAAGCATCTAGCCAGCACGTGCTCCAAAACAAGCTGAAGATATACGTTGGAAATATGCTCCAGAACTTTAGGGTGATGGACCAAAGATATAGTTGCTCTTAAAGTTGTTATTTTTGTTATCCTTTGAATTAAAGACTTTATGGCTCGACTTGAGCCTCTTAAATACTATTTAATAGGTTTTTAAAGACATATGAGTTATCCGTAGATCTATTTTAGATATTTTCAATGGTTATCCATACCATCTAAAATATAGGATGTAGTTACAGTTTCTCTATAAAAGATATGATCTCTAGAAGTATGATATACAGTGAAAAAGTAATGTTATACTATCAGAATGTTTTTGAGGTTTATAAATAAAGAGATTGTTATCTAAAAATTATGAGTTATGAGTTATGGATGATAACTACGATTGATAGAAGTGTTTCTAAAATAGTTGTGAATGTGAGCTAAGAATGAATGTGATAACCCATGAGTTGGCCACTCGACGGGAATAGATAAGTGTTTTCTTTTCTTATGATGATGTTCTATAGAGAATCATTAAATTTACTATTATGAAATTTTAGTTCTGAAGTATTTGTTGCTTTCCACTTCTGTAGTTTTTGTTATTAACTGTTAGAATCTTTATTGTTAAGAAAATGTTTTATGGATTGTTATAAGTTTTTTTGCTTTTATAATTTTTCAGCTTCTTAGTTTAGTCATTTTTGTGCTTTTCAATTTAGTTATTATGATTTTTAAATTAGTTTTCTTATGCTTTCAGTTCAAAAATTTCCTGTTTTCTTAGGAATAAATTGTTTTATAGTTTTATAGTTAGATAGTTTGAAGTTAGAATTAATATTAAGTTGCTCTTAAAAGTTAGAAAACCTAAGGGAGATACTTTGGGCTTCTTCTATTGCAAATTTCCTTGAACACTACCTGATCAACAAATTGAATTTTATATTCTAAAGTAATGGGACCTAACGACGGCCTATCACTTTTTGGCGCCATGGTTGGGGACCCCTTAGCTTCTTTTGCTTGAGTGTTAATAGAAGATGCCTAGAATACCTCTTTTAGGCCAAAAATACTATCTTTGGCTTCCTTTTCTACATGGTCAAGAAAAGAGGCCCTCACGGATGATTTATACCAAAGACCCCCCCAAAATATGTCCCATCTATACATAGGGAGGCCCAAGGCTCATAAGACCATTTTGTTGACGAATTACTTGAGCCTAACCCACCTGAGGCTTTCCACTATTTCCCAGAAGATCATCTTGTAGTGCAACCTATTGTCGAAGAAATTATTTTTGAGGAGCATATTCCTCTGAACATCATGGGAGATCAAAGGGAAAAAGCTAACCGTAATGATGCCAACCATAATAACAATGATCCTCAACTAGCTAGAACGTTCACTTATCCTATTGCTCTGGATGCAGATGATGATACAACGATGAAAAAAATATCTCCAGCTTTCCTTCCAACCTTCTGTGGTTTATCTTCGAAAGAACCAGACCAATTTCTCTTTGAATTTAAGGTCCTTTGTCAAACCTATGACTATAAAAATGATAACCAGAAATTGAAGTTGTTTCCTTCTACTTTGAAGGATTCAGCCATGCATTGGTTTATGGGACTACCATCCAGAAGTATTACATCCTCAGAAGAAATGGAGACTGTGTTCTTGAATAAATATCAGATTTATTGTAGGGTAAGTGATTGTAAGGAAGAGCTATTTAAACTTAGGCAGAATGAGGATGAGAGTCTAGAGGACTATTTGGATAGGTTTCTTTTCTTATCTAAACGATGTGGAGAAATGGCCATTAGTGTTGAGATTCTCAAGACTATATTTCTTAAGGGACTCGATGATGATGCAAGAAGTCTTGATTTAATGAGAAAAGGTGACATGTCTCAGTTAAACCTTGAAGACATATGTGATTTGTGTTGCAATTTCTCACGTACATGGGGAGGAATCCGAAAAAAAAATCTTTTCAGAGGGAATAACGAGATAGGTAAGCTCCGCGAAGAAATAGCAAATCTTAAGACAGACATACTTGTCCAATTGAACACTACGTCGGATGGTATACAAGCAAAGACATGTAACCCTAATACTTTGTCAATCTATTGTCCTAGGTGTCGAAATAAACATCTTTTACATGAGTGTCCTTTAGAAAAGGTTAATGTTTGTCAACTTTGTGAGAAAAGCCACCCTACCAATCAATGTGAGCTTCTTACTGATCTTAAGAATACTAAGAAAAAAATTGCTCAGGTTGAAGAAGAAATAAATGTGCTAAATCAATGCCAAGGAGGTAATTTTTCTTATGGGTAGAATTCCAACCCTACATGGAGACCCCAGAACAATTGGGTTGGTAACCAATGGCCTCCATCTTGGAATCAGCCCTATCCTCCACAACCTACTTGGGGAACTCCTTATTGGGGATCTCCTGAATGGGAAAGTCAATCATGGGGAACTCAGCAATGGCCAAACTAGTCACAACCACAATGGTACCCACAACATATTGCTCCCTAATGGAATGAAGGACATAATCAATTTTATACTTGTCCTAGGAGGAATCAAAAACAGAATTTTTTAACACCACCTCAGAATCTTCCTCGTATTGAGCAGGTAAATCAACCTCAACTTCCAGCACAACCACTTCCCAATCCTAAGAAAAATCGATAGAATACTTTGGTATATACAACTGAACAAGATAATTTCATAGGACTTAATATAATTCATTGTGGAAAAGTTCAATTACGTTCCAGTAGGACAATTCAATCACCCACTATTGAGGAAGTGGTAGACGAACCTATTCCTCAAAATTTTGAGAAAGATACTACCCTACCCGCAAATTTTACTGAGTCTTTTTCAACGGTAGGAGCTACTGACTTACCTTAGGAGGAGGGAGGTCAGTCTTTGATTGAGTTTAGTAAAGATATCCCTTCAAAGGAGAAAATTCAAGCACCATTTTTAGAGCAATTGAAATCAACAATTCTAAAAAATACTCTGGAAATGACATTAGCCTCTAAATCTGCATTAATTCAGGAAATTAAACAATTGCAAATAGAGGTTCCTTTGCTACAGGAAACAAAGGAAATTCCTGAGTTAAATCAATTGATCAAACAACTATGTATTAAAACTCTAGGAAGGAAACCAAAGAAAATAAACACTGTGCACATCGATGGTTATCTAGCTGATTTTTTGTTTGGAAAGACTGTTGCTCCAAAATATGATGATCCTAGGAATCCACTGATTACTATTACAATTAATGAGGTAGCAATACCTAATGCACTGGTGGATTTGGGAGCAACTATTAATGTAATGATGATGGATGTAATGGAAAAATTAAGCCTTATTGATTTAATTCCTACAACTACAGTCTTACAGATGGAAAATCAGTCTATAGCCATTCCAAAAGGTGTTGTTAAAAATGTTCTTGTTAAAGTTTATGGATGGGAATATCCAGTTGACTTTCAAATAATCCAATCGCTTACACCTAAAGATAGTTATCCAATAATTTTGGAAAGACCATGGTTGGCTACTATCACTACTAAAATTGATTGTCGAGAAGGAGGAATGACCATTTCACATGGTCCAAATAGTAAACGTTTATTTTTATATCCTCCCACTAAACCTATCAAATATAATAAAGTATAGGTTGATGAACCAGAAGAATTTAGTGGGCAAGACTGTTTGGCCTCCTTGGCCATGGTAGTGATTAAACAACATGGAGAGGAATTAGAGGATGAGTTAGTAAATGAGGTTGCACACTTCACAATAGGCTCGAGTGAAGAAGTAATAGATGATGTACCAAAAATATTGGGAGAACCAATTGATATAAGTGGGATGGAACAGAATTATGTTACCATGGGGATGCCTTGTCCCTTGGCTAATATGATTCCTAGAACGAGTTATTTCTTTGATGCTATTACAAGATTTCACCGACTTATACCTCATAGTTGTCCTCTCAACACTTTGTTACGACCAATACATACTGTCACTTTGGCCTATCCAGTAACAAAATCAATTATGTTGCTACCAGCAAAAACTGTGAATGTCAATAGTTGGTTGACAGAAATACAAGAGGATAAATTATTTAATGTGCTGGTAAAAAGGTCTAAAGCTTTTTCTTGGGACTATATAGACATGAGGGGGATTCACCTGAGTGTTTGTACTCATCACATTTATATTGATCCTAATATGAGACTTGTTCATCAACCACAGAGGAGACTCAATCCAACATTAAAGGATCTTATCAAAATTGAGATTGAGAAACTCCTCCATGCAGGATTCATTTATCCTATCCCAGATAGTAAGTGGGTGTCAGTGTCACCTATGGTAGTTTTACCAAATAAAAATGGGAAGTGGATAATTTGTGTGGATTATAGAGAACTCAATAAAGCCACTTTTAGAGATTATTTTCCCTTACTATTTGTTGACCAGGTTTTGGACAATTTGGCTGGGAGGAAATATTTTTCCTTTTTGGATGGATTTAGTGGTTACAACCAAATTCAAGTAGCACCAGAAGACCAAGATAAGACAATTTTTACTTGTCCATGGGGCACATAGGCATATTGAGTTCTTCTTTTTGGCCTTTGTAATGCTCTAGCAACTTTTCAGAGGGCCATTTTCGCTATATTTGCAGCACTTTTCAATGATTGTGTAGAGGTTTATATGGATGATTTCACAGTATATGGGTCAACCTATGATGAATCTCTTCAAAACCTAGATAGGGTTTTAGAGGTTTGTAAGGAAAATTGACTATCCCTTAGCCATGAAAAGTGTTTAATAATGGTGGAACAAGGAATAGTCTTAGGCCATCACATTTCCTCGGAAGGAATAAAATTTGATCCTAAAAAAATTGAAGTCATTCAACAATTGGTTGTTCCTCATACACAAACAGATGTTTGAAGTTTTCTTGGACATGTTGGATATTATAGAAGGTTCATAAAAATCTTCAGCAAGATAGCAACCTCTATGTTTTCTCTCCTCCAAAAAGATGTGGAGTTTAATTGGACGTTTGAGTGTCAAGAATCATTTGAAATGATAAAAGAAAAGCTTGTCTCTACTCCTGTACTGGGTGGACCAAATTGGAGTCTTCCCTTTCACATTTATGTTGATGCTTCTGATGACACAATTGGTGTAATATTAGGGCAAGAATATGAGGATGGGGGTAAATATGCCATATATTTTATTAGCAAAAACCTAACATCTGCTGAGAGAAACTACACGACAACAGAAAAATAATTTTTGGTTGTGGTTCATGCCATCAAAAAGTTCTGTCATTATATTACAGGGTATAAAGTTACAGTTTATACAGATCACTCAGCTGTAAAATATTTAATGAATAAACCTATAGTTAATGGTTGAATAATGAGATGGTTACTACTCCTTCAGGAGTTCAATGTGACAATACTTGACAATCCAAGGAAAGTTAACGAGGTGGCAGACTTTTTATCTCAAATCAAACAAGAAGAGGGTGATTGAGCACTTGCACAAGATGAGTTCCTAGATGAAAATTTTTTTGCCATCTCTATAAAGGTTCCTTGGTTTGTTGATATTGCCAACTATTTAGCTACTTCTGAATTACCTCCTAAATTTACATCAAAACAAAGGAAGCGACTTGTTCGAGAGTGTGCACCATTTAAATGGATTAATGGGATTTTATTTCATTGTGGACCTGATATGATTTTGAGAACATGTGTCAGGGCTGATGAAACTTATAGTATTCTGAGGGCCTGACACGATGATCCTTATGGGAGTCATTATTCTGTAAAAAGAACTTCTCATAAAATTTTAGGTGCTGGATATTATTGGCCTTCAATGCATAAAGATGTTAAAAATTGTGTTCGTCGTTGTGATGAATGTCAAAGATTAGGAAGACCAACTGCTTCTACAGAAATTCCTTTGCAACCTCAGGTAACTTTGGAACCATTTGAAAAATGGGGGTTAGATTTTATCGGCCCCATAGATCCTTCCTCTCAAGGGAAAGAATACATATTAGTTTGTACCGATTATCTGACGAAATGGGTAGAATTTCAAGTTTTACGAGTTGCTAGAGAAGAGCAAGTTGCTGATTTTCTCTATAATAAATTTTTTCTTCTATTTGGAGCCCCCCGAACTATCATTACAGATCAGGGACTCCAATTTATGTCCAAATTTCTCCTAGCATTTACGGACCATTTTCAGGTGAGTCATAAGAAGTCATCCCCTTATCACCTTCAAGCAAATGGTCAAGTAGAGGTGACTAATAGGGAGTTAGAAAACATATTGACAAAAACTGTCTCTTCAGGAAGAAGAGATTGGGCCAAGAAATTGCTTGAAGACATTTGGGCGTACAATACAACATGGAAATCTACAACTAGATTTAGTCCCTATGAGCTTGTTTTTGGGAAGAAACCTCTTCTTTCCATTGAATTTGAACTTCAGACCCTACGTACAGCTATGGAGTTGGGTCTAGATTTCAAACAAGCTCAAATAGAACGATTTTTACAATTAAATGAGTTGGATGAGCTTCGTTTGGATGGTGTCCATCAAACTGAACTAGTTCAACATCAACAAGAAGTTTGGCATGAAAAATATATTAAAGAGAGAATTTCATAATGGTGACTGGGCCTTGCTATTCGATTCAAGATATAAAGACCATAAAGGAAAACTTATGACTCATTGGCTTGGCCCATATGAAATTTCTGAAGTTTTCTCAAATGGCACAGTTCAGCTTAAACCCATTGATGGTGATTTATGAACTATCTTATTTAATGGTCATCACCTATGGATCTATCGTAAACCTGTTAATAAAGAATAATTTACAAAGTTGGTAGAAATGCAAGGAGAGATCCAATGCATTGACTCTGCCAAGGCAGAATCTACTTGATTTAATAACTATATGTTATTTAAAATATATATATATAATTGATGAAAAGTTGTAATAAAAATACATGTGTACCAAATGTTTTTTCAAAGCATATTTCATAAATTTTTGGACTTAACACGTGTTTTCATTTTGCAGGACCTCTCATAAAGGAATAACAACTTCCAGAGCACAGTTCCAAGATGCTTTGAAACTTGATGATTCAGCTGGCAGTGCTTCGGAACTTGATGGTCTGAACGCCCGATGCTCCAGAATCTGCTCTTTAGCCTACCATGTTGGAAGGATGTTCTTGTAGAATGATATAACTCCTGAAGTTCGAGCTAATTGGTGTTCGTCATTTTCTTCTTTCCGGCTGCATCTTTTAATGATGCTATGGAACTTTCATTTGGTTGATGCTTTGGCTGCATCTTTCGATGATGCTCTAGACCTTTCATTTGGTTGCTGCTCCGACTGCATCTTTCGACGATGCTCTGGAACTTTCATTTGGTTGTTGCTCCAGCTACATCTTTCGACAATGCTCTGGAACTTTCATTCGGTTACCATTTCGGCTGCATTTTAGGTGATGCTCCAGAACTTATCCACTTTCTAAGTTTCCAATGCATGCCTTACACGTGCTTCGGAAATTTAACCACTTTCTTTGTTCTAAATGCAGGCTTATGCATGCTCTGGAACTTATTCATTTTTCATTTTGCCACCTCCTTTCTAAAAAAAATTTCAAATCTTCCTCGATGCTTTGATTATCGTACATTGGTACACACGCCTTCTTTTTACATTATAAATAAAATCTGCCATAATAGCTTGTCTTCATTAATGAATTCGTCATCCATGAGCTTCCTCATTCATGTCATAATAATTGTACTGTCACCTCAGCCAATACCCTTGCATCCTGTCAAATCGATAGAGGTATAAGATCTTCAAGCAATCATGGAATGGAAGTAAGTACAATTTTTTGCTTTAAATAAGTAGTTATTTTTGAATAAAATATAATTGATTGGCAAGAACTTCCTTTTCCAATTTAGTAAATTGAGCCACTTGGTGATTAATTGTTAAGTACGCTACTCTTTTTGCGGCCCTTCAAGCAAATTGAAATTATTACACATCAAGCTTTGAGCAAGAGTAGAGTAAATAATTACAGTCATATCATATTTTCAAAAATATCAGTGCACAAGTCTTTGGCATTATTGAATTTTCAGCAGGGTGGTGGAGACAAGGTAAAAATGGGTGGTACAAAGAAGAAATTTGAGCCAGCTTCTATAGAAAAATTGTTGGGGTTAAGTAACATCTCTCAGTTGTTTGAAGAAGTGGGTTGGTTGGATTTTGTCAGGAAGTTCAAAGGGTATAATGAAAAGCTGGTGAATGCATTTGCGGAAAATTATTCTAATGGTCAGGTGATTCTGCATGGGAAACATTTCAAGGTGAGTTCAAAAATTATCTCTTCTATTTCAGGGTTATAAAATTTTGGCATTAAAATATTTGAAACAACACAAACCACATATCAGAAATTATCAAAATTGTTTCTTAGACAAGGAGACCCTCAACCCATGATAGTTGTCAGTACTAGGGGACAAAATAAGGGGTTTCAACGAGCTTCTATATTAGAACCCTGGGGTACTGTTGTTGCATGGATTATTAGGTATTTTACTTGTGAAGGTCAACTCACTACTGTGGTAGGACCTGCATTCTGCATGTTGATACATTTGTGCATGGGAAGGAAAATCTTGCTCTAAGGGTTAATTTGTCTCATTTCTTGAATGATTCTATTAATTCTTCAATAGAAAGATATAAAACTGGTTCAGGGCCATTAAAACATCATGGGTTAATTCAATTGATTTGTAAATATCACTTTTGTAAGAAACCTAGAAGTAAATGGGAAAAAAAATTGGGGAAGTTTGATAAGCCTACATCAAGAAGGAAGATAGAATTAGGAGAATCTTCAAAACAAGTTGCTTCACCTTCTGGAGCAACTTCCCCCGAAGACCCTAAGGCTCCTAAAGCCCAAATTCCTACCATTTTTGGTAAGGAAGTGCCAAAATTTAGAAATGATGAGTTTGAAACTCCGGCCCAGATAGAAGATGTAGAGATAATGAATCCAAATGTGGATACTCATCCTGTTAAGAAGAGGAAAAGAAGAATTATTCTTCTAAATGATCCAACCATTTTAAATTATTAGGATACTCCTCCTTTAAGGTGGAGTAAAATATTATCCTCTGGATCTACAGAAACCCCAGTACAGAGTAAAGGGAATAAGTCAAAATCTAAAAAGCAAAAGAAAACCTTGGAAACTGAGGAGTCAATTCACCAATCCTCAGAAAAAGAAATGTTTTTTGAAGAAGTACATTTTCATTTAGTGTCAGAAGAAGTTGTAGAACAAGAAAAATAGGAAATATAAAGGGGACAATCTCCACTTCCTATGGAGGTTGATGACAGTATGTTAGAAAATTTGTCTCCAGTTATCAATAAAGCTAGTGAAATAGTTGAAACTGAAAATATTAATATATAATTGGAAAAATTGAAACTAGAGATAGAAAAGTTAAGAAGTTAATTGCATGGAAATAAGGAAGAGATGGAATTGCAACAAGAGGAAATAATGGTGTATAAAACTGTAATAAATAAAAGGGATCAAGAAATTCAGGATTTAAAGTTGGAAATGTAGGGAAAAGATACATCTATTAGTGAGTTGAAAATACAAATTCAGAATTGTAATGAGGAAACTAGGATACATAGAGATGGATTAAATAAAGAAATTCATAATTGAAAAGGAAATTTGATGCTCATATTTTCAGCCTTTGAAGAAGAAAAGAAAAGACAGAAGGAAGAATTAAATGCTTCTCTTAGTAAGATTATGGAATTAGAGCAGGACTTGCAGGAAAGCACAAGTAAACCAATGATGGAATCCAAAGAAGTTTAAACCGAACCAACAGTAAATAAATGGTTCCAAATTCATATTCCTCCATTATTAATGAAATGGATGGAATGGTGCTATTTCCTAAGGAATGCACAAATTGAGAATAATTGATTGAAAATGGAAATGGTGTTATTAAGAGAAGCATTTCATAAAGCTTACAAGGGGAAACAAGATGCATGTCAAATAGCTGAATTTCTTTTATCCTGTAGAAGACCATCAAGATTGTATTCAATGTTTTTGAATGAACAATGTTTTAGATGGAAATTGCTTAGAATTTACAATGACCAGCCTCATGAACCTAATGATAAAGAATTTGTTAAAACATTTGCAGACTCAAAGCCTGAAGAGCAAGATATGCTCTATGAATTCTTTACTCGTGATCTTTTGTTAGAAAAGTATACTGATTTCTTTGTTAATCTTTTTGTGGGGGAAGTGCAATTAAGATCTCTATTGTCTACTATGCAGAATCAAATCCATTGGCAAGAACGTAATAAGGAATATGTTCAAGCAGAGAAAAGTATAGGACTTCAAATGAGATCTCCAAATAGTAGACCAACATCTTTCAAGAAGATATTTGTAGCTCTTTTGTTGGATGAGAAAATTAAGGGGAGGTATGATGATAGCCTTCGAGTTTGTTATAATCATTTCATAGAACAGGGGCAGAAATTGGTTGGCAGGGCTTGGCACGCATGTGAAGAGAGATACACTCCATTACCTATATATCTAAAGAAAAGAGGTGATCTCTCCTCTTAGTATTAGATGGTCCTTTAGAAGAGCAGATGCCATGGCCAAAATTTTAGGAGATCTCAGAACAAAATGGATAGGAATGAGGTACAGACCTCCTTTAATGCTATATCCAGCCCCTGATTTTCATATTAATATAGATCAAGATGATAGAATTTTCAATGAATCGAAAGGGGGAGTTTTTTTTCATAGAGGTTTCCACAATTCCCCTGTAAACTTTGATGTTACAGCAAAAGATTTGTATGATATTAGTGCAAAATATGAAGAAGGGAATAGAGGAAAGAGTTATAATCAAGGGATAAGAGGACCTACCAAGAATTAGGAAGGGGAGGAAATGATGAGGTAAAAATAACCTCATCATGATAATACCATAAAGACATGGTTCATACATGCAAATCTCTATCCTCTGCCAATTAATTAAATTTTAGGAGAAATAATTGCTTAATTTTTAGTGAGAAATTGTATAAACTTTATTTCTTTTGATTTCTTGAATTATTTTGCCAATATAGATTTAATGGTTTATTTTAAGTGTTTTTTAGATAATAATCGGTCAATCAAAGTTTCAAATTGAAGCATCCAGCCAGCACGTGCTCCAGAACAGGCTGAAGATATACGTTGGAAATATGCTCTGGAACTTTAGGGTGATGGACCGAAGATATAGTTGCTCTTAAAGTTGTTATTTCTATTATCCTTTGAATTAAAGACTTTATGGCTTGACTTGAGCCTCTTAAATACTATGTAATAGGTTTTTAAAGACATACAAGTTATCCATACATCTATTTTAGATATTTTCAATGGTTATCCATACCATCTGAAATATAGAATGTAGTTACAGTTTCTCTATAAAAGATATAATCTCTAGAAGTAAGATATACAGTGAAAAAGTAATGTTATACTATCAGAATGTTTCCAAGGTTTATGAATAAAGAGATTGTTAGCTAAAAAATTTGAGTTATGAGTTATGGATGATAACTACGATTGATAGAAGTGTTTCTAAAATAGTTGTGAATGTGAGTTGAGAATGAATGTGATAACCCACGAGCTAGCCACTCGACAGGAGTAGATAAGTGTTTTCTTTTATTATGATGATGTTCTGTAGAGAATCATTAAATTTACTATTATGAAATTTTAGTTTTGAAGTATTTGTTGCTTTTCACTTTCGTAGTTTATGTTATTAACTGTTAGAATCTTTATTGTTAAGAAAATGTTTTACAGATTGTTATAAGTTTTTCTGCTTTTATAATTTTTCAGCTTCTTAGTTTAGTTGTTTATGTTCTTTTCAATTTAGTTATTATGCTTTCTAAATTAGTTTTCTTACGCTTTCAGTTCAAACATTTCCTATTTTCTTAGGAATAAATTGCTTTACAGTTTTATAGTTAGACAGTTTGAAGTTAGAATTAATATTAAGTTGTTCTTAAAATTTAGAAAACCTAAGGGAGATACTCTGGACTTCTTCTATTGCAAATTTCCTTGAACACTACCCGGTCGACAAATTGAATTTTATATTCTAAAGTAATGGGACCTAACGATACCCTATCAATAAGGCTAAAGGGTATATTTTGGGAAATTGCACTAGGGTGCAATTTTACACCTCAACATTTTCCCCCCACTTTAGCGAGCATATGTGTAAGTACATATGTGAGATAAAGTAGAAAGAGATTAAAGAGAATATAATAAAAAGGGAGAGGAAGTAGTCCTTCAATCCTACATACCTTCACATGAAAGGAGATTCACTAGAATGTGAAGAGGACACAGGTCTTTGATCCTCCAAATCCAGTTACAATCTCACCACAAATATGTTAGCTACAGACAAACATGTTAGGTGAAAAAGTGAAAAATTAATAGACACAATTATAAGAAACTATAAGACACAATCTTATCAGATTAAGACAATGTTGAAAGGTATGGCTATCATGGCTAGGGTCCATACGAAAATAATATAGGCTTGTGGTTGCTACAAACTACATTGCAAAAAGTCATAGAAAAGACAAGTCTAGTTAGGTTGCCCTTAAGCTAGATGCCAAGATATAAGGTATCTAGACATCAAGACACAATATATAAAATATCAAATATAAGACAAAAGCATAAGACACCAAAGAATTATTTTGAAAATCACAAAGGGTTCTTTCATTGGGCAATCCTTTTCATAAGACCTCAAGACACCAAGAAACCATTTTGAAAGAATGCTCCTTTTGAAAGACTTGGAATTTTCTACAAGTGATTTTGTCATCAAGGAATCCTTTTGAAAGATATTTTGTCAAGGAATCCTTTGGAAAGAATGTTCCTTTTTCAAAGGAATTTTTCAGATTCTTCCACCAAGGGTTCTTTTTGGAAGAAAATTTCACCAAGGAATATTTTTTAAAGTATACTCCTTGTTGAAAAGTAAGCAAAGATGAGAGCCCCACCTTAGAATGATGTGTGTGATGTAGAGGAGAGAAGATAAAGATGAGATATATCATGGCACAAGATACATGGCAAGATGTACTCATGGAATTTTATCGCACACATTAGGGAAAACACATTGAAAACCACATCATGAAGCAAACAAGAAGAGATGAAGAAATCAAGAGACAAGGGGATCTGATAATTCGAGGTCAGAACTACAATTATAAATAGATAGATATAGTATAAAATACATATGAACTATCATCAACCCCCAAATGTATCAAAACATGAAGAAGGGCACATGAAGACAAATGGAAAATAAAAATTGGGTCAACATAGAAGAATGCCTAAATGCCCCCCAACACTTTGCATTGTCCCTGATGTGAAAATGCAAGAGTACAACATATAGAATGATGAAACAAATAGAAGAAGTTTATGATATATTCTCGCGCCTATCTCTAAGAACCTACAAGGGTATGATCCAGGTGGATCTTAAAACCCTAAAAAATCAACTATTTCAATTGTCCTTGAAAATAGCACCATGTTCAAGTGTTTGGAAAAATGGACCCAATGCAACTTGAACAAGCCAAAAAGGAGCTCGTATGCCAAAGTTATGGCCAGTCAAATCGGGTATAAAGGCTAGTCAGAAAGGAAAAAATTTAACTGATTTAGAATTGGTCAAAATCAACGTCAAAATGAAGAGCTCATCGACATGAACCCAATGCCACTCATTTTGTTGAAATCTAAGCCCGCACGCGAAATTTATCGTGAGTCAAAGTTGGCTAGCCCAAGGGTTGACTGGGTCGTATGGATGATGATGATAGCATGACATCAGCATGCTAACACAGTAGGTCTGTACCATATGGTCATGATGTGGACCAATCAACGCCTATCATATGGCATCCATATGCACGATCAATGGGTGAGTTGGCAACCAAGTCAACAGGTACAATCAGCATTCCCGATGAATCAAGTTTTAACACATGGCAATTAGGTGTCTTAGACGGCGAATTAACGAGTGCCACATGGCCCTATCACTAGGTGCCATGTGGCACCCTCTCTCTCCTCCTAGTAAATTAAGTAAATTTGTTTGTTTTACAGAAATGATAGAGGGGGGTAGAACCCTTGACCTCCACCTTAAAAGTCTCTCATCGTTGTGCCCGCAAGCATGGCTTTATCCTATATGGGTGCCAATTTGTTTTGTCATGTCTAAATTAGCAATTGGGTTTTAAAAAAGGTATGCAGTGGGGGTTGAACCACAAACCACCCCACCGCTAAAATTTTAATCCACCGCCACGAGCTGCTTAGCAACTTAAAGATATATATAGGCATTTTATTTTAAAAAAAATTAAGCTAAGTTTTTAAAAAAATAACCTCAAAAGGTTATTAATAGGCCTTCAAATGAAATAAGACCAAACTACCAAAACCAAATAGCCCAAGTATGTAACAAATTAAGGGCTTAAAAACAAAATTTGGTTTTAAAGGGGGAAATAAGCCAAAATTATGGTTTTAACCAAATGGGGGAAATTTTATGTGTAAAAAGGGTAGAACTTGCCCTCCAAGACATCTTAGAATTGTAAAGGAAATGATCCATTGATCCAACCATTCAAAGTATGATTTTGAGTTGATATTTTGTTGGACAACCTAAGAGGGGAATTTTGATTTCAAAACTCTGTGCAGATACATCGGAAGACTGTGGAATTTGCACTTGAAGGAGTATTGTACAAATTCTAGATTGAAGACTTTTCTCTTGCAAGGTTGGATATCCAATATTAGGTATAACTAGAGTGTTTTTTATAATTGACTTTATTCTAGAATGGTGAGTTCAGTATCGTCTCAATTATGTTCAATATGATTTTTTAAACAAGGCAAAATACCTCTATGAATCCTAGTTTGCATTCAATTAATGCTTTAAGAACTAGGATTGTATTTGTTGTTATTGTTGGAAGCACTTGTTCAATGTGGATTCAGGAAGTGCTTGTAGGGCTTAAAACTTCCTTGCGATGAAAGCTTTATGTACGCAATCAAAACACCACATGTTGTAAGCAATTTGCAAGTGGCAACATTGATGGAAATTGATCACGCTTATTGAGTGGATCGAGAGACGTAGCCCTAAGAGGTGAACTCCATAATCAAATGTGTCTCTGATCTTTTGGTTTGTTCTTGATGATGGATTATGTTTTAATTCCGCAAATAGAATAATCAATGAGCTCAATAAATTTATGGATTGAGTTTTCATATTGGATTCAAACCATTAATTAAAGATCTTGGCACGGATTTGGAATTGAGTAAGTTAAGCAACTAATTTTGAATATGATAAATGAAGAACTTAGTTGAGTAATCCCACTCTAGAGGTTTTTAGATCAAGTGGTATCAAAGCTGGTTTCTGAGCTCAAGTTTGGTTAAGTGACCAGTTTGAAAATTTTGTTAACTCAATTTGCTCAGTTTGCTTGGCTAAGTAGATTACCAGTTTGTGCAAGTTTTTCATTTTGATCAATTTGACAACTTGTTGAATTGCAATTTTTCAAGTTTAATAGGTGAACATCTAAGAGATTTAAGAAAGATGGCATCTGAGAAAGGGGAAGCTTCCAAGGTGACAATGTTTGCATCCATGATGGATGACTTCTTGTCCATGAAAAGGATGATTGAAGCACTCCACCAGGATAAGTCTGAGAGGCTTCAAGAACTTGAGGAAGCCAACCAATGTCTCCAGTTGGAAAATGTTGAGTTGAGAAGTCGACTTGACTACTTGGAAGACAAGAAGAGGAAGTTACACCTAATGTTGCAAAGTATTGTAGAGGAGTAGATTGGAGAAAGTTTTGTTGTAAAGAGTTCTCCCAAGATTGAAAATCCTAATATTTGTACTTTTTATCCACACTCAAAGGATTCCTTGTATGTACCCCTCACACAACATAATAGTTTGGAGGCTTCATCTATAGTAGTTCAGAAGGATCCATTGGAAACCATCCATGAATTTGACCAAGCGACAGAAAAGGAAACAAATGAATTAAGTTCAATTCCTTCCTTTAACAACAATCATGCTTTTACAGCATTTGAAAAATATACCAAGGGTATCGGTATGAAGCTGCTAACGAAGATGGGCTACAGTGGGAAAGGACTTGGAATTCATGACCAAGGTATTTCAATCCTATAGAGGTAAGTGAGAGACCTCGATATCAAGGATTTGGCTATGGAGAAGTTGACACTTCAGACTAAAGCAGTGGAAGTGACTACAAACTATCTCCTAGGAAAGATGAACCTGATGGAGGAAAGTCTAAGGAAGATTATCTTCAACAGTTGGGCATCGAACCTGACAAAGGAAAAGCGGGTTCTCCTAAGCAGTTCAGTGCTCAAGCTAATCAAGGGAAATCCAAAGGTGATGAACACTTTAAATCTATTGTTGATTTTGACAGTAGTAATTCATTTGTGCAAGCTCTATGGAATATGCGACCATGCACATTTTTTAATGCACCTAAACACTATGTAGCAAGGTGTAGCAAGAAGTAGAGGCTTTGTCAAAAGTTAGTCATGCAAGCTAAAGAGATGGCGAGACATGCATCACACCTTCAACGTTTCACTCCAAAGAAGGGAACTACAATGCAGGACAAATCCCAAAATTATTGTACTCACTGCAGAATCAGTGGGCATTGGGTTGAGAAATGTTGGGAGTTGCACCCGAGCTTTGACATTCATTGAGGTCTACAAAAGAATCCAGTCAACAGCAGGTTGTAGAGGTAAAGGAAAAACCTGTGGTTACCATCCCTAAGGAGGTCCATGAAGAACCTCAGCCGAAATAGGATCAGGTGGAAGTGGGAAATTCCTTTGTTTAGCTCCATAAAAAATGGGAAACCCCATTGACTAAATAAGTGTATCAACTTTGTTTCATGTACATTTTTTATTGTGGTAATCAAACCAGTGTGGTTTTGAGTGAAAGACTCTAAATGAAATTATTTTGCAAGTATTTGTATGAAGTTGTATTTCTTTAAGATTGATTTTTTGTAAGGCTTCTAAAGCCATATCTCTTGTAATCTAAAGGAGAATACTTGAATACTTTTTTATGCAAGTTAAAGACTTGTTGCTTGTAGATTTCTAGAGTACTCAAGTGATGGACACAAATTCTTGAGGTGAGAGTGTGTCACTAAACTTCTATTAAAGAAGAGCATTTTGTAAAAGATGGATAGACTATCTACACATCAGGACTCAATCTAATCTTGAAGCTTAGCCTAATCTCAGTCAGATGATTGAAAAGGCCTACAAGGGGTGGTGCTTTTCAATGGCCTTGTTGCTATGGCAGGCATGGACAAAGTTGAATGGTGAAGCCTTGAATCATCCATTCTTAAGTACAAGGGTGAAGGAATGAATCAAGCTGAGGCATAGTTTTCCATTGCTCGAGTAGCTGTGAGAAAGGACGAGCATCAATGTTATGCTAGAATCTTCCTTGGTATTATTGAGATCTTGTTGATTTTCATAATGTAGAGAGAGGGACATGTTTCAAAGGAACAGTAAACTTTTGGAGACCAAAAGTTCTTTAGTGGGGAGGCATCTCAAAACCCTACAAAATCAATTATTTCAATCATCCTTGAAAACAACCATATTGAAGTGCTCAGAAAACTGGACCCAACGCAACTTGAACGGGTGAAAAAGGAGCTCATACGCCAAAGTTATGGCCAGTCAAAGCTTGGTTAAACCGGATATAGAGGCTATTCAGAAAGGAAAAAATTTGACCGATTCAAAATTAGTTGAAGTTACCATCAAAATGAAGAGGTTATCAACACAAAACCAATGTTGCTCGTTTCGCCGAAATCTAAGCCAGTACATGAAAGTTATCGCAAGTCAAAGTTGGCGGGCCCAAGGGTTGACTAGGTTGTACAAATGATGACATCAGCATGTTGATGCATCAGGTTCATATTTTACGGTCATGACGTGGACCAATCAACACCTTCCATGTGGCATCCATATACACAGTCAGCAGGTATAGTCAACATTCCCAGCGAATCAAGTTTTAACACGTGTCATTCATGTGGAAATGAGTTATCTTAGATGGAGAATTCATGGGTGCCACATGGCCCTATCACCAAGTTCCATGCGGCACCCTCTCTCTCCTCTCCAAAAGTTGAGCATTTTTTTTTGTTTTACCAAAATGATAGAGGGGGGTCGAATCTCTAACCTCCACCTTGCAAGTCTAATATCCCATAGTTGTGCCTACAAGCATGGCTTTAACCTATATGGGCATTGGCTTGCTTTGTCATGTCTAAATTAGCAATTGGTTTTTAAAAAGGTATGTAGCGAGGGTTGAACCCCAAACCACCCCACCGCTAAAACCTTAATCCACTGCCACACCACTTAGTAGCTTAAAGATATATATAGGCGTTGTTTTATTTAAACAATTTTTAAGCTGAGTTTTTAACAAAAAAACCTCAAAAGGTTATTAATAGGCCTTCAAAAGAAATAAGGCCAAACTACCAAAACCAAATAGCCCAAGTATGTAACAAATTAAGGGCTTAAAAACAAAATTTGGTTTTAAAGGGGGAAATAAGCCAAAATTATGGTTTTAACCAAATAGGGAAAATATTATGTATAAAAAGGGTAGAACTTTCCCTTCCAAGACATCTTGGAATTATGAAGGAAATGATCCATTGATCTGAGTATTCAGAGTATGCTTTTGAGTTGATGTTTTGCAAGACAACCTGAGAGGGGAATTGTGATTTCAAAACTCTGTGCAAAGACGTCAAAAGACTCTAGAAATTACACTTGAAAGAGTATTGTACAAAGTCCAGATTGAAGACTTCTCTCTTGCATGGTTGGATATCCAACATCATGTATAACCAAAGTGTTTTTGATACTTGACTTTATTCTAGAATGGTGAATTCAGTATCATCTTAATTATGTTCAGTATGATTTTGTAAATGAGGCAAAATACCTCTGTGAATGCTAGTTCGCATTCAGTTAATGCTTTAAGAACTAGGACTACATTTGTTGTTATTGTTGGAAGCACTTGTTCAATGTGGATTCAATAAGTGCTTGTAGGGCTTGAAACTTCCTTGCGGTGACAGCTTTATGCATGCAATTAAAAGACCATATGTTGTAAGCAATTTGTAGGTGGAAACATTAATGGCAATTGATCATGCTTGTGGAGCGGATCCGAAGACGTAGCCTTGAGAGGTGAACTCCATAATCAAATATGTCTCTGATCTTTTGGTTTTGTTCTTGATGATGGCTTATGTTTTACTTCCACAAATAGAATAATCAATGAGCTTAGTAAATTGATGGATTAAGTTTGCATATTAGACTTGAACCATTAATTAAAGATCTTGGCACATATTTGGAATTAAGTAAGTTAAGCAACTGATTTCAAAGCTAATAAATGAAGAACTTAGTTGAGTAAGAACACTCTAGAGTTTTTCAAATTTATGTGAGGTGAATGTAATATCAAGCACATCATTCACATAATCTAAAAGAATAATATGAATGAATGAGACCACATTCACATATTCAGATGGGGCAAGATCAAAATCAAATGAAGAAGTGGTGACCAAGTTCATAGAGTGTGATGGGAATGGATCTATGTATATTTGTAGTTGTTGTTAGGCTTGGCTATAGATTTGTTATAATTATGCTTTCTACCATCAGGGCGGATGGTTGTAGCATTGATGTGGTCTTGAATCATGTGATGCAGGAGGATGCATCTTTCGATATCATGTCTAGAAACTTGATGAAATTGATAAAAAAACTTGAGAGTCATACCACTGAGGATAAGGCTCAAAGAGCGGTCGAATCTCAAGCAATGTTATCACTTTATCTTTTAATTAATTTTGAATTACATTAGTGTATGATTCTGATAATTTAGTGAAATTTTTAATATGTCCTATATTATTTTTATCAAATGGAATAGAGACCACATTAGCCATGACCTTGTTCTTTCCTGATACTGACACAACCAACCATCCATCCTAGCTGAAGCATGAGAACGAGTCCCCATATTGAACAACTGCTTGATGGTATTCTATCAAAGTAGCACATAGATCTGTGAAAGGATACTTCATCAAAATAAACTTCTCTTGCAGTGCAGGCTACAAGTTCCTGATCAGCACCTTTTGAACATCAAATTCAATCAAAGGATAGGAAATTTAAGCAAAAATAGCCTAATACCAAGCTATAAAGTTAGTCAACTTCTTGTGGGTTCCTTGCTTACACCGAACAAGATCGTTGAAGGTGATCTTCAACCCAACAATGGCTTGGAACTATTGGATAAATTGGTTGACTAGCTGATCAAAAGAAAAAATAGAATTTTCAAGTAAAGCACAATACCATTCCAAAGCACCGTCCTTGAGAGAACGTGAGAATAGCTTGGCCAACAAAGCATCATTATGAAAGCAATTAGTACATAGTGTATTGAAGGATGATACATGTGTCAATGGGTCCCCACGGCCATTATACTTTTTGAACTTAGAGATCTTCACTCCTTGAGGGATATGAGTGTTTCAAATGGAAATGGAAAGAGGACTATGATGATGGAAAGGCTGGAACATAGGTTGAGAAGAAGAACTAGTCAAACTTTCCACTTGATTATGCATGAGCCCCATGTTCTATAATAGACCACTGAGCACTGGATCAGCAGACGAAGTATGACTAGAGGGACCTCCAGAAGGACCACCAACACCTACACTAGTAGAGCCCCTAGCATTAGTACCTATAGAGGCATCAACACTAGAGACATAAATAGGGACACTCTAAGTCTTAGGTGTAGAATAGCTACAACCAAAAGTATCCTTATTTACTCTAATTGTATTCCTCAACTTAGGTATGGAGCTAGTATTAGTATTAGGACCCGTGTTATCCATACACACTAACACCCTAGGCATCGAGACATTCAAATTTTTTTAGTGATCTCTAAGAAGCAATCTTGAGTGACAACCAAGTTACAGGTGTAAGTGAGGACATGGGTATATATAATGTCTACTATCCCCCAAAGAATATCTATGTGTCTCTAATCCTTACCCAACATAGTTCTTAATCACTCAATAATAGGAACCACTTGGGAAAAATTATCGACATGTGCCATGAATCTCTCAAGCTCCTTGAGTCTCATTTCCAGGTAATAGATTTGCTCTGCAAGAACCCTGCGAGCAACATCATCCTCCATAGAAGAGACAGAGGGTGAGGTAAGGGGGTAGGGACATGATTTGCTGCCTCACTAAAAGGAAAAGAGAAATTGGTAGAAATTTGTAAAATTTAATTTCTTCGAAAGTAAGACCAATTTGAGGGGGAAAATACCTTCTAGATCCCATTCTAATGTTTCAAAGAATTCTTCTTACAATGTGTCTAGAATTCATAGATTAGGTTGTAAAGCTCATAAAATCCTCACAATGCACTTTAGGTTGTAAAGCTCATAAAATCCTCACAATGCACTATCTGCAACATGCCCTAGATGCGAGAGAAGAAAAAATTTTGAACCAAAGAGAAGGAGACGAAAGGTTCACATCATGTTCGCCAAAATGTGAAGGAAGGGATTCGTTACTCCCAATTCCCAAGATGAAAAGGCTCTAAATGGAGCGAATTTCCCTTAGTCACCTCAATAACAAAGGCTAAAGGATATGCTAACAAACAAAGAACAAACTAATCTATGTTTTTGGGGTTTTCAAGGATAGAGGATTTCAAGAATCAAGTGAACAAACCACAGGGGTCTTTCAATGATTTTTGGATTTGATTGTGTGAGAATTTTTGCAACATTTTGGATCACACTCCATGATCCATCATCAAGATGAAAGAAAAGAGCTTAAGGAGGAACCGTTGCTTTCATCCTAACAATGGATCATGGAGTGTGATCCAAAACGTTGATGCAAAAATTCTCACTCAATCAAATCCAGAAATCATTGAAAGAGAACATTATGGATTGTGGAAACTTGATATCTCAAACTATAGACTGGTTGGTTCTCATCCAAAGGACATCAATGCAAGACTCAGAAAATAGCAAGGCACATTGTAGGCTCAAGGATATGCTAGCATCTCGTGTGGACCGAGAATAGAGTCTACAATTTGAAACTTGCATGAAGTGCTAACAACCCAAAAACCTTAATTCAATAGTTTTAATGAAAATGATAGAATGTTGCTAACGTGTAAAATAAACTAACTACAACAAGAAGAATACTATAAGTTGAAAAATAAATCCAACTTACAGTTGGTCTAACCTCCCACAAGCTCCACACGAATGAAGTACCAACATACACAGTGGTGGAAAAATGTTAGGGCTATGTTTTGGAATTTTCTGACTTAATAGAAATCCAACTTATGGTTGGTCCAACCTCCTGCAAGCTCCACGTGAATGAAGTACCTATGCATGGCAACAAAAAAATGTTGGGGCTATGTTTTAGAATTTTCCTCAATCAAACACCCACTTTGGTGTTTCCACCCCCATGGATAGCCAATAGACCACAATAGAGAGAAAATGATAAAGAAAGTAAATAGACACAATGTATAGAAAGAAAATACAATCTATATGCTATCTATAATATCGATAATGCAATGAAATGAAAAAAATAAAGTGTTACCCTCCCCTTCGCAAGCTTGAGAAGTTGAAAGGAAGGATGATAGCTTCAAAGATGCAAGATGGACATGTGCAAATGTAGTGCTAATAACTTGAAACCTACAAGAAAGTAATGTAGAAAGAATGGAGAGAGTGAAGTGAAGTTACAAGAATGAAGCTGGAATGTGATAGATTCAGAGAGAGAGAGAGAGTGGAATGAAAGAATGAACTCAAAATGATAATGTGGATGAAAAAGGGACATTTTCAAGTAGGGTTGTGTTCACAAGAGATGTTACAACTCATGGATTCTACAAAACGTAATGCTTCAACATCCACTAACCCGGTAATATGTCAGGGATGTAGCATGATGTGAAAACATATACATAGCATGGAAGCATCCTTGAAAAATTCCCTCCATCAACAAAAGACACCAAAGTACTGTAAGAGAGGGGGACCAACCATGTTTAAGGCCCTTGGTCACAAACAGCCAAGAGAGGAAGGCTGCCCTAACTTACCTTAGCTTAACGGGGTTCTTGGAAATGCGGGACAAGAATGATGAGGACTATAAGGTCCTTTAATCACTCTATAAACCTGAAATAAAGAACAGGGCTAGGTGAGCTAGTTTTCGGGTTCAAAACTATGCCTTAGGAAGCTCTCTACCCGAGGACGAAAGCGCGGTCCTGAGATGATAGCACAGCACACTGGCGTCTCTCAAGTGCGTTGGCGTCCATACAACCAGAGGACTAAAGAGAAAAGGTTGAACTCTAGAAAACTAAGTAACAACCCAGCTAGCTACTTCCTAAAGGCCAAAATAATGCTATGAAGTAGACAAGATATGTTCTAATATGGTAAAGTAAATATACAAGAGTTAGGGTAGCAAGAATAATCTCACAAAGGAATCCATTCGCTAGCTAGCTCCCAAAAGCATGTTCACCTACACACAAAGAAGAGGAAAATTGTTGGGTGGTTGTATAGGGGCCTACCTCAGTCAGACCCCTATTTAGTTGTTTCCACCTCCATGGACAGCAAAGAAATCAAGTATGATAAAGGAAGAAATACAGTAAAGAACACTAAAACACTACAAAATAGTAAATGTGCTTACTCAACCAAGTAATAGAGGAGAGGAGTGGGAAGCTTACCACCTCCACCAAGAGCACTCAAGGCTAATAGGGGAGAAAATGAGAGTACTCGAGCCTCTGTTACAATGGTATTGTCCCACACTTGCTCTACTGAAGTGATGGAGTGAAGTAGCTGCTACAATAGAGTGCAAGAGTGTTGCTAGAATGTTGGAATGGAGACTAGAATTCTTGAACCTATGAGGAAGATTGCTTGAAGGGATGCAAAAGAAGTTATGAAGCATGTAAGAGGGAATTTGAAGGAAAGATGAAGAAAACATCCATATTCGGGTTGGTCGGCCAAAGAGGGTGTTACAAGTCGACTGCCAATGAGAAGTGTAACACCTCTGTAGGCTCTAGTCACAAGAATCTGTCAAGGACGTAAGTGTGTCATGCAGACATCTGTGCGCCACACAGGTGTCCCTGACAGAAATTCCTCCACCGATGCTCAAAACAGGTGCCAAGTGGAATGAAGGCAGTGGGCTTAGGTGTAATTTGGCCTCTAAACTTAGTTTTCTAAAGTGGATAAGGATAAAAGGGGAATTTGAATAAGGGGTGCAAATTCACTCCTATACATCTTGACCCCACTTTAGCGAGCATGAATACTAATGATTGCTTCAGTAAAGTAGATCAAAGAATAGTAGGGTTAGAAATGTATAGTTGAACCATCGAGGAAGCTAACCATAATCTAACGAACCAGAAGGTGCAGGGAAAGTGAAGGACTTCATAGCTTCTCAGAACTATGAAGTTGAACAAAGAAAGAGTCTTACATGCCTGCAGACCAAGAAGGAGGAAACCCCCAAGATCTCTCACATGAAGGAATCCCCATGAAGTAAGCATGTTACAAGCCCACAGACATTCAAGGAAGGTGTCCCCCAAGAACTCTCACATGGATGATACTCGGGAAGCATCCCCAATATCTCTCACATAACGAAAGCTAGGAAGCGCCCTACAGACCCGCAGACCTACAGGGAAGGTGTCCTTCAAGATATTTTGTATGAAGGAAACCCAAGAAAGCACCCTACAAACCCGCATACCTATAGGGACTGTATCCCCCAAGATCTCTCACATGGAGGAAACCCAAGAAAGTGACCCATAGACTCATAGACCCGAAGGGGATCCACCCCTAAGATCTCTTGCATGGAGAAATCTCAAAGGAAGTGCCCTACAGGCTCTCAAACTTGCAGGGAGGTATCCCCCAAGATCTCTCGCATTGAGGAAACCTAGGAAAGTGGACACCGCAGAGTCAGAAAGCGGCCACATAGGCAAGTAAGCGGACAGTCGTGAAGACCATTGATAATTTGGAATGCCCATTGTGAAGAAGGGGTCCACTCAAGGGACTCATAGTTTGAAAGAAAATATTTTCTTTCTCAAATCAATCCATCGTCAATGGATGCTTTTGAAAGACGTTCACTTCATCAAGGAATTTGAAAGGAAGAATATGCCCCCACATGAGGGGAAGGTCAAATTTATTCCCACTTCGAAGGAAGGTTTTCAAGTTCTTTATTTACAAACCCATGATGAAGGAAACATATTTTGTTAGGGTTCCAAGTTAAGAATATGATTCTAAAAAAAAGGTTTACGAATATTTTCGAGAAAAGATTCGTTGGCAACGAATACATTTTTTGAAAATTGAAATGTTGTAGAAGCCGCATTGTCACACAAGAGAGGGACAACTCAAGCAAAGAAGAGAGAAAGATAAATAGAAATCAAAAGAGAAAAAAACAAACAAAAGGCACAGGGGTAGCCTGATATTTCAAGGTCACAGTTGCTCATAAATATGTATATATGTATAGTAATAGTAAATAAATGAACTTTCATCAACCCCCCACTATATCAGAGCATGTGAAGAATGCACAAGAAGACAAAGTAAAAATAAAAAATTGGGTCAACATGGAAAGGAAGCCTAAGTTCCCCCAATGCTTTGCATCATCCCAATTTACCAAAAATCAAGCACAAACATGGAAGAATGATGATACAAATAGAAGGTTTACGACACAAAAACCACGCTTATATCCAAGCACCAACAGGGGTGATGAGGGTCATCCAGGAAAACATAGCACGATCATGAGGGAACACATCACAACACACACACACATGTCTAATCTAAAGATCAAGAAGAAGCCTCCTAACATTGATCGACCAAAATATTCATTGGCTTCCCACTCTAGATCATCGTAGGGGGAAGGAGGATGAGCCTGCAATGGTGGGATGTTAAGAAGAGCATCTGGCCCTGCCACAAAAAGGGCTAAGGAAGAGGGCCCCGTAAGGTCTTCTTCATCGAGCTCTTGTGGAGCTAGGGTCAGTGATTTTGCAAAGATCGCTGACAAGGCCAAAAAATTATTCACATAGTTAAACATGCACCCTACAAGAGCGTCATTTTTAAGCTCAGTGGACAAGGCAAGTTGTACCTGAGATTCACTGCTAGGATCGTTGAATGACTCGAGAGTGGTGATGAACTCAGGGGAAGTCAGGACTGGTTTCATCACTAGGAAAGAACAAGTTAGTGTGGAGCCACCATTTGGAGAAGGTGGGTTCTTCTTACGTCCTCTATTGCTAGAAGGACCACACTCCACCTTTTTCTTTGTTGGAGGAGACAAACTCCACATAGATGAGCCTAGAGGTACAAAGGAAGAGGAGGAAATAACTGCAATAGATACGACCGAGGTGTTAGCCATATCTACGAGCTTTTGGAAAGGCGGGATATCTAGAATGAACATCAACAAAGATGACACCACTAAAGGAGTTATGAACACCTGTACCCCCTTGGGGCGGGCGCATTCATACTTGTAGCAAAAGCTAGAAGTGATACGAAACTAGGCTGAAAGGAAGCAGAGGGAAGGAGAGAGGGAGACACTACAGGAATCCCTAAAGTAGGGGTGGTCATCTCTTCTTCCTTCCTCTATGAGGTAGCTTGTTCAACCAGAAGATATTTTCACTGACGCTTGCACACAAGGCAGTTCCTACAACTCTTTGAGCTGGAGGTTGGAGGCTGCGAAGGAATAAAAATCTCCTACTCAACCATGGGAACGTCCACTATAGTCATCTCTAGTAGAGGAATAGATTCCTGTGTGGGAGCAGGAGGGGTAGGTTGAGAAGCAATGAGGGGAGTCAGCTCAAATGCCTTGGCAGCGGGCCTCTTCCCGTTCACTACCTTGGGAGCAGGAGCGATAGGAGGCCGCGGATCGAATTCCCTTTGGGAACCTTTCTTTCTACTATATAAGTACCACAATCTCAGGTATTCATTAGGGAGATCCAAGATCCTGAGCTTGGGCTTGCACCAAGGAGGTATCATTGGACTCAATGGATAGCTACCTGGATGAATCATCCAAAACTCCTCCCAAGAAAGGGGAGAGAACAAGGCAGTCTGAGAAAAGGAAACCTTCTCTTTTCCTTTACAAGAAGGAGAGGGAGTCAGCTTGGACTCTCCTCTCCCTTCTGGGAAGGGGGAGTGGTCGATGTAGGCTTCTCCTTCTCCTCTCAGGAAGAGGAGGCGACTGACTATTGTACCATAGGAAGGGTTAGTTTCAGTTGTCCCTTGCCCCCAGTCTTATACTTTACATAATTCTTGTAAAGTAGGTCCGTTCTCAAAGGAAGTGGACTGACTGGGGCAAGCCAAAAGTGATCCAATGGATATCCACCATGGGACACCAAGGGCTAGTATACAATGTCATGCACTACATGCATGGAACCTTCGTGGGAAAATTTTAAACATTTGTGAACAACAGAGGTGATTCCATTCATGGAAGCTAGCCAAGGTATGCCTAGCTTCAACTTGAATAAATCCAACTTTGGAATAACATCGAAAACCATGTCAACAACCCTAGGTCCAATTAGGATGGAAAAATTTATTGAGTCGTATGGTTTAAGACACATACCATCATGTGTACAGATGGTAGATTTTGTTTCTTCATATTTTTCTCTATGTAGCGATTTAAGCCACAACGTCTCTTATGTGATAACGTTCACTCAACTCATGGAGTCTACTAGGACCCCTGTCATAATGTTACCATTGAGATGAGAGAGAATATAAAGAGGTGAGGGCTTGTTATTTAAGGGTAAATCCTGCAACATAAATGTTATATCCGGTGAACCGGTTGTACGTTGCGTAGTAGAAGTCACTATGACCATGTTAACATAGGCCTTGGGTTGAGTAACAAAATTAGTGGGATCAATAACCATGTTAGTAGAATGTGACAAAAATGGGTTTGTGTATATCTACAATTCACTATTAGCTTTCCCACTAATTTGTTAGCATTTTGTTTACTCCCATCGAGACAAATGGTACCGTCCTTGATGCGGTCTTGTATCTCATGACACAACCGCATATAGTGTTGTGTATCATGTCCATTAACTCAATGGTACTAAAAATAAGTTCTCCCATCATACCAATTAGGGTAAGGCTCCTTGAGAGGCTTAGGACTCAGAAAGGTTACGATCTTATCCTTCAACAGCTTTTGTAAGATAGAAGAATAAGATTATGATAACTTTGTAAAATTTTGGTTACATCTGAGGCCATTGTCATCAGCAGTGGATACTACATTCCTAATAGCCTTACCTTTCCTAGAGATTGATACGATGGACTTTCCCTCAAAATGGGAGCGCGAGGAGGTCCCCCGAACTGAACAACCATCTGCTGGTACTCTCGTAGGGCTGCACACAATTGTACGAAAGAAGGGTATTTCATAAGGGCGAACTTCTCTTGTGAAGGCCTTTGTAATTTCCCTATGAATACCTTTTGTACATCATAATCAGGCAGCTAATACGAGATTTGTGAAAGGAGTGCCTGATAGCACACTATGAAATCAGTGATTTTTTCGTTGTCTCCTTGTTTACATTGGACGAGATCTAAAAAGGTCATCTTCGGCCTGATATTGGCTTGAAATTGTCCAAGGAATTGATTTACAAGTTCAAATGAGAAATGGAATTTTTAGGTAAGGAACAATACCATTCCAGTGATGTATCCTTGAGTGATCGAGGAAATAATTTGGCCATCAACACATTGTGATGGAAGAAATCTATGAACAAGGTGTTAAAGGCAGACACATGTGTCTATAGATCCCCTTTACGACTATATTTTTCAAATTTAGGGATCTCCATTCATTGAGGGAAGGGAGTGTTCAGAATTGCAACCGACAACGGGCTATGCTAGAAGAAGGGTTGAAAGATAGGCTCGGTAGAGCCTTGGGAGAGATTCGCCAACTGGCTCTACATCTTACCCATATTCTAAAGAAGAGTATTCAAAATAGGGTCATTAGAAGATAGAGGGCCAGAGGAACCTCCTCCAGAACCAACGCCAAAGCCACCTCTAGAACCGCCACCGGTGTGACCTCCGCCAAAACCACTACTAGAGCCACTGCCACCAATAGGGCCTCTGCCAGAACCACCTCTACTTGTGGAGCCACCACCATGGACTCCACCAGAACCACCTCCACCAACACCACCTTCGCTGCCAAATCCACTACCACTTCCAAATCCTTCACCACTTATCTCACCAAAACCTCCACCACTATAGGTGACAGGAGGGGTGAAGCTAAAGCCCAAGGGGACCTTGTTTACTTTGATAGTTTTGGGTTTTTCATAGATAGAAGGGATGTTGATAGAGGGGACCGCATTGGCCATGTAGAAAAATGTGGGAGGCATCAATACTCCTAATTGTCCTTCATAATCTTCAAAATTAGTTCCTTGCATAATGCTAGGAGTGTTCGAAGGAGCACATGCTTCTATTAGACTAGTAAGACTAGCCAGGAGTTCCAATCTTGTTTGATCTTTTCCAATCATGTACTTTAATTTACTAATGACCCAAGCAGCCCTAGCCACCTTTGGGTCTCTTTCCAAGTGACTTTCTAAGGCACCCAACCCTTTACTAAGGGCGGAGACATATTATGAATGGATTTGAACAGCCTCATACTCGTCCACCGACAATGGTGTAGGAGACGCAGGAGGAGTGGGGATGTGATCGGTCTCATCAGAGAATCCTACCTCACCCCTTAACAACTGCTCATGTGCAGCCACACTAACGACAGGACCAGAGAAGAGGCATGTAGAGAAACTAGTAGTGACCTTTATCCTTTCCATCGGGAGGTGTCATACACTTCTCCTAACAATATAACTGGAAGTTGTGGACTGGGTTGTGATGCTCATAAACCTTCACAACACTCAAAAATACAACTGTCGCAAAGTACACAAGAGAAGCCTCAACACCAATGGATGAACAGATATTGGTTCACATCGAGTTCACCAAAAATGTAAGAGAGGTGGACCAACCATATTCAAGGCCTCAGGTCACAGAGAGCCAAGAGCGGAAGGCTTCCCTAACTTACCTCAGCTTAACGGGGTGCTTGGAAATGCAAGAAAAGAATGATGAGGACTATAAGGTCCTTCAATCACTCTATAGACCCGAAATACAAAACGGGGGCTAGGTGAGCCAATTTTTGGGTTCAACACTATGCCTCATGAAGCTCTCTGCCCGAGGATGAAAGTGCGGTCTCGAGACGACAACGTGGCGCACTGGTGTCTCTCAAGTGTGTTGTTGTCCGTACAACTAGAGGACTAAAGAGACAAGGTTGAACTTTAGAAAAGTGACTAACAGCCCAGCTAGCTACTTCCTAAAGGCCAAAATAATGCTATGAAGTAGAAAAGATATGTTCTAATATGGTAAAGTAAATATACAAGAGTTAGGGTGGCAAGAATAATCTCACAAAGGAATTCATTCGCCAGCTAGCTCTCAAAAGCACGTTCACCTACACACAAAGAAGAGGAAAATTGTTGGGTGGTTGTATAGGGGTCTGCCTCAGTCAGACCCTTATTTAGGTGTTTCCACCTCCACGAACAACCAAGAAAGTGAGTATGATAAAGGAAGCAATACAATAAAGAACACTAAAACACTACAAAATAGTAAATGTGCTTACTCAACCAATTAATAGAGGAGAGGAGTGGGCATATTACCACCTACACCAAGAGCACTCAAGGCTAATGGGGTAGAAAATGAGAGTACTCAAGCCCCTACTGCAATGGTTTTGTCACACACTTGCTCTACTGAAGTGATGGAGTGAAGTAGTTGTTGCAATGGACTGCAAGAGTGCTGCTAGAATGATGGAATGGAGACTAGAATGCTTGAACTTGTGAGGAAGATTACTTGAAGGGATGCAAAAGAAGTTGTGAAGCATGTAGGAGAAAATTTAAAGGAAAGATGAAGAAAATGGCCATATTTGGTTCGGTCGGTCAAAGAGGGCATTACATGTCGACTGCCAATGAGAAGTGTAACGCCTCTGCAGGCTCCAGCCGTAGGAATCTTCCAGAGACATAAGTGCACTGCGCGGACATCTATGCGTCGGACAGGCATCCTTGATAAAAATCCCTCCACCGACACTCAAAATATGCGCCAAGTGTAATGAAGGCAGCGGGCTTACGTGTAATTTAGCCTCTGAACTTGGTTTTATAAAGTGGAGAAGAGCAAAAGGGGAATTTGCATAAGGGGTGAAAATTCACTCCTATATAAGTATAGATAAGACAAAAGGTTTAAGGTGGTGGCATATTTTTACATTATCAATGTTATAAGGCTAAAGTAAGGGTATACTATGGGAAATTCAATTAGGGTGCAATTTTATGCCTCAACACTTAGATACCTTTTCTTTTTCTCTCATTTATTCAACAATTATGTTCTTCAATATCTAGCTTTCTTTTTTAGCACACATCAATTCTTCCATAAGATCTACCTCTTCTACACTATTTCTGAAACTCATTTCAGCATCTCCATCAGCAGTTTCAAAAGCCATGAACATAGCTTTTCCTTTTTCATCTTCAGAAGTATCTTCATCTTCTTCTTCAGTGGAGCAGTCTTCTTCCTCATTAGTGTAGAAACTTTTATGTTTCCTCTAACCTTTTAACTTTCTCTAAAATGGTTTCTTTCCATTTATTTGCTCAACATTGTTAGAATTCTTATGGGGACACTTAGCCATAAAATGCCCTACTCCATAATTGAAACACTTGAAAGGTAATTTTCTTTTGTACTTATCAAAACCTCTTTGTAGCTTCTTGACAAAATTTGATTCTTCTAGATCTGATCCACAATCAGAATCTTCATTAACCTACTTCTAATTAGACACTCTAAAAGTAGCCTCCCTCCTTATAGAATCTTCACTTTCAAATCTCACCTCAAATGTAGTTAATGTTCTATGCAATTCAATCAACTTTAAATCATTCAGATCTTTAACTTCTTCAATAGCAAATATTTTAGGATCAAACCTTTTGGGGAGAGATCTAAGTACCTCCTTCACAACAATCTTATCTTCCAAAATTTCACCAAGACCTCGAATATGGTTGAAAACTTCATCAACTTTGAGCATGAATGTAGCAATGTTCTCATCTTATTTCATCTTCAATCCTTCCAACTAAAATATTTACATCTACACCTTCGCCTCTTTGACATTTTCATTACCTTCATATATTGTTTCTAGTTTGTCCCATATGTCATTTGTTGTTTTGTACTGCATTAATTTCATAAATTCAAAGTTAGTCAGTCTACGTAAAAGAGCATTATTTTCCTTGGCATTGAGTTCAAAAGCCCTCTTTCTAGCCTAATCCCTAGGAGGGATATTTTTAGGAGGCTCATATCCTTCTACAACTGACATCCAAATGTCCATCCCTAAAGCCAATAAATAGGCCTCCATCCTAACTTTCCATAATGCAAACTTGGATCCATCAAATACCGGTACTTTGTTTCCAGAAGAACTCTATTGTTTCATCCCAGATCTACCTTAAGTTGTTAGGATTCTTCAAAGGAACTTAGATCCAATACCAATTGAAGGGCACACAATCTAATGAGGAGGGTTAATTAGTAGATTTACTTTATTCAAAATTCTCAACTTCAACACTATTTATAAGATCATGCAACTTGAAATTTTGCTACTATTATATAGATTTTCAACATGAAGGGAACTTATAGAAATAAATAAATACAACATAAGATAACACCAAATATATGTGGAAAACTTGAGATTGGAAAACTAGGATGAGAATAGTTGCTTGGATCTACTATCCAAATCCAACCTCACAATACAAAAATATAATGACTGAGATTACAACATGAAGTAGGAACCAACCTATTAGAGACACCAAACCCCAATTGAAATTGTAAGAACCAACCTATCAGAGACAACGATCCCCACCAGAAACAGACACCAATCCCTATTGAAACAAAACAACAAGTAGAACACTAGTCCTACCAGAATACAGAAATAATGGTGGATTTGAAATTTAACTCTAATATGTACTTGAGTCATAGAAGACACGTTTCCGTACTAAGAAAGATCCTTTGATACTTGCACTCCCTCTTTTCTTCATAGTTTTGTACTCAAAATTGCCTTGCTTGATCACAACCAATACAACTCACACACATGCACAATGCATCTGAACATTTGAAATACGTATATGACATTAAATTAACACTCTTCTATGTTAGCCAGGGATCCACACAAAACCAAGATGACATAAGATGGAACTAAATTCAAATTACATGAAACATGTAATACAACAGTCCAAATACAAAATTCTTTCCACCAAAAGAACTTGATGCCATGTGCCACCACAGGGACCTTAATCGGGTCTTATCCTCACTCCACATGCATGATTTGAATTCTCCATGCTTCTAACCATTACTGCACATGCCTTGAACTTTGAACAAGAATAGAGAACCTTCAACACTCCAATCTTTTTTCACACTAAACATATCCTCTGAAAACTCAAGAAACTGATAAAACAAGTGTAGGCATACTCTCCTTCCAAACCGTAGATCAAACATGCATTTTTGAAGGAAATTCCAAGCACATTTACAAACCTCTCTTCCTAGAAGATATCTTTGATTTGACTTTTGAATTACCACACTCATGTTGACTGCATACCTGACATGCTATAATAAATACATCAACTATTTGAGGGCAATCATGTCTCAATAGAACTTGATGTATGTTACTAAATATAAGATATGATTGATTAGATAGTCTACACATTGATAACCAACATGCTTCCAGAACATAGCACTTTAATTCAAGGGAACATAATGATAAATCAAGTATGATACTTCTAGTACTCCTATAATCTCTTTCATCTTTGACAACCCTAACACCCTGGTGTAGGGGCATCAAAAGCCTCATAAGCATATTTTTGTTATTTTTTTGTTTTAGGTTTGCTGGATTGTTTGGAGTCTCATAAGGTCCTTTATGCCATTTTGAATCATATGGATTCATTTTGGAGTGATTAATTGGGTTTTTGTTTTAAAATTGTAAAAGTTGCCAAATGTTGTTAAAAGTTGTCATGCAACTTTGGAAATGTGTGAAAAAGCAAGAAACAATTACATGCATATCAAGAAACCATTTCAAAGAGTTGGTTTTGATTTGGAATGTATGAAGACACCCTCCAAAACTCGAATTGGGGATTGGAAACATTGTTTTGAAGCTTTGATGAATGAAAACCTCAATTTGTGTGCATTTTTTTGAGTCTTACATTGTTTTCAAGTTGAAGTCGTGCATTATACGGCTTTGTATAGCCTCATATCAAGGACTATAATATATGGATGAAAATATATTTGTTTCTAGTTTACAATTATTTTTGTCTCATTAAATTTTATTGAGTTTTGTGGGAGATATGGTCATTTTGGTGAAGTCTACCATGTTCTAACAATGTTTTCCAGGACTAAAACATGTTAGTATGGCCATGTACGGTAAAATATTGTGATGAAACCAATTGGAATGGATGAATATATGTTTCAAGCTTTCAATTTTTTTTTTTGGGTCATTTTCATGGAGTTTTGAATAAGCCATGACCATTTTTGTGAGGACAGGTCTGAACCCTAACTAAGATTTCCAGTTTTGGGAAAAATGCCATAAATTTCTTTTCCACCGTTGGATCTTGATGAAAATTGGAGGGAAAGTTTTTAATTATGTTATCTTCAATCTCATCAAATAAATTTTCTTAATTATTTGTTGTGTGAAATTTTTTAATGACCGTTCCTTTCATTTCAGGGTTGTCCTATCAATGTTTTGAAGAATCGGTCATTGAATGTGTCTTGTTTTCCTTTTCTCTGCATCATGCCTTTTGATAACAACTGTCAAAAACCTCTAACAATCCTTTTATATCAATTATAACCTATATTCAACACACTACACTTTAATAGTTAATAGTCATAGTCTTAAGCATTAGGTACCCACAACAGAAGGTAGTTGTTTACATTCATTTCCCCTATTTATGAATTAGCAATTTATTCTAATTTCCAAATTTTACTGTATTTTCAGATGTGTATTTTCCTATACTTTATTTATGTAGGATGTGTCTAGGATCTATGAATACATATATTTTTCCAGCACTATCTAAATTTTTACGACTCCTTGATTGATAATTTAATGCAACCCTCTTATGAAAGATGAACTGTTCAATTAGGGGTTCTCAGGTCCTTTGAGCTGTGTGTATACCTAGTATCACCACATTAATTAGAAATTAGAGTGGCTCCACATTTTTTATGTCATTTTTGGGGATGGTGCTAAGTTCAAGATTCTTTTGTGTTTTTTTCAATTCATTTCAAGCTTTCATAGTTTAACAATTATAATTCAATATTAGGGTAAATAGGTATTTCAACCATCAACAACAATATGAATCACTAACTGTAAATCAAAAATTTGACCTTTTAGTCATTACAGATAAGAGGAATCAATGCAGACAACCATAATATACAACCCTAATACTCAATAAGATCTAATTTAATCAATGGAAGACATGCAATAATAAATAAAACCATATTAAAAGAAATGGTACCATCACCGTTATCGTATTGCCATGGATTATTTATATTGTTCCTTCTTTGTATGCTTTTTCTCTTATAAATGGATATGCTATTCTTTCACTTCAAGATTCGAGTGTGTGTGAGATGATCGCAATGATGTAAATTTCAAATTTTTAAGGTCCATGGTTAGCCATCAATGTGCTAGGAAGGCTTGCTTTGACAGAAATACTTGTTTCAGATGAACAGTCTAGATTCAAAGATGAAAGGTGAAGATCAACGGTCAAGGTTCATTGAGAGGAAATATATTATAGAGTTAATTGGCTTGATTGATTCAATCACACGAATTGATTGATCAATTAGTGGGTTTGATTGATCAATTAGTGGGATTGATTGATTAATCAATGGATTTGATTGAATAATCAATGGGATTGATTGATTAGTCAACATGTGATAGGGTAATAATTAGTTAAGTAATTAATTAATCCTTGGAGGAATGTGCAAGTAAAGATTGATTAAATAAATGTTTATTTATTAATGGATAATGTTGGAGGTGAAATAGGGGAATTAAATAATTACTTTAATTATTTAATCTAGAAGTTGGAAAGTGGTTTAATAAAATAATTGATAACAATTCTTTAATATAGGAAGGGTGTTTGATATTAATTAAATAATTAATGATAACTATTTAATTAAAATAGAAGAATAAGTGCAATTAGCGACATAATTAAATAAAAAGGTTTATTTAATTAATCAAGAAGGTTAATGTCAATTAGGACGTAATTAAATAAATAAGATATTATCTAATAATTAATGGAAAAGAGTAAAACTGAGTAAAAAGGTGTTGCTTGCAAACTAGGACAATTTTGAGTATCTACACTAACAATGTGTAGGAACTGATTTAAAAAGTTACAACCATTACATGTAGAGGTAGCAAGACGCTTTAAGAAGATTTATCCCCTCAGTACACAAAGCATTAGAAGATATTGGTGGACAAAGTGAAGAGATTGAGGGAATAAATGAGGAAAAATTATCCCTTACACTAGTAGCTACACCAAACACAAAGGAGACTTCCCAAATACATTTTGGCATCATGGGTGATGCAACAGTGGAAGATCCACTAGAGCATGTATTATTTGAATTCCCTATAACCAACCAGGAAAGGGTAGCTACCTTGAAGAACATACCTCCTTTAGCACTCCCCATCTTTTATGGATTGGTCACAAAGGATCCAGACACTTTCTTTTGAGTTTGATGTTTTACATCAAAGCTATGACTACACCACATATGCTTACCCACTCAAATTGTTCCTAGCTACACTAAAAGATTTTGCTCTATGTTGGTTCATTGGTTTGGGAAGAGATGTTCCCAACCGGAATACAATGAAGATAAAATTCCTGGAGAAGTACTAGGATTATTGTAGATGCACAAATAGAAAGAGGGATGACATCTTCAGGATTTCACAGAGAGAAGATGAGCCATTGGAAGATTGTGTTGATAGGTTTCAGTTTTGCCTCAAGAAATCCCATCAAAATAGACATTTTGATAAATCATTAAAACTAGTATTTAAGGGGAGTTCATGAAGCCTGTATGGAAACCCTCAATTTCATTGGAGTAGGGGACATCTCACAATTACCCTTTGATGAGATTTGTAGAATGTGTAGCCTCCAGGTCATTCATCAAGAAGATTAGGGGAGACAAGACCTCTTCTGTCAACAAATCATCCATTAGAGTCCCAAGGGTAGAGCTAAGAAATCTTCTATCAAACATGGAGGAAATAATTAGCCACTTGGCTACCCAATTGGATACCCTCCATATCAATTAGAAGCAAGAAGAAGTAGAGGCAACCCTCACATAATTTTTTCCATGTTGTTGCTAGAAGAAGATCAATTGCAAGTGCAAAAACTTGGCCAATATCTCTGAAGACAAGAAAAGGAAGTCAAAGTTTAATTCCCTAGAAGACAAATAAGGTCAATTGTTTTACATCACTCAATACAAGCCATGGCAACCAATACAACGAATTCCACAAGATACCTTGACCTATAATATGTTATTTCTAAGTAATAATTCACATTTCTTAAGTTGGAACCCTCAACCCTTGACTAATGTACAAATTTCATAATGGCCAATACCCCAAGCCTCTAATTGGACTCAATAACAACAAGGAATTTGGCCACCATAAAATTACTAGGGATCAAATTATAATTCCTAGTGGCCACCCCAAAAAAACCAATGGTCACCATAATGGCAAAGAGGTCAACAGTGGTAAAATCAAAACCCAAATTACCAACAACCATAGCAGCCCTTGGAGCCACAACAATGAATCATAATGCCAAATCCATCCATGGTTGCACCAACACCACCAAAAGAACCTCAATTTCCAACACAACTTACACCTAACCCCAAAAATAAGCTTCTTTAGCATGCTTATGCTAACAAAACCATCCAATACTCTACTTATGGGGTTGAGGTGAGTGATGTTCACCTCAAATTAAGGAAAATGACAGTTGGGACTTCATCTCCTCACATCATAGAGTTGATTGATGACAAAATCCTAGCAGAAACTATGGACAAACAACCTAGGGAACCGAAGTTAATTTAGGATAAACCAAAAAACATAATTCCAACACCTCCATTCCCTAAGAGACTAACAATACAAAAACATCATTTACAAGTTGAATTTGATATATTAGGACAGCTCAAAGATGTTTGCATTAAGATACCCCTCATATAGGTAATTCAAGAAGTGCCAATGTATATCAAGAGAGTGAGAGAGTTATGCCTCAAGAAGTCAGGAAGGAAATGTAATGACCCTCATATTATGCATGTTTTAGGAAAAAATGTAGATATTATGTTAGGAAACATAGTTGTCCCCAAATATGTAGACCCTAGGAAACCTGTTGTGGATGTCAAAAATAATGGCACTCTCATCAAGAATACTTTAATTGACCTAGGGGTAGCCATCAATGTGATGACAAAAGACACAATAAAGCAATTACAACTAATGGAGCTCTAACCTACACCTATTGTTTTACAATTAGTAGATAGATCTATAGTAAAAGTGAGGGATGTTGGGAAAATGTGTCCCAAGCTTGCAATTACATAAGGTATTGTTCATCTAACGATAATGGGGGGTGCAGGGGGATCCCCCCCCTACGAGGGGTCCGAGGGAATCATCTCCCCAGCTAGGGGTCCAGGGGGTAGCACATCTCAATAGGGGCTCGGGGGCAGTGCCTCAAAAGCCAAATTTTATATACACTTTATTATTGTAAATTTGAACCGTTCATCATTATATCTCATATCTGACAAACGATATTTTATTAGCTTGACTTGCTCTAGAAGGCAACCCTATTTTATGAAGGCATTGTATTAAAACTATGTATTGTGATGTATTATGAGAGTCTGATAGCAATTGTGTTGTCTTTGGAACTCTAGTTGGTGATACTCATGTGAGAAGCTTGCTCTACAAGTATATTGTAATCTTTGTGATTTTTGAATAATATATTGGGCGGCTTTTGGAGTGTGAGGTTTTTCTCTTAAAAGGATTTTTCCCACGTAAATCATTGTGTTGTGGAATGCATGATATTTGTGTTGGAAATTGGGAGGTTTTCATTGATGTCAACAATGGAATTTGGAAGATTGGAAGATTGTCATTGATGTACATTACTTGTATAGTTCAATAGTTACTCTGATAATGGAAGTTTGTTGATCCAGTATTTCGATCTGAATTATCTTATTTTGTAAGATTCATTTAGAAGCTGATATTATGTTCTATCTTGACATCAGCTACATCAACTGACAATATTTTAGCTAACTTGGCTGCCCCGTTGGAAAGATACAGTTAGCAGTAGTTTGGAAAACAACGTTATGCTACTTCAGTATGTCGATTTTTGGCCTAGATTCTACTTAAAGAAAGATATCACTACAAGACTGTGTACATAGACTTGTGACTAAAAGATTCATCGTATCTCAAAGTTTTGTGATGATATGTGAATGCATACAAAAGATATGAATGACAGTGTTCTATTATGAAGACTACAGTGAGTTTTTGTACAGTGCATTGATGTGGGAGATTCTGCATTTTCTCATAATAAATTATTTTGTTGTGTAGAGTTGAAGATAAGTTATTTGATATCATCTAAAGGAGAATTTGATGTGTTAACAAGTTTTTGTGTTACACGTCTAATGAATTGCATATTTATTTGGAGTTTTGATGTTTTAGGTCTAACTCAGGCCGACCTAATTATGAACTTATGTTAAGAAGATTGAATATGTGTTGTGAATGGTAGATAGGTCCATGTCAACTAATACCATATGTTAGATGCTTGTGTTGGGCACAAAGATGAATATTATTTTGAGGATAATGCCAACAAACTTGGTTTTGATGTGAGGGGGTTTCTCTAATTAGGCCGACCTAATTAGTGAAAGTGAATGTATACAGTATATATGTAAGACGTTTTTGTGAAGAAGATAAGCAAGGAAGAAGTGTGCAAATAAAAAGATGTGAAATAAGGATGTAAGTCAAAAAGTACGAATGTGTGTAGTTTTATATGTGAAGAGATAGTATACTTGCAGGGAAGTGTTTTATATATTGTGCTTCACCGAAACTAGACTCCAACACAAGGAAGGTGCATTCTATCTCAGTTCATCTCTTGGTCGTGAGCCTTACTCTATTTTATAAATTAGTTTAGGTTGTGAACCTTCAAAGACAGTGTGTCCTGGTTGTGAGCCTTTGTAATATTCTATATTCGGATATATTATATTGTGAGCTAATCCTCACTGTGGTTTTTCCCATTTTGGGTTTTCCACGTAAAAATACTGGTGTTCATGTGTATATGTGTATTGTCATCTTGTGTTGATTTCATGCTTTCACTAATAGTTACAGTTAGAATTATGCTATTACTTGGATGGATATTATGTAAATGGTTTTATGGAATACTGATTCACCTCCGTCCCTCCGCCCTCCCTCTCAATATTTTGAGTGTTCATCAATTTGTGTTTATTTCTATTTAAGTTTTTGTAATTGTTAAAGATTTGTAAAAGTTTTGCATTATTCTCCTCTCAAGATTAGTGTAGGAAGTTGTTCCACTACCTTAGCTTCCTTTCATGTGGTATCAAAGCCTAATCACCTTTGGTTTTATTTGTGGGTTGTTGGACTTTTTGAACTAATCCAAATTTGAGTGGGAGCTTGTGCAGAAGATTTTGTGTTGCGGGAATTTTTAGATGGCAAGTTTATCAGGGAGAATAGAGGTGGATAAATTTTCTGGAAATAATTTTGACATGTGGAATTTGAACATGAAGGATCTATTGATAGATCGAGATTTGTGGGATGTTGTTGATGAGAATGTTTCAAGGCCTGCAGATCCTACTCAGGCTACTGAATATGATGTTATAGACCGTAAAGTCAAGGGTCTAATTAGATTATGCTTGGAAGACTCTATTTTAATCAATGTCCATGAAGAGACCTCTACACAGTGTTGAGAAAATGTGTCTCAACCTTGCAATTACATAAGGTACTGTTGATACATAAGAAAAAAATTATTTATATTTTATTATTGTAAATCTGGACCATTCATCATTATGTCTCATATCTAACGACAAATATTTTATTAGCTCGACTTGCCCTATTTTATGAGGGCATTGTATTACCACTGTGTATTATGATGTATTATGAGAGTCTGATAGTGGTCATGTTGTCTTTGGATCTCTGAGTGGTGATACTGTTGTGAGAAGCTTGCTCTGCAAGTATATTGTAATGTTTGTGATTTTTGAATAATATATTGGGTGACTTTTGGAGTGTGGAGTTTTCTCCCGAAAGGTTTTTCCCCACATAAATCACTGTGGTTTTGGTATGCATGATATTTATGTCTATTTATGTTTAAGTTTTTGTAATTGTTAAATATCTATAAAGTTTTGTATTATTCTCCTCTCAAGATTAGTGTAGGAAGTTATTTCACTACCTTAGCTTCCTTACACACAAAAACTATGGAAGAAGCTTGGTGAGATGTATCAAGCCAAATCTTTAGTGAACAAGATTTTCTTAACGAATAAATTGTATTCCTTGAGAATGGAAGAGGGTGGACAAATTACAAACCACCTTGAAGCATTCAATATGTTGGTGGCCCTGTTGGCATTAGTTGGTGTCAAAATGGATCAGGAAGAGAATGTCAAATCCTGCTGCTTTTTTTTCTCGATTCATGGGATTCTCTTGTTATGGCTATTGGGAGTACTTTTGTTATATTGAAGATTGAAGATGTGGTGGGTTCTTTTCTTTATGAAAGATGAGGAGGAAGGTATATATCAATGCCAAGGAGGCCCTAAATGTTCGTGGAAGACTTAAGGAAAAAGGAAAGAAGAATGAGAAGCGTGACAAATCTACATCCAAGGGGAGATCTAAGCCTCCTGGAAAGTCCAAAGTTATTTGCTAGAACTATGGTAAGCCTGGACATGTTCGTAAGGAATTTCAAAGATGAAAAGAATAATAAAAAGAAGGAATTTGATTTTGATTTTGAGTACAAGAAGGAAGATGGTGACGCATTCATTGCAGCTTTGGCAACTCGTGCAGGTAATGGTTCATGGTTAATTAACTCAGGTGCATCTTTCCATATGACCTTTAATAGAGATTGATTTTATGAATGTGAAGAATTTGATGGAGGTAAGGTGTACTTGGGTGATGATTCTCATTTAGACATTGTTGGTCGTGGTAAAGTTAAAATCGGGTTTCTTGATGGCAAAACAAAAAAGATTAATGGTGTGTTGCACATCCTTGGTTTAGCACAAAATTTGTTATCTATAAGCAAACTAATAAATTCAAGTGCACGTAGGTAGTATTTTTTGATGCAAGATGCAAGATGGTCAGAGGTGCTATGATGATTTCTAAAGGTGTCAGATATGGCACATTGTATAAGTTTGATGCATGCATTGTCGAGTGCAATAGTATTTCTATGAAAAGAAAGTCAATGGAAGAAGTGAGGGTTTCACCTTCAGCAAATGGTCATGGATTTTGGGTACCCAAGGGTGCTCTTTCTTCTGAAACAAAGTTACCTGCAAAGGAAACTATGTTATAGCACCAAAGACTTGGCCATATTGGAGAAAAGTGTCTAATTACCTTGAAAAATAATGATTTATTTTTTTTTAACCTAATGGGCAATACTTTATTCAATTATTAGTATTGGGTGTTCAACCATTGATTCCTCTTACAAATAATAGTACTATAATATTCAAAATATTGGGCTTTGAATGTACAAGTACTATCACAACTATTAGAACTCATCAAACAATTTGATCCCTCTCCCCTGTTTGAGAAAAATCCAAATTTGAAGAAAAAAATCAGAAGTGCAACTTGCATAGATATGCGAGTTTGGCCACGCTAATCAGCAAGTGTGAAAAGCATTAGTAAATGCTAAAAACAAACTAAACCAAAATTTTCTAAGAAATAGTTATAGATGACCTTCCTTATCATTGTCATTAAATACATTTGCATCTTTGCACATTTCATGCCTTCAAATAGTAAATTGCGCATCCACAAACAACTTTCGCCACTTCCTTGAACTAGGCCCTCAAGGAAAATAAGAAAATAAATTGGTGCACCAATGATGTTTCTTGTGATTTATAAAACTGCAATATCCTTTATTGTGTGAAATTGCACCCTTGATAACAATGTGTGAAAATTATATAAATGTCTTGAATATTTATGTACAATTGTTAAACTAAAAGGATGAACTAGTTATTGTGGAAGCACTTTTAATTCATCAAATATTTAACTCAACTCTGCAACTACGAAGTTAGGTCAAAAGTTTAGCCAGATTACTAGTTTTCTTATTTGATGAACTTCCACCTATTTGCGCTACAAACAAAGAACCCTAACAACCAATTGTACTAAAGCCTAATAATTATTTCTAAATTGCAATTAATCTACTAATCCCCAAGGGTCTTCTATTTAAAAATAAATAAAGCTTTGATAAGCACATTTACATTAAAGGAATGTTTTTTCATTTCCTAGTAGAAGAATTAAAATGTTTACATGTAGAAATCTCAAAGATCAAAAATAAAATCTTGTAGCATGTGCAATTTCATCACCTCTTATACTCATTACGAGTGAGACATAAATTGTATAACATTTTCAAGGCTTATTAAGGGATAGGATGCACCTTACCTTTGCCTATTCAAATGGCAATGTATATACAACGTTGGCACTAAAAACTTATATCACCAAATAGTTATGAATGTGGACAATTTAAATCTTTTGTTTCACCATAATTATACCCCATCCAACTTATGTCATTGCCATATTTTTTGTTGAAGTGTCCTAATAGACCCAAAAAAAGGTTCAACCAATAGTTATACATTAGGAACCAATAGTTGTGAATTAAGTCATGTTTCATTGGTGTGCCATATGTCATCACATGATTTGTTCTTTTTTTATTATAATGGGCACATTTTATTCAATTATTAGTATTGGGTGTTTAACTATTAAGTCCTACAATTAATAGTATTATACTATTCAAAATATTTAGCTTTAAATATACAAGTGCAATCACAACTACTAGTACCCGCCTACCTATTGGGCTCTCTCTCCTGTGCTGAGCAAAGTCCAAATTTGGAGAAAAAATCAAAAGAACAAGCTATATAGATATGCAAGTTTGGGCATGGCAATCACCAAGTGTGAAATGCACCAATAAATGATAAAAACAAACTAAATCAAAATTTTCAAGGAATAGTCGTAGATGGCCTTCCCTATTATTGTCATTAACAAGTGTATTCCCCTTGCATCTCAATCTATTTAGCCCTCTCCAAAAACTTAAGGGCTAAATTTTCTCTACACATTTCATGCTTTCAAATAGTAAATTATGCATCCAAAATTAACTCACAATCAACTATTACACACTTCATTGACCTAGGCCCTAAAAGGAAAATAAGAGAATACATTGGCGCACCATGTTGCATGTGATTTATAAAATTGCAGTATCCTCTGTTGTGTAAAACCCCAGCCTTGGCAACAATCTAAGTGTGTAATTGCAACCACAAATGAGATTCGTAGAATAACTTGTATCCCATCAAAGCTTTGAACTGCACTACATGTATATTGTATACTATCTGATTAGAATGATTTAATTAGGGTTAGGAACATAGAAGAGAATGAGAAGAATATGAAAACTATTTGACTTACAATAAAATTAAGGCAAAATAACAAGGCACATAGAAAAAAATCCATGGGATAGCCTTGCTACAAACAATGACTAAACAACCCTTCTATAGTAACCAATTTTATTTTGAACCAGTGCGGCTCTCGGTTCAAATGCACGCCATTATTTATAGGCCACTGAAGTTCAAGACGAACAGCTGGAGAATATCTCAACAGGGGTTACCAAACGGCATCATCTATAGGCAATCCAGGTGACCCAGGCACTGCATCTAATGATATGAGGAATCTTCCTGGCCCACCTCAATAGTCTCACCTCTATATACTCACAAATGTGTTTGCCCTACTCAATTTTGGGCCAACTCGTAGATTCGTTCATGCTAAATTCACTCATTTCAATAAGTTGATAATTCTTCCTATTATCATTTTGCCATTTCTAGTTATGCAATAATGCGAGCACATTTGAGTAATCTCTATACAAATTAATAAATTTTCTCTATGTAGCATGTTCATCTCCCTGTCGAATCTTAACCAAAGCCCTATAGAATCAACAAATGATCAGAAGGACAAAAACCTTAAACAAATAAATTTTATATGCTTCATTCAAGCATATGCAAGTTCATAGACATTACAAAATTATGAGAACGTGAAAAAACCAAGGTATACAAGATCTAAGACTTCTTGTATCATCTGAATCTTGGTAAGAACTGAGCAATGCTTACAAATGTTGTTTCAGGAGGATGTTGGGCGCCACATAGTTTTTTGTGCATGAAGTATTCCTTCCTGATCTTTTGAATAGGTAAATCTGACTTCCCAATGCAGTGAAATTATCATGCCTTGCAATTCATTTATTGTCTCTATTTTATCTCGAAAAATAGCAGAACCTCCTGGCCTTAATATTCTGTCAACTTCTGCCATTACAGGAACCAGTGGACACCTGCAAATACAAAGTTAATTTGTTAATATTGCATTTGAGATTAAAGAATGAGACAATTCACAAGACTTGGAAGATGAAATTACTAACATAAAGCTCAAACCAGTGGGGACACAACCCAATGAGCTTTAACTTTAATGTCCTCATAGTAAAGGCCCCAATTCCCAAAGGACAAATGGCAAGCTCTAACTAAAATATTGCAGGTGAAATTCAGTAAGCTATACTTATGAGGAAAAGGATTATATGAAATGGTCATATCTAACTAATGCCAACCTTTGCTTAAGCTTAGAGAAGAGGTGATCCGCATGCAATAGATCATATGTCCTAGGGTAAGTGCTGAAAGATTGACACCAGTCATGATGAATTCCAATGAGACCACGGTCATAGATAATAGGAAGCGTATCAGGGGAATCTATTGGCACAACATTCATTACCCAAACCTTCTGTCCTGCCAAAGCAGCTGCAAATCTGCAACACAAACACCTCATATAAGTCTCCTGTTAAGACATCTGACAAACGGATTAGTGTTATTGAATATAGCCTGTAATTGACAGGAAGGTCGTAAATTATTAATCTATTAAAAGGAGGCAATAGTAAAGCTAATCTGTTAACATGTTACCAGTAAACAAATTATGGGTGAGAAGATAAGAATCCATAAATAGGAAAACATAAATTAAGCTGGCTTCTATGTAAAATTCTACAGGAGATGCATGATATATTAATCATATTTCTAGACTGTGACAAGAAAAGAAATCATACCCCCCATAAACTGCTTTCATATCCATAACATTCCGAACACTAGACCAGTCAATTCCCATTTTATTAAGATAAGACTTAATAACAACTCGTTTCCAATGTTCAGAATCTGATATGAAATCCATTGCTGCTTGTTTGCCATATACTCCAGCTTGTTTATTGTTCAACCAATATGGAGCTTTGTCAAGCCTTTGAGGCCATTCTTCTGGCCATTCAGTCCCACGCTCGCCATCAACAGTTGGCACCTTATGCATGCAGCTCTTCAGAGGAACATACCTGTCAAAAGTAAATATTAAAGCTTCTGGAGTTTACAATAAATCAAGGTGACAGAAATACCATTAATATAAGGGCATACCATGCTGCATTGGGGTCATCACTCTCTTCACATAAAGGAGGATCTTGGTTCCTTCTTAATTCATAGCAAGTGTTAGAGGTTGGTTTCTGATAGATAGCAATACCTACTCCATTCACTCTATCCTTTTTCTTTTCAACAAGGTTCCAACACATGGATTTCGTTAAAGCCGACATAGCTGCAAAATCAATGAAATACAAAAATATTTAGGCAGAAGATAAATTTCATTCGTAGGTTTTGCATGATTCCTTGAATACCTAAAAGGCTAAATGCTCCCCTTAAAATAGCATTAAGCAAGAAAAAACTAAATAAAATAACTTTGAAACACATCGTAACTCTATGTAAAACATCTCATCCAAGATTCTCTCTGTATAACCTCCTAACAATTCTAGTGAAAAAAACACTATTAGATATTAGCCTATTTGTAACCAAATTTCCTGATATAGCAATTTCTTACATTTTTTTTCAAAAATTAAATTCACCAACTGTTATAACCCCTATAAACATTAGCTATTATTTATTATGTATATCCAAAGGAATTATATTTTCCAAAAGTTACAAGCATTTAATGTCACTTTTAGATATCTTCTCAAATATTAATCAAAAAATTTAATATTGGTAACTTACGGAATAGAAAGATTTGCCAGCTGTATAATACTAATACAGAAACCTCACAGATTTTCCCGGTGGCCAATGTGACATAGAGCAGTTGGAAGATATGGTTGCTGTTTCCAGTGCCACCTCTGTTCAAGCTACCGGAATTGTTGAATAGGCATCAAATGTGATCAATTTTGCAATACAAAACTGGCATACCAGGATATTCTTTATTTAAACATTAAGGGATTTTATACAATGTTGAATCATAGCAGATCTTAGTTATAATTCTATTTTTTCTCAATCAAATCTTATCCCTTAACCTATTATAACGGGTGTAACAATCAACCAACAAACTCTTAATACAGACAAACTTGATTAATTTTTTGGCCGACTCTAATAGGTTTAGTAAATTAAACCTATCTAGCAAACTGTGTGTAATAAGTAACCTAAATTTCCAGCATTCCACCTTATTACAAATAATTCAAAGAAGAGGAGAAGATCAACATCATATGTGAAACGGAACATATTCACATTATGTTCAGCATACCTACAAACAGTAGCAAGAATGACCTCACTACACTCACTAACAACTGATGAACAAAGACAAACCCATGATTCATAGTGAAGTATCAAATCAGTATGAACTAGGACGCACAATAGTTCATATGCACCTATGTGAACAAGCATGCACACAATTGTTCACAACAAAAAAAACTTTGCATGAGTAGGGACACACCCAGACACAGCTATTCATCACAAATATAATTTGTTATCAGTTCACTACCTTGCAGCCCTGGATTCAGATACAATTCATTTGGGATTCAGGCTTGTGTTTGGTTCATTGTGGGTTTGGACTAGGTTCTGCATTTGCATGCCAGATTTCTATAGGCTAAAATATGTATATATTTATGCACTTAATTCGTGTTTTTAGGCTAAAATATGTATATAGGCTAAAAATATATGAACTTAATTCCTGTTTTTACGTTAAAATATGTATATATTTGTGATTTTTATATGCCTTCTGTATGGACACACCCAAAACATACCCAACCCCAAAAATAATTTGGCAAACTGATGTAGCCAAACCCAAACCAGTAATTTGGTAAATATATCAGCAGTGGGGCTGGGGTCTCACCTCAACTACTCCTCTAATTGGAATGGGCCTCACCAAACAGTTACAAAACAACAATAATGGGACTGAGTCCTCACTATGTTTTCTCAGTGGAAGCTGACCTCACCGATCATCTTGTGTGTAAGTGGACTGCGGTCTTTGTTGTCACCATCACTAGTGATCACCATCATCAGCTTTAGTCTTTTTGGCTCTGGATTGCTACAAGAGCAATAAACCAGTCTCTAAGCTAGTAGTGAGCTCAGGAGCAGTAATTTCCTCCAGATTCGTGTGATCTTCACATTATTTATCCAGATTGATCAAAATGGTTCTGACAAGTTTTTCTGTAGGTATTATTATTCTCCATGGGAATTGATTTCCCCCTTCAATCAACCAGAGTGTTCGGTGTTGTATCCCAAAATTAAAATTTTTGTTACACTTAGACATTTTGAAGAAATGAGTAAAAGTCTTGTCAAATCAGTCAAAAAGGTCAAAATTTGGCTGTGCATGTCTTGCATGAGGGGTTAAAACACTAAATTTTCAAAATCTGACGATCTGGGTCTGCTAAGAGCAGCTTAATCTACAAAACCCAGATCTCAGTTTTTCATCCCTAAATTTTAGGAAAACTGCTATTTTTAGAAATTTTCTAAAATAGTAACGTTTTCTGGGTTTTTCTGGGTTTCTTTCGAAACGGATACTAACAAAATTTTTCTAAAAATAGAAAGTTGGTCTGACAGGGTCCAAATTGATTTTGATTGGCTTAAAATACGTCCATATCAAGCTGGTGCAGTCAGAATCTCAAAATAGTCAGTTTTACCCTACTGGGTCTATTCTGCTTTTCAGAAGCATGTCTGAAGCTCCGAGGTCATCAATGGAAGTCATTCGACAGCCAGGCGCCAGTTTCAGCACTTAAACATTCGACAGAAGGTGAAATCATTAACATGCACGAAGAATGAGAAAGAAATTTGGGAAATCATGAAAATTTTCTAACGCTGGAGAGTTTGGGCGCCCCTGTTGAAGAAAGGCGCCCACCTTTTTGGGGCATCACATGAAATTAGGGTTTCAGTCTCCAGTCAATGTTGTTCGGTTCCCTGCCGGCCTCGCAAGCGAATTCAGCGGCGTAGTCAATAGATCACTCAGTCATCGGAATTCAGTCTGAACAGGGGTATTCAAACGGCGTCAGAGCGAGAAAGTTGAAAAATATCAAAATTTGACTAAGTGTTGAAATTTTAGGCACAGAAGGTGAAGAAGGGCGCCCAGCTTTTTGAAGGGGCAAATCCAGCAATTAGGGTTTGTCAAAGTGCTCAGTATCTTCAGTGTTCAATCGGCTTAGCGATGCCTGTATTCGTCAAGGTATTCAACTGGTCGTCTTCCGGCAAAATCGGATCGAAGACGAAGGTACAGAATGAAGATTTCAAACTCGAAGATGAAAATTAGTAAAAATGGCTAAGTCTAGAGAGTTTGGGCGCCCCTGTTGAAGAAAGGTGCCCAAGTTTTTAGGGCATCTAACAGATGAATTCGCAGACGAGGATCTGACGTAATCTCTTTGCAGTTGATCCAGCTTTCCAGCGAGATACCCAGCACGTCAATCGGAGTTTGCAGTCACCAGATACGAGGAGCTAAACAGGGGGTCCGACGAAGGTTGAAAATGAAGATTCAGAAGCAGATAGAGAAAATCAAAAAATAAACTAAGTCTGGTAAAAGTGGGCGCCCCCAACCAAGATGGGCGCCCAAACTTTTGGAGGCCTAAAATCCACTTTTTGGCGAAGATCTCTCTAGAAGACCCCTCTTCATTCTTCATCAGCTTCGCGATGAGTATAATATCCAGTCAATCCGACACCCGGAGCTCCAGATCCAACAAGATCGTCTATAGAAGGGGATTTAATGAAGAACTTGGAAATCATGAAAATGGCTATCTCTGGGAGAAATGGGCGCCCCTGGAAGGAAAAGGCTCCCATGAATTCGGAGGTTGAAATGAAGTCTTTCGCCGGAGGTGCCTCCAGAACTTCTTTCTTAGAATCAGTCAGGCTCCGCCGTGAACCATTCAGCTCGCCTGTATGGTTAATCTGTCAACGGGAAACCAGAGGCGAAGTAGCATGTCAAAATGAAGGAAAGTTGAAAAGGTTAAAATTTTGACTAACACTGGAAGAAGTGGGCGCCCCTGTTGAAGAAAGGCGCCCAAAGTTTCATGCCTTCGAGAATTTTTGAAGTTTTCAAAATTTTCAAAATTGCAGAAATAAGGATGGCGTCCAAATTCAAAGACTGAATTTTGGGTTTTGAAAATAAAAGCAAAAAAGAAAGCAAAACCTAAATCAAACCCTAAGTCTATTTAACACCATTCTTTCATGTATTTTTCATTATTTTTGCAGGTAGCCTTCAGAGGAGAAAGTTGGAGCAGCAAGTTTGAAGAAATTTTTGAGATTCAAGAATCCATAGTTGCTGGTTTTACATCAGATTTTTCAGACCAGCAAGCATAAACCCTTGCTTTTTCATTCTTCTTGTTCCAGAAGATCAAATTTTTCAAGTAGAAGGCCAAGGCTTTCCATTTTTCAGTCATCTGGGTCTTTTTGCCTCAATCTTCTGAAGAATTTTTCAAGAACTTCATCAAGTTGCAGCAAGTGCTTTTATCTTGCATGTCAGTGAAAACCTCAGTGCATTCAAATTTCATCCATCTGGGTCCTTTCCAATCAGTCTTCTGAAGAAAACCCATATCGCAGCTTTTTTCAAGAAAGTTCAAAACCTAGGGTTGGCTGCTTTTTCGATCAAACGTCAGGGTTTTGCAAATCTAATCAACTAGGTTCATTTCTAATCTTGTTATGAACAAAACCCAGATGCCAGCTTTTTTCGGGAAAAATTGAAGAAATTAGGGTTTGCTGCTTTTTCAGGCAAAATTCAAAATTTTCAAAAACGGACGATCTGGGTTGTCTTGTATCGATATTCTGAACAAAACCCATATCTCAGAAAAATTTCTCAAAAATTTGTCCGTTGGAGCACAAAAAATCAGCATTCTAAAAATAGAAATTGTTCAAGACTTGTCTGAACCAAGGCGAGTTTTAGTCTTCAAGTTTTCTGAAATGGAGTACACTCTAATGTTTTTCAAGTCCGAATCAGCTCTCTTTCACAATTATATCAAAAGCTGAGACAGACTTGCATCATGTCAAGTCGGTGTTTGATCTACATGCCTTGAGAGAAGCGGGCAACACTTCAATCAGAACTGACATTGGACTCCTCGCAGCAGCGTCTATTCCTATATCAGTTCAGAGCCTTGAGTTCGTAATCACTTGCATTAAGCATTACAACCGGCTACTAGGGAGATCCAGTCAGCAGACGGTAGATTGATTTGCAGTCTAAAGCCTGATATGGTCGAAAGGTGTTTTTCCATTCCCCCGTGGCCTGAAAGCGTAACTCTTTCAAGGGATGAATGTGAAAGGATGTGGAATATGCATAAAGATAAATATAGCAAGAAGATTGCACAGAGATGGATGAAAGAAAAACATAAAACATTGCCCAAGAACGTCGGGCTTGAGGAGGTGCAAAATCAGTTCAGTGTTGTTGTTCCACGAGTCCATTGGCGGAAGGATAGGCCATATTTCGGTGATGTCAGCAAAGTTCGATAAAGCGGCCAATGAGGTTGAAGATTTCCTGAGATCTATTGCGGATGCTGAAGATATTCTTGAAAGCGGTGTTTTGCTGTTGATGGCATAGATGCAGCGGCGGGACACAATCTCTAACTTCCTAGCGGATGTGATCGAGCTTTAAAGCAGCTTTCTTCTAGAACTTTCTTTCGCTTTCTTTCTATTCTTGGAATAATCCTTATCCATTCTTTGAGGATAGAAAGAAGATAAGATGTAATAGTTGGCGTTTTCCGCTTTTTCTGCTTTTTAGGGTTTTATCTTTCTAGATTTAGTAATAAAGCTTGCTTGCTGAGCAAGCCCTAGATTGTGAAAGCAAGGAGATTTTAGGGTTCCCTACTCCTCTGCTTCTCTATAAATAAGAGTCTTTGCTCATTTAGTTTTTTAACCATGCTAGTGAGAACAAAACGCTGAGCCTATTGTGCCTTCTATTTGTTGCTCAAATATTGTTCATTTGTGTTGTGATAAGCAAATTGTTGAGCCTCTTTAGCCAACAAGGAGTTAGTGTGATTGCTGTTTTCTATTGTGTTAAGAATAAGTTTGCAAGCCTCCTTAGCTGCAATTTCTTGTTCAAGGCATGTTAGAAGTGAGCTTTGTTTCAGAGATTTGAGTAATAAAATCATGAGCCTCTTTTGCCTTGGTCCAAAATCTCAGTTTCAAGTATCTATATTCTGCTTTATGATTTTATTTCATTTGCAAGTGAAGTGTGTAGGTGTTCGTTGAAAGAGATTATTGAAGTATTTTTGTCAGAAAATCTACCTTGTTAATTTTCTTCTCTTGCTCTGCTATTACTTGAGAGGTTAGGAGCGTCTTTAGTTTAAGTTAGTCGTAGTTGAACTTCTTATCAGAAAATCTCAGCTGCGGCGTTTGTGTTTAAAAAACCTTGTGCTCTAAGCTAATCAAAAAGATAGGCAACTTAGTTTTAGTTTACTTTCTTTCAAACACCATCAGCAAGAGGGAGCTTCCCCTCCTAATTTGAAGAGCAGTTTATCTGTGCATAGCTGTCCGTTTTCAAATCCGCATTCCAGAGGTGCAAATTTAAACGCCAACATTCGGTACCACCAAGAATGCACCCTTTGACAGAAAAACAATTTTAGCTTCCATCTTGAACTAGGTGAAGCAAAAACCTTTTGCCAAATAGTAACTATATGATTTTACATCTGTTGGCAAAGTTGTGCCAGGGTTAAAAAATTATACAATTACTTTTATTCCTCCTTGTAGACTTACAAATTCTAGAGTTCTATAATTTTGTAAAAATGAACTCCTAGCCCTAAATATTTAAAATATCAAAGATTTATAGAAAACCTTATAATAACTTTTTTTATTATTGAGCGCACAGCTCCTCTTCCAGCCTCTTCACTCATGTTTGCCATATTCCTCCATGTTTTCCCCAGAAGAATAAAAAATACAGGATCCAATTAATATTCTGTCCAAATCACAAATCTCCTCAGTTTCTGGCTGACATAGACAGCCAAACATTTGTGTGGGACCCATGATCAGCTAACAAATATTTGGAGATATGTGATCAGTCAAAAATGTATCCTCCAACAGGTGCTACTCTTCTTTTCACTCATTCTTCATCATTCAAGCAGGTCATGATCAGCTTCCTCATATCATGGCATCAATCCTCCTACTTCATCAATAGCAGCACAGTCTTCGTTTTGTTTGATATTTTGAAGTTTAAGACCAGTCTGCACAATCTATGGTTCACTAGGCCTGACCACCAGCCCCTCCTTTACTACATGCCATGCAACGATTTTCTTTTAAACTTAAAAAAAAAATATTGTTAATGCTATTTTCTGGTAGGCACCTTCTTCAATGTCCAGATCTGCCATGCCTTTCACACTTTCTTTGTATCTGTTGTTGGAGGTTGCACTACTGTATCAGGCCTCCTTTTGACTCAAAGGCCATTCCTTCTCACAGCACCATGCTAACAACAAAAGTTCAGCACCTAAACAATATTCAATCTTTCTATGCTGCTACTGCTGTCAACCTTTGGATGCCTCTCCTCCCTCTTGCACTCAGATCTGGACAACAATGGCTTTTTGACAAGTTCTCAAAGGTTCTCATGGATTTTCATAACTAATGTACCAGGGTATTCTTTATTGGAACATTAAGGGATTTTATACAATGTTGAGTCATATTTTTTCCCAACCAAATCTTATCCCTCATCCTATTCTAGGCAGGTGCAACAATCACCCAACAACCTATTAGTATATAGACTAACTTGACTAATTATCTAACCACCTATATCAGGTTTAATAAATTAAACCCATCTGGTGAAGTTGAGCTTTGATGGGGCCCCCAAAGGAAACCTGGGTGATGTGGGGACAGGTTTTGTGATCAGAGATTCTCAAGGTTCCTTTGTGCTGGGGCATTCAAAATTCCTTAGCATTAAAACAAACAATGAAGCAGAGATGGAAGCTCTTCTTTTGGGTCTTTGGGCAGCATAAATGGAATAGTATCTTGCAATTGAAGTAAGTGGTGATTTGCAGGTAATTATAAATACAGCGAACAAGCAGTTCTGTCCTGATTAGAAACTTAGGGTGATATTGGAAGAAGTTGATCATTGGAAATCCAAGTTTTCTTTAGTAAAGGTCAGCCATTGCTACAAAGAACACAATGGGGTTGTGGATTTCTTAGTAAATGCCAGGGTTCATCTTACTTACATTGAGAGTAAGGATAGAAATGATTGGCCTAACCTTGCTACTTTGCAGGACAACAATCAAACCCTTTAGATATTGTTTATTATTGGGCAGCGTGATCATTTTGGTGAAGTCTCTAGATTATTGCAATATGATATCTTTGCTGGAGGGATATTTGATAGTTGTCCTATGGTTTGTGTAGTTTTAACTTTTAATTACGTCCATTCATGTAGTCTTCCTCCCTCAGCTTGGAGGGTATCATATTAATCATGTGGTGGATTCATTTTAAGTTGGTCTTGCCCTGCAATGTGTTATGCGCATTGGTTGAGTTGTCAGTGTTTTCAAATGGTTTGACTGGTCTCTATGTAAGGCATGCTTCTATTCACAGGTCATGGAGGTGCAAGGGATCAATATCACCATGGGAAGGTGACTGACCATCATGAACAAAAAATTAGCTGTTATAGTGTGGGGAAGCTGATCATAATCAAAGCCATTTTAGGTTTGGACGGCATTGAAGATAATGGTGATGATTGATCCAGGGGTTTTGCTATGGATGACTTCTTGTGCAAATTGAATGTGGCAGTCATGTATAAAGCCATGCAAGAGAGCTTATTGGATCTTTTGGTGAAAGTTCCGTCAAAGTTGGATTTCCAATAAGATGGAAATATAGGTTTTCGGATTGGACCTTCAATGGCAATAGAGAAGGTTAAAGCACCTATGGAGATGGTGGAGGTGGATACTGTAAACTACCTGCTTCTTAATCCACAGTAAATAAAGAAGTCCAGACAGATTTGAAAGTCACCCGAACTGAAACACCATGTATAGGAATTGCAAAACTAATATCACAGTAGATGAAACAGATGCACACAAAGACTTTACTCTCTCAAAGGTACCGAACCACGTTTGTATTTATTCTCAGATTACCAAAGGACTGGATACACAGTAATCAGCGAATACAGATTTGAATTGAAATGAGATGCAGAGCAACCAGCGACTCAGATCGCACACAAATCACAACTCACAATATACATATCGTGGATCTTAACGGAAAGGGTTCTCTTTCTACGTACAATAACTCCACTCTAGAGACGGCCCGATAACCAATGTTAAGTCAGGATACAATGCTTTACTAGAGCACTGTTCTTCGACTATGGATCCCATGATGTATTTGGACACGAAACCTTGTAGAATGGTTCCTAAATGGTCCGCTCCCAATGAGTAGTTGCTGATGATGATGAGCAACTACCAGTTTTGTTCACTCTTATCAAGTGATCCCATCTGTATGTCAAAAGTCTCTGTGCCCAGCAATGAATGTCTATGGCTCCTCGAATGGGAGTGGCGCGCCAGTAGCGACGAATTCCACCAATGTATTCATTATGATGAATCTCGTCCCTTCACCTGGAAATGTTGCTTGCGTGGCCTGAGTGAGATCGCCTATCTGTGAAGGTTCTAGGTTTAGTCGCCAGCTGTGTATGATAGCTTCAGTATGATACGCGCTGAGAATCAACCCATGGATACCGTGGATATCAGAGGAGTGTGTATGAATAGAAAGGTGGCTTGTTTGCTTCCTCTCAACAGACTTGTGTGTGATCGTGCTTGAGGTCTCTCAGTTGGGTGGTCAGCCAGGGCCAAAGGCTCGGCCAAAACGCTCTTGGCACACACTAGATTCGTCCACCTGTAATAGCAGCTACAATTAGGACAGGAATAAATGGCAGAAATGACTAGATGACTAAAATGAAAGAACAAAGACACATGTGTTGGAAGGGGTTTCATCCTACCAGACCGTTGGCCAACTACGCAATCCAATTCTTATGTCTTCATTCCATGATCCAAACAATAGCAGCGAGCACCCTTAAATACTAAACAAATCACCAACTCAAGGAAGTCGGTTAGGAAAATTCAAATATTATGTTGGGCGCCAACCATGAAAGGAGTCGACCAAAATGATATTAAATTTAAATATTATTTTTAGTAATTTAAATTTATTATTATTTAAATATTTATTTATTATTAAATTCAGAAGTGTTAAAAAACACTTGCCGCCTTTATTGGATATGGGCCTACATCAGGTAATGGGGACATGACAGTCTACCCCGCTCGAATGTTGCTTGCCCTCAAGCAACTTCAAATCTAGATCTTTGAATGTCTTTGCTCCTACCCTTGTCTTCTTTGTTGCTTTGGTTGGAATGTCCTTAGGGCCCGCCTTGGAGAATCCTTGAAGAATGACCTCTTTTCCATTCACTTTGAACTTCAGCTCTAGAGTCTGATGGTTTGTCATGTACTCCCCAAGCAAGTGTAGCCATTGCACTCCCAAGACCACATTTGTCTCACCAATGCTGACTATGTAGAAATCATCTCATATCTTGTGTCTTATGGTCAACTCCATTTGTTGAATCCAACGATTGCATGGAATAGTGCGCCCATCTACGACTGTCACATTAAATCCTTTGAAATCTTCTGCCCTTAGGCCCACCTTAGCTACTAGCCCTTCATCGATGAAATTATGGGTGGTCCACTATCGATTAATATTGTTACCCTCTATCCGTGTAAGTCCCCTCTAATGCGAAGAGAATGATACCTAGGTGCTCCTAAAAGTGATGCAAGGGTGCCCCCCCAATGTCTTGCAACCAGTGCCTCTACATGCACCTCCTCATCAACGAGATTTGTAAATTCACCTTCCCCTTCCTAAGCATCATCATCAAAGATTACCTCACTATAGTGGATTTGTCCTTTCCCCTACACCTGTGACCTTTTACCGAGGGTCCCTTGCAATGGTAGCACAATCCCCTTCTTCGTAGCTCGTTCCTAGACATGTCCATCTCGTGAAAACATGGCGGTGCGATCATCGATTGAGGAATAATCTCATGAGGTGGCTTCTTTGGCTATCCTATTGACAGGTTCTTGATCATAGGCTTATTCTTCATGGTGGAGTCCTCAAGGTTCAAGGCCCTTCAAATTGCTTCTTCCAATGATGTTGGCTCTAAGGCTCTCACCAAACCTCGGAAAGAATCTAATAGCCCCTCAATGAAGAGGAACATGAGTCTCTTATCGAACACATTTGGGACCATAACAGCTACCCTTTGAAATCCTGAAACATAATCATCCACTATCCCAAGCTGCTTCACCCTTGTAAAATCTTGGAAGCTCTAGATCTTTTCTATCAAACCTCTCCATAAGCTTTTGTGTGAAATCAGCATATGTAGTAACAAGATCAAACCCTTGAGTCACAATACCATGGTGCCACCATTCGTGAGCTATACCTTCCAAATGCAAAATGGAAAACTTGACAACTTCAGCTTCAGTCATGGGACTGAGCGAGAAGAACATATCTATCTTCTGGACCCACACGCGTACAGTAACCTTTCCTGAACCATCAAATGTAGGGAGTGAAAGCTTGCTAGCTTTGTACTGAAAATCTTTATTGACTCACTGCAAACGTTGTTTCCCGTCACTTCCAAATCCTTTCCTAGCATTGATGAACTGCTCAAGGGGCTTGTTGCTTGAGCATCAGCATCCAGCTTCATGTAATCTTGCACAATACTACTAAAATCAAGCTAATTCTATCCTCCTTCATGTGGTGCCTCTGTCCTCCGTAGGAAAGTGGGCTGAGAGGGTCTGAGAGAGGATCCATTTGATGTTTTACTGTGATTCCCTCCTTCAGATCGCTCAGAATTGCCTTCATCAACATTGTTAGGTCTTGATTTGTTGCCGGTGAGCGTGTTAGTGAGGGTCTGCATCATCTATATCAGCATCTGATTCACTTGTTTTTGTTCTTGCAGGAACGATTTGAACTCATCACTTGGATCTGCCATCTTTTTCTTACCTCTGCCTCCTATTCCACTGTTCCCATCCTAAGAGGATGCTTCAACCTTCTTCCTTTCTCCCTCATTTGCCCTTAGATCTCTTTGGCTCAATTGCATAAACGAATTGTCCACATGTCATGTCCCCCGAAATTGTAACACTAAGATATAGAATATTGAAAAGCACGTAAATAAATAAAATACATACTAAAATATATAAAGAAGAATATTAGCAATTTAATATTATTACAATTATAATTATCATAAGATAACATTATAATTATAATTATTGAATATAACAATGTAAATATCAACCATACAAAATAAATATTAACCATTTGATATTATTTTAAATATACATAAAAAAATAACATAGAAAATAAACATAAAACAAGGAAACATAAAAAATATATTAATCAACATAAACTATATATATATAATATGAAGCGATAATGTTTTATAACTCAGTAATTAATATTATAAAAGGCAGCGATACTGCATTTAAAAAGACAGCCACGTAATTCATTAAGGCAGCGGTTAAAATGAAGAAGGCAGGATTAGTATTGTAGGAGGTGAGATTAAAGAAGGGATGCATCCTTTAAGGGATGCAGGGATGTGACTACTCCCACCCTCCGTCAGAGGTAATAAGGAGGAGTTCGTGGGAGCTTTTAAGGGGAATATATATATCAAAAAAAAGAATAACAGATTCGAAGAGAAAATAAGGAATAACATATGAATAAGAGGCAGAAATAAGAAGCAAATCCAAAATAACAAAAATGAAGAGTAACACTTAGGTTCATATTGAATATATGAAGAAGAGGGTGAATCATTGGAATTAAATTTGTGAAGGAGAGAAGAATATATTCTAAACAGAAAATCATTGATAAAAAAATATTCTCTAAAAATCAGATTATGGCGGCTAGGAAAATAAAGAGTGATTTCTGCAGATCGAACCAAAGCAAGGCTGTAAGTATTTTCTGTTTTCAAATAATTGGTTAGAAATATATCAAGGATGTTGATAATGATCTTAGTAAGTATTTTATGATTAAAATAATGAACAGTTTAGTGCATTATGAAATGAGATGAGAATTAAAATAATAGCTTATGCTTATGTATTTAGGAAAAGGTATCTGTTAATACATTATGAATTTAGATGTGGATGATTGGCAAATAAATAGGGAATTTAAATAACAATTGGTGGTTGATAAATGTATCTAAATAGGATTGATAAATATATTTAAACATATTAAGATTAATAAATATATTTAAATATATAATGATTGATAAATATATTATAGGTGATTGATAAATACAATTTATACATAATAATATTTGTCTAATTGATGTTATTTATTATCATCATTTCGGGGTATGCATGTCACTATTATAGTATTGCTAATATGTTATTTTGAATTGGACAACTAATGATGTTATGGTAATATATTCTATCATAATTATTGTGTGTGTAACCATATAAAACAACCATCGAAGAAGAGAATAGACTCCAGCAGCAGCCGCACAGAGTCAGCAGGGAATTAAAGGAAAAAGATCACACTTCTGCACACGGACAGCACTGAAGGAGATCATGATTCTGACTGAGACTCCAATGTCAGCTAACAGAGGTATGCTTCCTGTGATACTTTGTGAATACAAATATAAAACTGAAAGTTGAGCAAGTTATGTATTTAAATATGGCATGCATCGTATGTTTGAAAGAAGATCCAATACTGATGGGTCATGATAATGATAGTCTGAATAAATCTGAGTTGCCAATCTTTGTTAAATATGAGTGATGGACCAGTTCATTAATTTTATATATAAATATGTGTGTCTACACTATCGAATGATATTCATATGGTCTGACTGTAAATCACTAGCCATGGTAGGGGAGTTAAGGGCCTACGAGGAGGAGAAACAGCATTGGAGTCACCCTCTAAGTACACCACCCCATGATGGATGGCTAAGGCCTACCACATGTGGGCCAAGAGGTGTGTACTGCTCTTGGGCTTAGAGAGGTTGACTATCCAGGACACCCTACTGTAGTTGCACCCTCAATCTCCCAACATAATTAACCAATAATGGTTCTGGTACAAGGAAATGGCGGTAGGACGCCTCACTAGGCACACCACCCCATATGGATAGCAAAGGGCCACATGGGGCCAAGAGGGATGTACTGCTCTTGGGCCTAGGGTAGAGGGTTTCTTGGGCACCCTATTAGATCATTATGCTCAAAAAAGAATGAATTAGAAAATCTAAAGAAAATTCAATATACTTATAATATGTTGACTTTATTTAAAAAGGTCTACTAACATATTTGTAGGTCTTCAATAGGTAGTTGTATCACTAATCTTACCTTCCTTGTTTCCTTTACATATTCAAATGAGAGCATCGTATAATATTATCTTATAAATATTTTCTAATTCTATTTTACAGGGCCCTAATCAAGATATAGATATTCTCTAAACCAAATTGATTATTTGAAATTGATAAATTAGGGCAGATTTAGGATTATCCCAAAAAGGGGACATTACAAGTGGTATCAAAGCATGTTCCTGCCAGCCTGCGGGACATTCCCACTTTAACTACCATTCAATTAGAATTAACTATTCAACCTTCTTAAGTAAGCCAATAATGCATGTGTGTATCTTCCATGTGTATACTTCGTGACCTACATATATTTATGCAACTGCGTGACTTCAAGTGTATATTGTGTACTCATGTGTATACTGGGTGACCTTGGGATGGTGGACAGACCCGCCATGTAGTATGGGATGCACTAAATCCCCTTCCTAGTTGTCAAACTGTATACTTAGCTTTGTGAGGTTGAGGATGGGACCCACAATGTAGTGTGAAATGTACCAATATTCTTTCTATCTAAGATGTATTATGTCATTGGTGTCCAGCTGCTTGAGCTACTATCATGTGTACTTGAGCTACTTACCTATGTGCTTGAGTTGGTTGTTTGCTTGCTTGAGCTACTTGTTTGCCTGCTTGAACTACTTGTCTGTGTAGTTGAGCTACTTGCCTGTGTGCTTGAGTTGGTTGCTTGATTGCTTGAGCTACTTGTTTGCTTGCTTGAGCTACTTCCCTGTGTGCTTGAGCTACTTCCCTGTGTGCTTGAGCTGGTTGTTTGCTTGCTTGAGCTACTTGTTGCCTACTTGAGTTACTTGCCTATGTGGTTGAGCTACGTGCCTATGTCCTTGAGCTGGTTGCTTGCTTGCTTGAGCTACTTAATTGCTTGGTTGAGCTACTTGGTTGTCTGCTTTAATTTCTGATTTAGGTGGTTTTAAGTTATAAAGTGTATATTATGACTCACATGTACTCATACGTATATGTGTATCCATGCAACTTATGTGTATTTATATGTATAATTCATGTATTATGTGTATTCGCATGTATGCTTCATGCTTCCTATGGACACTTTATGTATTATGTGTGTTCCAATAAATACGTTGTGGCTTATGTGCATTCAAGTGTACTTAGGTGTATACCTTGTGGCTTATGTGTATTCGACTATATTCCAATGTATACCTTGCAACTTGTGTGTATTCAAGTGCATACTTTGCGACTTATGTGTATTCAAGTGTATACAAGTGTGGCTTATATGTATTCAAGTGTATCCAAGTGTATACCTTGTGACTTATGTATTCAAGTGTATTCAAGTGTGGCTTATATGTACTCAAGCGTATTCAAGTGTATACTTGGTAACTTATGTATTCAAATACATTCAAGTGTATACCGTGTGACTTATGTGTATTCAAGTGCATACTACGACTTATGCGTATTCAAGTGCATTCAAGTGAACACTTTGTGGCTTACATTATGATTTATGTGTGATCGTGCGTATACATTGTGACTGGTATTCATGTGTATACCTTGTGTCTTGTATTCATGTGTATATCTTGCGACTTGCGTGCATTCACACTTTGCGACTTGTGTGTATTTATGACCCACATGTATTCCGGCATATACTACATGTATTTATGTGCATGCTTCATTAAGTATATCCATGCGTTTGCCTCATTCTAGATGTGCCTTCAACAAAGATTTCTCCATGGGTGCTCATGATTACTACTTAGTATAAGAACTATGTCTTTTGAGTTGGAAGGTACTAACAAATTTACTTATCTAAAACTGAATTATTATTAGCATCCAAATGCAATAGAAAAGAATTGTGACTATTAAAGTTAAAAAAAAAAAAAAAAAAGGGTGACTCCCTCAAATTCATGATACAAAAGGAGAACACTTCAACGGTAGAATCCAATTAAGAATAGAACCTTAGTTAACCTTGCAAAACACTTAAATTAGGCTCTCAAGAATAGGGAGGGGGTGTGAAAGGAGGTGGTTCCTCAAGCAAAAAGATGTTTGGAATTGTAATTGCTTGAGGACAAGCAATCTTGGGCGGAGGGCGGAGAGGACTGTCATGTCCCTGGAAATTGTAACACTAAGATATATAATATCGAAAAGCACGTAAATAAATAAAATACATACTAAAATATATAAGGAAGAATATTAGCAATTTAATATTATTACAATTATAATTATCGTAAGATAATGTTATAATTATAATTATTGAATATAACAATGTAAATATCAACCATACAAAATAAATATTAACCATTTGATATTATTTTAAATATACATATAAAATAACATAGAAAATAAGCATAAAACAAGAAAACATAAAAATATATTAATAAACATAAACAATATATATATATATATATATTGAATGGCCCAAACCCTTGATGCTGGCCAAGTTTGTGGAAAGATATAATATGAAGCGATAATGTTTTAAAACTCAGCAATTAATATTATAAAAGGTAGCGATGATTCATTTAAAAAGAAAGCCACATAATTCATTAAGGCAGCGGTTAAAATGAAGAAGGCAGGATTAGTATTGTAGGAGGTGAGATTAAAGAAGGGATGCATCCTTTAAGGGATGCAAGGACGTGACTACTCCCCCCCTCCGTGAGATGTTATAAGGAGGAGTTCGTGGGAGCTTTTAAGGGGAATATATATATCAAAAATAAGAATAACAGATTTGAAGAGAAAATAAGGAATAACATATGAATAAGAGGCAGAAATAAGAAGCAGATCGAAAATAACAAAAATGAAGAGTAACACTTAGGTTCATATTGAATATATGAAGAAGAGGGTGAATCATTGGAATTAAATTTGTGAAGGAGAGAAGAATATATTCTAAACAGAAAATCATTGATACAAAAAATATTCTCTAAAAATCAGATCATGGTGGCTGGGAAAATAAAGAGTGATTTCTGCAGATCGAACCAAAGCAAGGCTGTAAGTATTTTCTGTTTTCAAATAATTAGTTAGAAATATATCAAGGACGTATATAATGATCTTAGTAAGTATTTTATGATTAAAATAATGAACAGTTTAATGCATTATGAAATGAGATGAGAATTAAAATAATAGCTTATGCTTATGTATTTAGGAAAAGGTATCTGCTAATACATTATGAATTTAGATGTGGATGATTGGCAAATAAATAGGGAATTTAAATAACAGCTGGTGGTTGATAAATGTATCTAAATAGGATTGATAAATATATTTAAATACATTAAGATTGATAAATATATTTAAATATATAATGATTGATAAATATATTATAGGTGATTGATAAATACAATTTATACATAATTATATTTGTCTAATTGATGTTATTTAATATCGTCATTTCGGGGTATGCATGCCACTATTATAGTATTGCTAACATGTTATTTTGAATTGGACAACTAATGATGTTATGGTGATATATTCTATCATAATTATTGTGTGTGTGACCATGTAAAACAACCATCGAAGAAGAGAATAGACTCCAGCAGCAGCCGCACAGAGTCTGCAGGGAATTAAAGGAAAAAGATCACACTTCTGCACACGGACAGCACTGAAGGAGATCACGATTCTGACTGAGACTCCAATGTCAGCAAACAGAGGTACACTTCATGTGATACTTTGTGAATACAAATATAAAACTGAAAGTTGAGCAAGTTATGTATTTAAATATGGTATGCATCATATGTTTGAAAGAAGATCCAATACTTATGGGTCATGATAGTGATAGTCTGAATAAATCTGAGTTGCCAATCTTTGTTAAATATGAGTGATGGACCTGTTCATTGATTTTATATATAAATATGTGTGTTACACTATGGAATGATATTCATATGGTCTGAGTGTAAATAACTAGCCATGATAGGAGAGTTAAGGGCCTACAAGGAGGGGAAATAGTGTTGGGGTCACCCTTTAAGTACACCACCCCATGATGGATGGCTGAGGCCTGCTACATGTGGGCCAAGAGGGGTGTATTGCTCTTGGGCTAAGAGGGAATGACTATCTAGGACACCCTACTGTAGTTGCACCCTCAATCTCCCAGCATAATTAAGTGATAATGGTTGTGGTACAAGGGAACGGCGGTAGAATGCCTCACCAGGCACAACACCCCATATGGATGGCAAAGGGCCACATGGGGCCAAGAGGGGTCTACTGCTCTTGGGCCTAGGGTAGAGGGTTCTTGGGCACCCTATCAGACCATTATGTTCAAGGAAGAATGATTTAGAAAATCTAAAGAAAATTCATTGTACTTATAATATGATGTTGTCTTTATTTATAAATGTCTACTAACATATTTGCAGGTCTTCAATAGGTAGCTGTATCACTAATCTTACCTTCCTTGTTTCCTTTACATATTCAAATGAGAGCATTGTATAATATTATCTTGTAAATATTTTCTAATTTTTTCTTACAGGGCCCTAATCAAGTTATAGATATTCCCTAAACCAAATTGATTATTTGAAATTGGTAAATTAGGGCAGATTCAGGATTATACTGAAAAGGGGACATTTCACCACAGGTTGGCAAGAAAAGTGGCTTTGATACCACTATAAGCTACTTGCTTCATAATCCATAGTAAATAAAGAAGTTCGGACAAATTTGAAAGTCACCTGAACTGAAACACCATGTACAGGAATTGCAAAACTAATATCACGGTAGATGAAACAGATGCACACAAAGGCTTTACTCTCTCAAAGGTACCGAACCACGTTTGTATTTATTCTCAGATTACCAAAGGACTGGATACACAGTAATCAGCGAATACAGATTTGAATTGAAATGAGATGCAAAGCAACCAACGACTCGGATAGCACACAAATCACAACTTACGATATACATATCACATATAGGATCTTAAGGGAAAGGGTTGTCTTTCTACATACAATAACTCCGCTCCAGAGACGGCCTGAGAACCAGTGTTAAGTTGGGATACAATACTTTACTGGAGCACTGTTCTTCGACTATGGATTATGTGATGTATTTGGAGTGTAACGAGACTCGCCAGGACTCAGCGAGTCCCAAGTCAAGTCACCCTGGCCGAGTCCTGGGGGCTCGGACTCGGACTCGGCCGAATCCTGTTGAGTCCTGGCTGGACTCGCCGAGTTTGGTGGACTCGCCAGACTCATCGAGTCCAGGCGAGTCTTGTCAACAGGACTCGGCAACAAGAAGGGTTTGAAAAGTGCAAAAAATTACATGAAATTTAAAGTTAAAACTTCTTTTTTTTTTTACTTATTGTGAATGCAAAATGATGTAATCATGTACACCAAGAAGGTCTGTATGGTTTTGGAGGTTTGTAATCATGTTCCCCGCCCTGTATCGCGACAAGGAGCTCACCTAGGGCGCTGCCCCGGGACCTCACGAGGGGCTCTGCCCCCAAACCCTCGCAAGGGGCATTGTCCCTTGACCCCATTGGGGGCACTGCCCCCTGACCCCATTGGGGGCACTGCCCCCAAACCCCCACAAGGGGTGCTGCCCCCAAACCCTCACAATGGGCATTGCCCTTGACCCCATTGGGGGCGCTACCCCCAAAGGGCACTGCCCCTTGACCCCGCTAGGGGCGCTGCCCCTTGACCCCACTAGAGGCGCTACGCCTAGACCCCCACAAAGGGCACTACCCCTCAACCCCATTAGGGCAATTGCCCTCATACTTGATATTATGGCTGCTACATCATCCATGACCTATCTTAGACACATTCGTAGGAAGGATGCAGGCTCCTTTAAGCCATAGACTTCTAGTTATTGTTTTGAATCTTTTGATATTTCATATTTGTTTGGAAAATTTTATGTCATGGATTTCATATTCGATGATTTTTGTATACATTTGAGTCTTTGACTATATATCTAAGTGTGCTATTTCCTTGAGCAGCTCAGCTACAATTTGTGTTTATACTTATATGATTGATGTATACTTGTGTTAGTGACGAGGACCTCCATTGGGTTGACCGAGCAAATAGAGAGGCTGAGGCTATAGCCATGGCAGAGGAGGAGGCTAAAGCATGAGCAAACACATCCACAACTAATGTTGGTGAGGGTGGCATGGAGTCACAAGCAAAGACTATGGCTGTAGTTGCTACATCATCTAGGACCCACCTTAGGTGCCTTCGTAGGAAGGATGCAAACTCCTTTGAGCCATAGACTTGTAGTTATTGTTTTGATATTTCATATTTGTTTGGAACATTTGATGTCATGGATTTCATATTCCATGAGTTTTGTATACATTTGACTATATTTATATATCTAAGTGTGTTATTTCCTTCAATAGCTCAGGTACAATTTGTGTACTTTATGCTTATGTGATTGATGTATACTTGTGCATGTGATCAAATTTGCTTCTACTTAATGATCTTATTGTGTCTTTAAGGTTTATTCAATAAAGGGTGCTTGAAACAAGTTTTAAATCCTTAAAAATCTATAAATTTCTAGGGTTTTTTCATTTTGCCGAGTTTGCGCCGAGTCCCGAGTCCCAAGTCAAGTCACCCTAGCCAAGTCTGAGCCAAGTCCGAGTCTCGTTACTATGATTTGGACACGGAACCTTGTAGAATGGTTCCTAAATGGTCCGCTCCCAATGAGTAGTTGCTGATGATGATGCGTGACTACCAATTTCGTTCGCTCTTGTCAAGTGATCCCGTCTGTATGTCGAAAGTCTTTGTGCCCAACAATGAATGTCTATGGTTCCTCGAATTCGAGTGTCGTGCCAGTAGTGATGAGTTCCACCAATGTATTCGCTATGATGAATCTCATCCCTTCACCTGGAAATGTCGCTTGCATGGCCTGAGTGAGATTGCCTATCTGTGAAGGTTCTAGGTTTAGTCACCAGCTGTCTATGATAGCTTCAGCATGATATGAGCTAAGAATCAACTTTTGGATACCGCAGATGTCAGAGGAGTGTGTATGAATAGCAAGGTGGCTTGTTCGCTTCCTCTCAACGGACCTATGTGTGATTGTGCTTGAGGTCTCTCAATTGGGTGGTCGGCCAGGGCCAAAAGCTCGACCAGATCACTCCTGGCACACACTAGATTTGTCCACCTATAATAGCAGCTACAATTAAGACAAGAATAAATGGCGGAAATGACTGGATGACTTAAATGAAAGAACGAAGACACATGTGCTGGAAGGGTTTTTGTCCTACCAAACCGTTGGCCAGCTACATGGTCCAATTTCTATGTCTTCATTCCATGATCTAAACAATAGCAGCGAGCACCCTTAAATACTAAACAAATCACCAACTCAAGGAAGTCGGCCAGGAAAATTCAATTATTATGTTAGGCGCCAACCATGGAAGAAGTCAGCCAGAATGATATTAAATTTAAATATTATTTTTAATAATTTAAATTTATTATTATTTAAATATTTATTTATTATTAAATTCATAAGTGTTAAAAAACACTATTTTGCCGCCTTTATTTGAAATGGGCCCACATCAAGTAATGGGGACATGACAGATATAAGAGCCATGAATGCGACTGTGCAAGATTTAAAAGTTGAGATGCAAAATATTGAGAAGTTCTGTCAGGACCTTTGTCTGATGATAGAGCATATGGCGGTATCTAAGCATAAAGGTGTCATGGAGCTGACAAGTGGGTATATAATGCTCCTTTTGGAGAATGATTGGTTTGTATGAGCTGTGCAGCAAGCAGATTTGACTTACGATTTCAAGTTTTCTGGTCTGGAGGCAACTGTGGGTTCGACAGTACCTTCTGTGGAGCTAGTTGCATTTTCAGGAAATGGAATTTATAATAGTGTCCATGGCTGCTGCTTGACGGCTCCCCCTGTGAATGGAATGGCATGCTGGGTTGTATTTCATCTGCCCTAGGTTTTGCTGGTTGAGCTAGGCTATGTTGTTTTGGTTATTTCTGTTCACCATTTATTTCTGTTCACCATTTTTTAGATAGACTGGTTGTTTAGGCTGGTAGTGATACATATATGGATTGCTTTGTAGCATTTTATATATATCTATTCATTTTTATTGTGCGGATAGGTTGGTGTTATTGTTATGCTTTTGGTGTATGACTTTCTAATTAGTTATCACTGGGAGGGACCCCATTAATCGATGCCCTAAATTATCTAAAATAAATAAATTAAACCTATCTACCAAACTATCTTTGTAATAACTAATCTAGATTTCCAAAAAATGTACTTTCAAAAAACATAGATTAACCCAATCATAGCAATTCAATTTGACAAGAGAGAATCACTAGAAGGAAATAATCGAGCACAAGAAAATATAGGGCAGCATAATAATTTTTATAATGGTCGAGATGATAATGATATTAAGACTTAAAGAGAAACGATGATCATATTAACACATAATGTGAACTACTTTAAGTTTGTGTCTCCCAAGATATTTTGATTGGTGGACAAAAAGCATCACACAGCAGATTGATCTGATTGAGCCCAAAGGAAAACAATTGGACGCAAGTACCCATCAGGCTCTCCAAGACAATCATTGCTAAGGTCCTCATAACCAAACATATTTATGATCCAAGCACTACTACAGAACAGATCATTTGCAAGTGATCAAGGAAGGCATTTATCAACTGATACCCATTGGTCTAATTCCACCTTTTAGTAACATATATCATGAATAATAATTAATTATATCAAGTGTAAAACAGAACAGTTAGTCATTTTTCATCAAGTAAGGTTCATTTTTTGTAATTCCTTTGCGAAAGAACTTGCATGTACAGACAAATACAATGAACTCAGCACCATCACCATGCCACATATTAGTTATATTACACTGTACAAGCAAAAATTAATCAAGTTTCTATAGGATGTACCTACCGAGTTCCAAATCATTGAATAAAACTATGCCACTCAAGAAATCCACGAACAGGATTTGGGTTGAAATACAAATATGAAGCATATCTCTCCTCTACAAAACAATGCAAAATTGAAAACAAATTCAAAGATCACATATTCTTACCTTTCCAGATTCCAACATCCTCGGCTAGTTTTTGATAAACAGGAGTAGCTGACCATACAAAGTAGCCCCCAGGTCTTAAAACACGATCTAACTCCAAAAGAAGCCTGCCACCTGTAAGATTTGCCAACTATGTGATTTTTAAAGTGCTTGCATATAAATAAATTTGAAATCAAGATACTATCACACCCACTAAGCTGCATTCATTTGAATCCTTAAAGACTATACCATCAGCATGCCATGGGACCCTGCATCTGGCACAATGCACAATATCAAAGACAACACTGGGAAAGGGAAGCCTTTGGGTGCCCATGACTGCGGATATTGCTGGGATTCCTCGTTCCAGAGCAAGCTGAACTTGTGCTTCATGCTCATCCTTTGGTGCAAAGGACATAGTTAAAACACTTCTTTCAAAGAGAAATCCTCCTAAACTGGCAACACCACAGCCAACATCCAGCACTACCCGACTATGCTTACCCCATGCAATGTCAGGTAAAATCTGCTCAAACCAGAAACCAAATCACAAATCAATATTTTGATGACTCGAAATAAGTTTTTCAACTGCCGATGCTTCTTGGCCATTAAAATCCTTACATTTTATCCATCTAAATTTTTGTTTGTGCCAGTGAAAGAATTAAAAAAACTGTGCCTCTAGGTACATGACTCATTATCCAAAACATTTAATCAGGTAGATAACTAATTTTTTAATGATAACCATCCTCAGAAGAATTTATCTTCTTAGGAATCACAGGCATGTCAGGGATTCCAATATGGGGACAAAACATCCCCACACCATCCCAAAAGAACAAAAAAATTTGGGGACTCTCCCCCCCCCAGATTTGAGGAACATTTTGAGGACAGCCAGCTTTTCCTCAACCATCCTGGGGATGGCCTGCCCCATCAAAAAGAATGCAAAAATTTGGGGACATCCCTCCAATTTGAGGAACATATCGAGAACAGCCTGCTATTCCTCGACCATCCAAGGAATGTCAGGCTATCTCCAACAGTTTTTCCATTAAAATGTTTTTTTTAAAACAATGGTTTACTCTACCAAAAACCAACACCTATATGAGGGACCTACAAGGCCCTCTAACCCAAAGACACACCCTAAAACATTGCTAAACTATAACACATTTTCTTTTTATGACTTCACACTTGTTATTTCACCATTTTACAATTTAAATTTCCAAGCAGGAAGAGGAAAACCGAAATGAGAGGAAGAAGCAAGAAGAAAAATGATGGAAGTCAAATTTCAAGCCATCATTCACCAGGTATATTGATCCATATAGTTTTTAAGATTTTGTCTGTTATGTTTCATGTTTGTTTTTTTTAGCTTGTTTACAAATAAATATAAAGAATAAGTTGAATAGAAGACTATGATTGAACTTTTTCGATCATGACAATAATGTTGCTTTCATCAGTTGGACTCTGGTGACTAATCAGAAGGCTTCTAGCAAGCAAGCTTTGTATCATTCTTCTAGTCATATGACTCTTTGTTCCAGAGAAGGCCTGCATGTCAAGGTAAAAGCACATAGACAGGAAAGACAAAAGAAAGTCCAACTGCAGATTAAACAGTTTGCAGATGTATTCCAAGATCCACATTGTTGCTTGTTACCCCTTACAAGCATCTTATTCTGTATAAGGATATGTTAAACTTATAGTGACTAGTCTGACACGAGACCACCAGACGGAGGCAAAGAAATTTACCATAATGTAACAGCTATTATGTACCTTTGGTGTTCTATACCAATGGCAATGCCATGATTACGTAGTAGCCTAAGCCACCTTTTTTATGTAAATAGAGACATATTTGGGGTTAAATGGACCAACCTACCCTTTTGGCCATTGTGTCCAGATTCAATGTATCTCGGCTATCTGACATATTTTGGTAGATATGTTATAAAAAGGTTGTCTTATATAAATTCTATAAAAAGAGGTTCATTCCCTCTAATGAGATATCAGGTTATGTCCTGTCGAGTTTTTTCTCCTTCGCAATCTTTTTGGCTTGAAATAGCATATCTAGCTTCATAGGAAAATTTTCTCCTCTCCTATGTGCTATCTCATCTGTTTTCAGTACTAATACAGCTACAGTTTTAGGTTTTATTTTCAGCAGTTCATTTCAGACTTTCAGAAGCTTTAGATTTTAGTTCACAGCAGGGCAGCAGTTTCAGATTTCCATTATATAACAGATTTCAGACATGAGATTGCTTCAGATTTTAAAACATTGAAATTCCAAATTTGTAAAGTCGACTCAGATTTCCAGTTTAGATTGCTGTTTCAATTTGGATATCTATTTTCAGAAAATCCGGAATTTATTATCTAAGCCGTTAGGTTTCAGATGTATATTAATGTCAGCTGTTTCAGATGTATATTAATTTCAGAAGTTTTAGATTTTAATTCCCAGCAGCTTCATATTTCAGCTATATAACAGATTTCAAACACTATGTTGCTTTAGATTTTATAAGATTGTAATTCCAAATTTCTACGTCCAAATCAGATTTTCCTTTCAGTTCAGATTGCTTGTTTCAACTCAGTTCTATATTTTCAGAAAATCCTGAAATATTATCCTAACCGTTAGGTTTCAGATTTATATTAATTTCAGTTGTAAGTTTAGATTTGTCTTTGTGTTCTTTTGAAGTATAAACGCTCTAAGACAGTGACCAGTTTATGATCATGACCAAATAACTCTAAAGTACTAATCAAGGTAAGCTATGAGAGTGAGGACCAAGGGTAGGCAAAAACTGATCAATTTAGGATCATAACAAAATAGCCCTTAAGTACTAATCGAGACAAACTAAGAGATTGGGAACTGAATGTATTTTAAACACTATGTATTTTAACAGATTTCAAACACTTGCTTTAGATTTTATAAGATTGTAATTCCAAATTTCTACGTCCAAATCAGATTTTCCTTTCAGTTCAGATTGCTTGTTTCAACTCAGTTCTATATTTTCAGAAAATCCTGAAATATTATCCTAACCGTTAGGTTTCAGATTTATATTAATTTCAGTTGTAAGTTTAGATTTGTCTTTGAGTTCTTTTGAAGTATAAACGCTCTAAGACAGTGACCAGTTTATGATCATGACCAAATAACTCTAAAGTACTAATCAAGGTAAGCTATGAGAGTGAGGACCAAGGGTAGGCCAAAACTGATCAATTTAGGATCATAACAAAATAGCCCTTAAGTACTAATCGAGACAAACTAAGAGATTGGGAACTGAATGTATGCCAAACTACTCTCCCTAAGAGAGATCTATACTATGAACATTCTGAAAACTTCATGTGCAGCATAATCCTTAACAAAACTAAGTCCCATTACCACCTCTAGACAGGATAGTGTCTTAAGAGAAAACTCCAAAATAAAATGTATAACAAAGTTATGATCTGATATGATAAGCTAGCACAAATTTTAAACAGAATAATATGAATGACAGCATGAATCCAGTATGTCAACAACTAAAAGCACAATAATTGCAAAGAATGCTTCCTGTTAAACTAAAAAGCAAAACATCAATTATCTATATGTCCTGTCCTTTTCTGCAAAACATTTCTTTAGTGCCAAGGCCTAGTCATGGAAATTGAACCATAAAATAAATCCCATTAGTGAGAAATTTTCCCAGAAGAAAAGAAAAAGGAATGAAATTTGAAATGCAAGCAGAGGTTAGGCAGGACAATAAAACTTTATTCCCTGTTCACATAGAAATGCATAAAATTTAAGTGTACAGCATGTGGCTTGGAAAAAATGAAAGCTTTTAACCTCCTGATCAAATACTTGAAGACTTGCCTCTTGAATAAAATCAATGTAATGAAGAGCTCCATTTTTGAATTGAGTTCCACCACCAGGGAAAGTAAGATATTTCCCTGTTACCCTCACCCAGTTTTGATGCTTTTTAACAATTGCAAGCTTGGTGTGGGGAACATTGTTGTACCATATCTACACAAGAACAATGATTAAATGTCAATAATATTCTCTAAGCATATTATATATAGATGAAACAGAAAGAAGGTAAGGAGAAAACAGATTTTGGAAGAAGACAGAGAGTGAGCAAGATAGAGATATGACCAACCATATCTCTGCTTTTGGGCCATTTTATTGGTTTTTTATACCCTTCAGGAAGAGGAACAAGACATGTAGGGGGATCTTCAGGGCAATGTCGTTCCCGATGCTCATAATGTCCAGTACTGTGAAGCTGTCTAATAGCCACTTCATTATCTAGACAGGGGATGTAATCTGGACCAGCTGAAACATTGCAAACTTTCCAGCTGTACTGGTATCCAGCATCTCCATTAATTTGTTCTTTGTGTACCTTCTCTAATCCCTTTGGCTCTTTTTCATTCTTCTTCTCATGATTGACTTCCTCCTCAGCTTGTTCTATCTTTGATTCAATTGTTTGTGTTGACCAATTTCCTGGTTCTATTTGGTTTTCCTTCAAAAGCTCAGCTCCAGCACCATTCGGCAATGATTCAGGCAATTTCAAATCTTTGACATTCTCTTCCTTAGTTTGGCTATCCCCACTTTCACTGGCAGCATCATCTTGCTTTTCTGGTTGGCCATCATCAATCTTTTTATTGTCATGATTCCCAAATTTATCATCTAAGTTCTCAATAACCTTTTCATTGACCTCTTTATTCTCATCTCCAGTCATCCGCTCAACATCCTTGTTACTGTTATCACTTACTTCGCTATATTTTACTTCCCCCAATTGCTCTCTGGATTCTTTTGCTGATTCATCAGTATTCTCTGATGTCTTTTCAGCCTCCTGGATAGAAACGCTATCAACTCCTTTTATCACATCATCTGTTTCTCCTGGACTGTCTTCAAAGGTCTGAGAACCATTTGATTTCTCCTTCACTTCTGAGTTGCTACCCATAACAAGCAAAGTCGCTCTCTGTGCTGGCACCAAAGATGAGGACGTCATCATCCATACTCCAATCAAGCAGAATGCCACAAAAACAACAATTGTTGTTGTAGAAAAACAAGAAAAAGAATGTTTTTCCTTCCGCATATTCTTCCCAAATGCCATATCTGACAGATGACAGAAACAAATGGCTCAAACCAATTCTCTTGATGAACCTCAGATCAAATAGGCTCTGCAAAGAAACTCAGAAATAAAATACATAAGTTCAAAGACAAAATAAAATATTCCAAAAGTAACAAATGCAAGAGAAGATGAACAATGCAAGACAATTCCGTAGAAAGAAAACATGTAATGCTTATACAATGAATCTTATGGATCTAAGTTCAATACTGTCAGTGAATGTATAATATGATCAAAGTTGTCATGTTCTAGCTGTTGTCACATAAATGTCAACATGAACAAGCAAAAACATAAAGGTCTTCAATCAAATCCAATTATTCTGCCCATTCGTATGAATCATATATGCATGTTTATGGATAAGTATTGGGAACTTAGGCCGCTTAATGAATATCTGTATCCTTAAAATACAGCATAACATATTGTTTCTATAGCTATCATGCACGGGACTACCTTAACAATATGTCAAGGCAAATGGTCAGGAACAAGCTAGTATCTAGCTCAAGGCAATGCTTCTGAATACTATCATTATATGTCAATGACTAAAATGCCAAATAAATATGTTGTTTCAGAAATCTGCGTTGAAATATCATTAATGCTTTCAGTTTTATAATGCATGTGAAAAATAATCTGCATATCCTTAAGGATAACAACAAAAAGAGACTTCCTTGCTACAATGACAAATTTTAATAGCCAGAATTAAGTTGGGAACTGGGATCTAGCTCCAGTCAACCATCTCAAAATATTTCCCACACTCTAATAGCTAACATAGAGGTGGCTTTTTAGGTCACCGCCAAGCAAGACACAAATTTCATGTATGAGAGGCCCCTTTAGAAATCCACAAGGGGATTCTTTTCCATCTATCTTATATATTGTTCAATTTTGCACCTCTTTATCTTTTTGTTTGACTCTTTGACCAAGCTTATCATAAATTAACTATAAATCTAGACACTGAAAAGTGGAATTTAAAGGGCAGCCCCTAATCTGCATTCAACCAATTTTAAGCTCTGAGGCTACTTAATGTTGAAAGTACGTGCTACTCAACCATTAATATTAAGGCAAACCAAGTTTCCATAACATAGAAAGCTTGTTTCAGCTCTGCAGAAAAAGTTAGATGACACTGACTCATCACAAAAAACATAGCCACAGTCAAGAACCGAATGCCCGGTTGATGATCGAAGACATCCCTAAGCAAATTGCATGAAAAGGGTAGTTGAAACCCTCTTGTCAGGTACAAAGAGGTAAAGCTATTGGGCTTTTACTGTTCAAAGGGATGGAGTGATTTTTCCTGCTATTAAACCCGGGGTCACCAGAATCATCGCCTCGGGCAACAGGTGTGTACCATCTCTAGAGAATTTTGTCCATTTACCAGAGCCTTGAAACTCTGGCCCTTATAAGTGTAGGCATCCCTGAACTCCAAATTAAAATTGAGTACATAAATCCTCAGAAACAGGTTTGAAGAGTATCAACTTTGAGTACATTAACCCTTGGATGTGGGTTTAACTTAAAACCCTTAGAACTGGATCATTATCAATCAAAGGGATCTGAAAGCCAATAAAAAGCTTCAAATCAATGAGATGTATTCTGCGCTTGATAAATGTCGTGGTCAATCCAGATATGATTTTTCCTCGGTGGATAATGGATTTTGTAAATCAAATACTAATAATCGTAGGAAACGGAGTGGGGCTTAATTACAAACAATGCATATGCACTCACATGACTCGCAGACGCACAGATTGATTCTAACAAGTAGAATCTTGAGCGAGATCTCTCGAGTTCAACTTCAGAATCCAATGTACTACACCACATTGACATGGTCTATGAATCACAGAGATACAAATATAGAGGCGGGTTCTATGCCTGTGAAGCAGTAAACGAAGTCCAATGATATAAAAAATAGCTTAAAAAGAAAAACAGCAGAGGCGGGTATATCCTAGTTGATTAGTTGTAGAACTTACCTTGTTACAATGCTATGTCTCTTCTGTCTGTGCAGGCTGAAAACCTACATTGCAATTCCCATTGCTATTGCGGCAAGCACTTTGACCACCATCTCTCAATTAGCCATATCATTTCAAGGACACACAGGGATGCAAAGGCATAGAGACCTAACCATGTGTTACAATATCAGTTTTCTTTCAAAGAATTGCAAAAGGTTATCGCATGAATAGAAAAATCCGCTACATTAGAAGAACTAAAAATACAGAATGAGCTATTGGTTGCCCCCACCAGTGGCCTTTTTCAAATGGCTAGAGAGTTGGTGATTAAAAATTCAATCGAAAACACAAAGATAATAACAGCCAGTGATGTTTACACGGGCTTGCATATAGCAATCATTTTAGAATGCCATTGATTTGTTTGCCACATTCCACGTGGATTTCTTTAAGCGAGAATTACAGACGATCTTTACTTGGGGTCGGATACAGGTCATCTGTTTTCGGGTCCCACAAGTAGGGAATAAATTGCGACTCACGTTAGGGATGGATACCTTCTGGGATTAAAATCTAGAACTGAAGTAAAATGTGGGACTGAGTTTGAGACGTGTAAAATGTCAACGAGGTGAATAACGAAGCAGGAGAGAAAAAACACGTAGGGTACTCGGTAAACGTGAAGATACGTGGACCTCAGTTTATGGGGTCTTCAAAAGTTAACAACCCTAATGAGCAGTTGTCTTTACTAAAATTAATGCTATTAGATTTCACAATCCATTCATCAATTTTGTAGATTTCTGAATTTGATTGTCTCAATTTTTGAATCAAAAAAAATTGGATCATACTCCATGATCCATCATCAGAATATAGAAGAGGTCAAGGAGATGTAGAATTAGTTTGTTGCAGGCCTAGTTAGCTTAAAAGGGGAGTGAGGGTGAGGGAGAAGGGCACACACCTCGAGGATACCAATAAAAAGAAAAAATTTGTTAAGTGAAAGGGAGAAGGAAAACAAGATTGGGACTAACATTTGGACACAAGGAAAAGAAATTGAATAAAAAATAAAAACTCCTAAACATTAAAAAAATAAAAGAAGAATATGCAAGCAAATGAGAATGGTGAACATAAAACTAAACTATAAAATCAGATACCAATAATTAAATATTAGAATTTTTGACCTTATTAGAAATGTACTTGAATTCAAGTAAACTTAAAAATCTATCATTATAGATACTCATATTCTAATGCTTATTAAGATTATTTATAATTCTAATATATGAGTATCTATGAGTAAACGAAAAAGATCTTTAATAATTAAACTCATATATGAGTAGAAATTTACTCATATATAATGAACTAAATTTTTGATCTTATTAGAAATGTATTCGAATTCAAGTAAACTTAAAAATCTATCATTATAGATACTCATATTCTAATGCTTATTAAGATTACTTATAATTCTAATATATGAGTATCTATGAGTAAACTAAAAAGACCTTTAATAATTAAACTCATATATGAGTAGAAATTTACTCATATATAATGAACTAAATTTTTGACCTTATTAGAAATGTACTTGAATTCAAGTAAACTAAAAAATCTATCATTATAGATGCTCGTATTCTAATGCTTATTAAGATTACTTATAATTCTAATATATGAGTATCTATGAGTAAACTAAAAAGACCTTTAATAATTAAACTCATATATGAGTAGAAATTTACTCATATATAATGAACTAAAAAATCTTTAAAAAAAATATTTTTTAGTTTACTTGAAATTCTAATATATGAGGTATTTTAGAATTTTATTTTATAAAACTAATATATGAGAATAATTGTATTTCTAATATATGAATATAATTCTAGAATATTCTAATATATGAGTATACTTCTAATTAGAAATTATTATAGAGTTTAATAAAATTTAAGTATATAATTATAAACCTATTAAGAAATTTCATATAGAAAATTATTCTAGTATAAGAATACATGAAATCTAATAGAATTTTTAGAAAAACTATCATGAAAATTTTTTATATATCTTTAAAATATGTTACTCAAATGTAGTAAACTAATGTATCTTTAATATATGAGTGAGCTAAGAAAACTAAAAATCTTCTATATTAGACTTATACTCATATATAAGTAGAAATTTATTACTATAAGGTAAACTAATAAATCTTTAATATATAAAAGAAATTCAAGAAACACATAATATTTTATTGCTCTAATACAAGAAATTCAAGAAACACATATAATTTAGAAATATACAAACATTTACCTTATAGAATCACATATAATTTAATATATTTTTTGTTACAAATCATATTTATAGTATATTATCTGTTGTGTCTTGTTCATCCTTTGATGATACTACAAGAAGCAGTTGTTACCTTCTAAAGAAGTGACCCCTTGTATTTATGGGGTACCAAAAATTCACAAAGTTGGCATTCCTTTGAGGCATATTGTTGACACAATAGGCTCTCCTACTTACAAGCCTCTTTCGTTATCAAACTAATCTCCCCACTTTTGGGAAAATCTGACTACAAAATTCAATAAAATTGATTTAAAAAGTAAAGAAAGTTTTGAACTCACTCTTAGGGTTGGAGAAATGGCCAAGGTGGCAAACCTCAATTTGAAATAACCTCTTTTAATACAATGAAACAATGCTCACTTTCATTATAATTGATTGAATATGACATAATGTTCTCATAGTTGAAAAATAATCCCTACACAAAATATCATAATTTTGTCTTTACTATCTTAAAAGTTAATTAAATAAATGTAATTAATTAAGCATAAATTAGTTTAGATTATGTAAAAATAATGAATTAATAAATTAAATAAATGGAATAGTTATTGTAAGAAAGTAAGTGTGAAGGAGAAGAGTATCTAGCTCTATGATTGAATGATTGTCTTTTTTAAAAGATTTTGGAATTGAGTTGATATCTACTCAAGAAACATGATCTTATTAGCTAAATGTCTTAGAATCTACATAGATCTATCTTTTCCCTGATATCAAATATGTGTGTCTAGATCAAGTATCTAGTCATAGATTCATCCTCTATATCCAAATTTATCCATACACAATATAAAAATCTACTCTACTATTTGCCTGAATAATATCCACCTATTCTACTCCATTTATGATATTTCAAGATTGGTGATATTTAGAATCACCATGAAAGGGTTCTAATTATGTTGCTAAAGGGCACATTCTCCTATGTCAACCATAGAAATGTATATAAAGAATTAAAAATAGCACTTTTTAGACATGCATATGCTCCAAGAATGCTTGTGTGAATTTAGATTCCTTTTAATGAGAGGGATTGTTAATTTCAAAGGTGTAAAATGAACACATTAAATGTTTTTAAATATAATGATAGTAATAAATTGCTCAAATTTGTGTTGAGTCGGTCCTTGGCAACAAAGATATAAGCGAGAGTAGATCAAATTTTGAATTTGAAGGGATCAAATTCTCAACTACAAGATCTACCCCATGACCAAGGAAATGATGATATAAGAAGGAACTAATTAGAATGGATAGTGAGTATTTGGAAGTATGTGCATGTACATGTGTAATGTTAGAACATAATGTTATTAGGGGTCATATCATTACAACATTTATATTATTCTAATATAAAGTTATAAAACCTTATATATTATATGCTTTACTAAGCATATCTCATTTAAAATAATTATAGTCTAATAACTATTAGATTATTAATTATTTATGAATGGTGGTTGTTGAATAGGTGTGACTTATACCTCTTTAAGTGTTTTATCATCATTTCTCCTATATTTAAAAAGGTTCTCTCCCATTTGAAAGCATGTGAGTTTGAAGATATATAGTGAATTATATCACTTTGCATAGAAGGTATTATTGACCATGTGGAAGCATGTAGAGGAGTGTCCGCAAGTTCAATATATTTTTTAATAGACTATTTTTTGTAAGTTTTTTAATAAAATATTATTTTATGGAGTTTTTTTTATTTGGAAGAGTTTTCTCCATGTATATCTTGTGTAATGTGTAAAACATATACTTGTATGATTCTCATTTTATTTTATATTTTGTTTATAATGATTAGTATCCTAATATCCTAATTTCTAACATTTAATAAATATATAAATAGGAAAATGTATGGAGATGTGTGAATATATGGATGGAGTAAGGAATAAGTGTATAGGAATGTGTATGATAAATAGGTAGGTGGAAAAGGGTATGGGACCAAACTTTGCATCAAAATAGTTGTCAATATTTCAATATATGAAGGCACTCCTCAAAATGGGCACAAAACTAAATGGGAAATGGCAATGGGTATTGCAAAGTTCACCATTATATTTTGCTCTCACTTTGAGGTGTATGTGAATCCTAGAGTGACCATGTATCACATAGTAAATATTACTCACTTGAAAATGAATGTAAAGTGAATATTCAAACATCAAAGGATATAATGGTGTTCTCACAAACATGAATGTATTGGTGCTCTACATCGTTAAGGTACGAGGTAGCATATCAAATGAACATGGATAGATATGGGCATAGAACCATCGTGACATGTAAAATAAATTAATCATAAGGTGCAACAATATCATGTATAAGTGACTCCTCATACTATTTATTTTTTCTCTTTTTTTAAAGCCTCCAAGCTATTTCATCTTCCTCTTGGTTTTACAAGTGTGGTAACCTACATGGTGTCTAATGGGGGTTTGGGGGACCCCTCTAACCTCTCCTATAAATTTGTCCTTAATTTGAAGGAACCCTCTTCTTTAGTTCATGCAAAGACCATCCAATTTATTTTGCATGTTATGAAAGAAACTAGATTAGAGAAAAAAAATATCTAATCATTTGAATCTTATTGATTATTTAGAGAAAGTAAAGATCGCCCAGTCTTGGTTATTAATCTAGATTCTATTATGAATGATGTACTCTATTTATCATAACATGCTCTAATATGCAAGTTTATGGGACTTTATATTTTTCTATAATTTATAGAGGCTTGGGCTTGAAGGAACTGGAATCCAGAGGTGACATAGAAATAATCCTAGCTATAGAGGGGTATATTATTATGGTGTTTACTAGAATGGCATATGAGAATATGATCTTGAGGGAGGATCATATTTCTGCAATCAAGAGGATTTATTTATCAAACCTTGGCATGTAGAGTTTGATCATATGGAGGAGCTACCTGCTAAGATTTATGCTTGGATTCTACTTCCCAAGCTTTCGATGGAGTTTAGGAGATAAGACATCCTTCAATCAATCATAATAGTTATTGGAAAACCCTTGGGACCATCTCACCAAACTTTGGACGGAACGGTAGCTACTATTTCCCATTTATGTGTCGAGATTAATTTGAATGATCCTCTTCCGTATTATTTAGGGATTAGATTGGGTTGTATCAGTTGGATTCAACAAATTTATTATGAATATCTTCCTTTTTGTTGTCAAGCATGCCATGTATATGGGTAACTCAAAGAAACTATCCAAAGATGAATCCTACACCCCCCTCAACCCTCTCCTTATCCATAAACATTCAATCCAAGGGTAAAAACAAAGCTCCAACCCATCCAAAATAGGCATATGCTAATGGATGTATTCTTATGAAACTTGATCTAAAGGGAAGGTTATGAGTCGACAACAAAAAGATACTTTGAGAGGGCTATATAAAAACAAATTTTATATCATATAAATCTTTGAGGTAGAATGAATGAAGATAAAATCCCATCCAAACAAGGAATCAATTTCTTAGATTCAAGCATTCTATCAACTCCAACCGGCACACATTTAAATCCTAAAGAGCATGGATTCTCAAACCATGGATACCCAACTACCAAGAGTGTATAGCAATTTGACAAACCACAAGAGAAAGAAGAATTTTCTTTAATAGAATTTGACTCTATCAAGATGGTAGATTTTAAACTAGAAGCAAATGAATTAAATGTATCTATAGATCCATTATCTAAATCTAGGGCAAAGGAAGATGGAAAAAGGAAGGTTCCTCCTCTATTAGGTTTGCATTAGAAGAACATTAAGAAGGGGGTAAATGATAAAATTTCAAAGGTTGGAAGGAGAAGATCAAGAAAAAGTAAAATTCATAAGGGAGTTATTGGTCAAATCTAGTGTTATTAAGACACTAGAATCCCACTTTTGTACCCCTAAAAATGATTGTAATCTCTTGGAATGTTAGGGGTTTGGGAAGCATCCCTCGATAAAAAAGAAACTCAAGATTTAATTTATGAGAATAAACTAGATATTATATTTATTTAGGAGAAAGCTTTCAATGGAAGATATGGTCAACATGACTAGGATTTTGCATCAGTGTATTGGCGCCCAAGGTATGGATGATGGAATTGCTTGCTTATGGTATCATTGTAAGATCACTCCAATTTGATGGGTAGGAAACAAAAATTTAATCTCAATGGTAACTTATAGCTTTGATTCTAGAGAAACATTTGTACTCTCTAATGCTTATGCTCAAATAGATTTTCTAGGTAAGGTTTTTTTTGCCCCAAATTAGATATATCTATGCTATAGTAACCTATATTCCTTGGATTCCTACTAGATATTTCAATGTTATTAGCAATTTGGATAAAATATTAGGGGGCACTAGTCGTTTTGGACATTTTTTTCTTTGATTAGAGATAATATATCCTTCCTCAATTTGATGGATGTGAAGCCAAGTAATGGTCTCTTATCTTGGAGCAATAGAATGTGTGGGAATGAAGTAATATCCAAAATAATGGATATGTTTCTTATGTCTAATTTTTGGATAGGTGATAGTTGAGCTTCTCATCCAAAAAATTGGGGTGGAAAGAGTCATAACATTGGCATATCAAATTCTCCTCTACATTGTATGCTAACCCCAATAAGGCTCCTTTTAAGTTTCAACTTATGTGGCTTTAGGATACCAATTTCTTCAACCTCATGGAAGATGGTGGTTATAATGGAAGCCAAATTTTGGTTTTGTTATGTATTTTTTGGTTGACAAATTTGTCTTTTTAATAATAAACTTAGTATGACTCTATATTGCCCATAACAAAGACAAATAAGCAACAAACAGTTGGAGAGATCACCATTTCATTGGTGATATTCCTTTGAATTTTAATGAGGTACAACTCCCTCTTGGATTTTCTATAAGATCTTGAAACTATGAACTTAAAAGGTCATGTATGCTTTTTACTAGAAAGCAGGAAAGGCATAACTAACATTGGCTCATAACTATGCTAACACTTTGAATCACAGATCGAAGCATCAACAACAAATAAATGATCTTTAGACATAGCCTCACTTAGTTCTAGTTGAGAATAGATGTAATATCAATAAGCATTCAGTTCACGAAGGAAAGAACACACATTTATATAAGTTCAAAGACAAACGTAAACATTAATATTATATCCAAATCTCCAATGTTCATAGATAATGAAGGATTTCTAAAAATGAGAGTCATAATGATCATTCTTTATTATTTCCCCTTACATCATAGTGTAATCAAAAATCAAAAGTTTGGACTCTTCCAGTGCCTTTTAATTTCATATTTATAGCTCTCTTTTCTTAAAAAACCATTTCGATTTTCATATTTGTCACTTTCAAAATGAATGGTTTGTAACTTCCATCAAGATATTTTCTAGTGAAATCCCTAAATATTTATCATCCCTTTAAAATTTCATAATTACATGATTCACATTAAGTCAAGTATAGTGGGAAAATATATCACCACTACATGTATGCAATCCTCGTGGCTCTTCGTACATGTGAGAAACTTGCAAATTCTAACCTTTGCATTTAATTACATATTCTCTTATGATCATATGTGTGCGAGCAAATTTAATTTCAAAATATTTCAAACCAGCATCGAAGCCTATCCAACCAAAAATCTAACAATCTTATCACGTCATTCATTATGCTAATTTAATTCAATGAATTTAGCAACATCCTTTCTCACTAGTTGCTACTAAGAAAATCTCATGTGACTTATCTTATGGATATGACAATCATTTCCTTTCTCTATAAATTTGATGGAATTGCCTTCATTCTTCACATCTCAAATTCATTCTCAAAATTTTGATCACTTCAAGTGATGCAACTTCAAAAGGCGATTACCTTGTTATCAAAGGCATGGAATGCAGTTCTATGAGGCAGATAGTAGTAGACCAGCTAAGGGAAGTATTCCTTATAAGGAATGATGTTGAAGAAGGAGTAATAAAGAGGATCATAGGGGAGAACTTCCTTACACATGTCCACGTCCATAACTCCACACTCTTGGAGCAATTTATATATAACATCATCTGGACTTCCAGAAAATTTACATGGGGTGCCAAAGCTGTTGAGAGACTAGTAAGTCCAAAATACATAGCCAACATGGAAGCTACCTTTGGACATCTAAGTGAATACCCATAAGAAGGCCCGGTAGGGGACGTTATTTGCATCATCGTTGCTCTTTGAAATTAAAAAAAATCAAACAAGTCGTTAGTTTCTTGCATGTTGGGCTCTAGAGGAATGTGATGGAGACCTTTGCTTATTATGTTGCATTTAATGAAAAAAAATCCCTTGCACGAATAAAGATAATTCAACAAGTTTTGGAGGGCATCTACATCCTAATATTCACTCTTTGTGAGTAAAATCTTTTACTCGCATCTCCTCTTTTTGTTTATCACAGGCCCCACTATCAAAAAGTAAAAAAATAAATTCTACAACTTAGTTTTTGTGGCTTGGTAATAATGATGACAACAAATGCAACAATACAAAATTTCTCCTTCGAGATATCTTTAATTCTTCACCCACCTGTAATCTGCACATACAAAAAGAGGAAAAAAAATTGTTTGTACGACGGTTTGCCTTGGTCAAACCCCAAGTTTGGTAATTAAACCTTGATATAAAGATAATGAAAAATGAAGGAAATGATTAATGAACAATGCTTGCTACAACTCACCACCCTTCAGTGGCTTCCCTTAGAGGACTGAAGTCAAACACCTCTCTCCAAGGAACTCAATCTTGCTTTGCTTGATTGATTTGGATACTTGAAATGCTTGGATGCTTTAGGATCAACAATGCATATTAGCCTTCATAAGATGACATGAACACACATAAACCTAAATATGATGTTAGGATCTTGATTGTTGTAACAAACGATTGATGAATCTGCTCTTGAATGCTCTTGAAAATAATATTTGTTCATAGAATTTTTCTCATAAAGTGTGTTCTACATTTTAGTTAGATTTCAAATAATAAAAAGACTATGTATTTATAGGTGTCCTTCTAATTTCTCAAAACTTAGATTCCAAAAGCCAACAATTGCAATTTGAATTTGAATCATTAAAATACTGCCAAAAACAAATTTTAAAATGGGTCTTGGCACTTAAAGGGGACCAATTCACCCATGGACAAATGGATCTTGGCCTATAAGTTCAAGACACGCATATTCCATGGTGATTTAATTATTGATTACATTTATTTAATGTTGGTTTTTTTTTCATAAAATGGGAAAAATAAGGCTTTGGAATGCATAATTTGTCAAATTAGAAGATTAATAAAGCCCAATAAATTAAGGGACCCAAACATAGTGTGAAATTGTAAAGGTATACAATTTCCTACACTACATTTAGCCCCCACTTTAGTGAGAGTATGTGTATACACCTAAAAATGATCACATTATAATAAGTCTACTAATTAATTAAATACAAGTTATTTAATTAAATCTCTAATTCAATCTACATATAAATAAATTTAATTATTTATTTATATTGTTCATTTTCTAATTCTTCTATCTTAATTAAATAGGTTTAATTACTTATTTAATTTAATCACTTTTCTAATTCTTCTTAATTAATTAAATATTTTTTACAATTTATTTAATTTAATTACCATATTGCTTTATTTTGAATAAAGTAGATATTCTTCTTTTTCCAAAATCATAAAATCATCTTTAAATCTTCTAAAAAGCCATCTCACTTATAATTAAATATTTTAAATATTTAACTAGAAACTTTTTATCCATATTCCACGCATAATTAAATATTTTTCAATATTTAATTAGAAGTTTCCAAATCCACATGTCACATGAAATTAAATAATTTTATTATTTAATTGTTAAATTATCCTCAACCACCAAAACTAACTCATAACTAAACTTGACAAATGGCAAGTTTCCTCTATTTTTGAGTGAAATGTTTTTGTGGGAAGGAAACATTTTCCTTCTTTTTCTCTAGCTTCCATCTTTCTCTCCAACTTCTCCATCTCTCACCATTCATCTTACTAGACTGAATCTCAACCGTTGATCTTTGCCAACTAAGCTTTTGCCTTCAAAAAAATATAAATAAGACCTCTTGGCTCTTTTGAAAATCCTGGAACTGTTTGCATAGCATGAGCATTATAGTTGAATAATCAAGCATTTAGCATCTTAATATCCTAGATTTCATAATCATAGCACATCTTAGCATAAATAATCATGGTAGAATAGCTTGCATAATTTTTTCTTAGCTTCATTATCCCAGCATCGTATCATAGCTTCATTATCTCATATCATTTAGCATAAGAATGCATTTTGTATATCATCTCATTCTCTAGGTTGCCATTCTATTGAGCTTTTGCTTATACAATATGAGAGCAAGCAACTTAAAATGAATCCTTGGAGATAGAGGACAATGGAACGGTTTTGAAGAATTTGTTGGGTTTGAAGTTTGTTTAATTTTAAATTAGATTCTTTGATACAATGTTTCATTAGTGTGTTGTTTAACTTGTTTGTTGCTTCCACATATTCACACACATTTTTGGCACCCACCGTTGGGCTCTTGCCCCGTTTTTAATATTTTATTACAGGTTTTCTGGCAGGTCATGACTGGAGACACAGATTAGTGCATACAACACCCGTTCTAGCGCATTTGAAGACTGTTATGGCACATCTGATTGATTCTCCAACGCATTTGAAGACTGTTCTAATGCATATGATAGATTCTCCAACACATATGACAGATTCTCCAGCACATTTGACTGTTTCTATAGCGCATATGACTGATTCTATAGCGCATATGATTGTTTCTATAGCGCATATGACCTTTGATCTAGCGCATTTGTAATTTAGAAAAAATTGTTGTCTAGATTTGACATGATCGCAGCCAGTGGTTTTTTTGTTATTTTTGGATTAAAATGAACCAATCCTACCATAGTCATCATACATTGCTATCTCGGTTAAAATGAACATCATGTCTTTTGTGAAGCAATATCTTCACCTAGAATAGCAAATCGTCATTTGGGCTTTAAAACTGAACATTGTTTGTTGTGATTGGATGGTGATAGGCCTATGCTCTCCCCTTAAGTAGGTGATCAAAATGTTAGACTCATCTTTTAATTTCATGCACTTTATGCTTTGTTAAAACCTTTAGCAGGCCTATCGTAGTGGGAAAAAATACCTTAGTGTAGAAGCTAACCGAGTCAGTAGCCAAACATTATAATACTCACAGTGCAAGGGGAGGGAAGAATCTGCCCCCAAGATACTCACCATATAATTGCCAAGGACTGTTTGCTCAAGGGATCGAGAAATCTAACTTTGAGTACACGTCTAGAAAAGACAAAAACACGAGTGCCCTCTAGGGGATGACACAATTGTGTGAGTTGACACAATTTTAAGATGTGGGTTGTGATTATTATGATGACCTTTTGACCTTAAGAGTGAGTCTGCTTGAAGTGTATTCTTGTCAAATACCAGTGGAAATCAAAAAGGATCGTGTTTGATTCTTGAACATACACTTATTGTTTAGATTCTAGGACTTAATAACAACTATTTTACAAATGCTTGTTGTGTTTTCAAAACATTAATTCAGATAAGATCATCTAGAAAAACATAAGAGTTTGACAAATCAACTTGTGACATTTATGTTAAGGGATTGGAAATCAACAACATTTGTCAAGAAACCCCTTGCTAAAAGAATCAAGAAACCGAAGAAGCCACTTAGCTACAAGAAACTTTTGAAAAGGAGACACTTTTTATATCAAAATAGGAAATTATTGCTTGAACATCAAACTTTCATCCATAGATATCATGACTTTGCTAGAGGATATACTGATGATTTTGCTTTAGAGCCTTTATATTCACAAGCTTATTTCCAACAAAGAGCTCTTTCACACAGACACAATCATAGTCAACCCGTTCATCATTCTTCCATCCCACAACCAACAATACAATATTCCAACCATCCAAATTAGTTGTTACAATAGAGAAAAACTTGGAAACATTAGGCTTTTTGTGAAAATCATCATTTTTCAAACTAAGATCAAAACATCTTAAAGTGAATCAATTTCTAATTTTTAGTTTAACTCCCATAACAGGATCTACCATCCTTCATCTAGGGAATCAAAATATGAAAATTGGAAATTCCTTAGTCATATCAATAGGATCCATTATTCTATTTGGCTAAGGCATCAATTATCCAAAAAATTGCAATCCCATTTGTGATCTAAGTTTAGTAAAAATTTGATTCAAGCATATGCTTGTTGTCACAAGGTCCCAAAAAAGAGAAGAAGACGAAAGAGAGAATCCACTTTGCAACATGGGTGATAGGGAAGAAAATACTTTTCATAGGCTTCATGGAAATAGTTCAAATGATGAAATAGCTGATGAAATGCTCCAAGAAGATGAACAAGATCCACAATTTCACCTAGCCATGGAAAAGATCTTGGAGCGAAATAAAGAAAGATACTTTCTTTTATTAGCAAACCAAGGTGCTAAATTGCCCTCTAACTATGATATGGAGAAATTTAAAGGAGATCCTGAAAAGACTAAAATTCCCTTAAATGATCTTAGTACTCTTACCCAACAAATAAGAGCACTACAAGGGAAAATCAAGGAAATACAAGGGGGCACAACTAAGAAGTATGCTTTGGAGGATTTTTGTCCATATCCTTTCGATAGAAATCTCAACATGATCCCATTTCCAAAGCATTTTGAAATTCCAAAATTTGATAGATACAATGGGAAAACATATCCTATTAACCACGTGAGATAATTTAGAAACATGAGCCTTGAATTTGCATACGGAGACACGTACTTGATGAGATTGTTCCCACAAAGTTTAGGTAGGTAATACATGGAATGGCTTTCTAAATTTACTCCACCCATCAAGACATTTGATGAGTTGATCAACAAATTTATATCCCAATACTCCTACAACATTAAACATCAAATAAATATGCTTGATCTATGCAAAGCAAAGCAAAATATTGGAGAACCCTTCATCACATTCCTACAAAGATGGAGAAGATTATTCACACGATATTCCCGTCCAATTCTTGAGAAGGAAAAGATGGATATCTTTATTAACAGTCTTGATCAAGAAATGAGTTATAGGCTCAACCTTCATTGTCCTCCATTTGAGAAGTTGATTGAGAATGCAATCATTGTTGAAGGAGCCTTAGTCAAGAGAGGAGTGATAAAACTTGACAAAGATAGTCCAAATTCGTACAATCATAACAACAACAATGACAAATCAAGATTTTGGACAAGAAACAAGAATGTTGTCAATGATGGTGTGGTAGATGCAAACAATGTGAAAGCAAAACCATCCATCTTCAATCTATCATTTACTCCACGCAATAACACCAATCAAGGAAATAGCAACACCAATCAAGGAACCAACACCAATCAAGGATATTTGACCAATCAGAACAATAGCAATAATTGTGGTAACTTCAACAATAATTTCGGAAACACTCAAAATGCAAATCCGCCCAAGTCACAATTTTTTTCAAATAGATGGAGTTTCACTCCTTTGGGCCAATCTCTTGAGTCAACACTCAAGGAGCTTCTAGATAAAAACATTATCACTTTACCACCTCAAATATATTATGAGCCGTGAGTCAAACCACCATCATGGAATGAATTGTATTATTGTGACTACCACAGATGCAGGGGACATAGGACAAATAATTGTCAAGGATTAAAAAATTTAGTCCAAGATTTGATAGAAAATTGTAGAATAATAATCGAAGGACATCATGCCAATGAAGATCATCAAGCATTTACAGACCCTCTTCCAAACTATCAAAAAGAAGAATCTTCAAGTGACAAGGGGAAAAATGTAAACCATGCCTATGATACCACAATCAACCACATTTACACGGATGACCAGTAGGTCTATGATACCACAATCAACCACATTTACACAGATGACCAGTAGGTCTATGATACCACAATCAAACACATTTACACAGATGACCAATAGGTTAATGTTATTAAGGTCAAAGAAAAGCAGGAATATCAACAAGCCAATGTAACAACAAGGGGACAGGCTAAAGTTGTCTTAAAAGGGAGTTCATCCAAAACAACTGTTCCTCCTCCAAGTTAGATTAATTTAGTCGATCAATTGCAGAAAACATCAACTCAAATCTCTATCTTAGAACTTCTCAAGATATCCCCAGCACATAAGAACATTTTGGAGAGGGCTCTTATCGACACAACTATATCCACTGATTTGGATATTAACAAGTTTCAAGCCACAGTGGGACACTTGTCCTCACCCACTTGCCTATCATTTTCTAAAAAAGATGATGCCTCCATGTCTCATCCACACAATTCCTCACTTTATCTAGAATTCATAGTCCATAGGACCCAAATTAGGCGTGTCTTAATAGATGGAGGAGCCGGTTTGAATATTTGTACTTTAAAGTTGGTCCTTGCCTTAGTATTTTTTGAATATTTTATTGATCCAAGAAGGAAGATAACAAGTAAAGCATATGATGATGAAGAGAACGCTTCCAAGGGTCTTATCATGTTGCCTATCAGAGTAGGACCTGTTATAAAGAATACTTTCTGCCAAGTTTTGGATCGAGACCTTTCTTACAACATACTTTTGGGTTGTCCTTAGATCCATGAGATGCAAGCAGTACTGTCAACGTACCATCAATGTCTCAAATTTCCTTATGACGAATAGGAAATAACTATACCAACAGATCATAATAGCAGCCAAATTTGTTCTAATCTCAGAGCAACTCAAGACACTTTGGTACCGCATAATAGAGAAGCTCTTGTTGTTTCCCCTTTAAATCATAAGGACCAATCAAAAGAGTTGATAAAGAACTTTGGCACAAAATTGTAGTTGAAGGACAATGGGGTGGGAGAATATTCATTATGTCTCTCTAACTTACCTATCTCTCCAAGATCACATGGCTAGCCCACAATATCCAAACAATAAGTTGCAACAGCCTCCACATCAGGAGCACAATCTTTAGTACCCATCACAATGTTTGATGGGAAATTTATCAAAGCTAATACTCAAGAAGATGAAGTCGAAGATAGAGACATTCTCAAGTGGCTATATAAGGATGGAGATGAATCTATTCAACATATCAAATTGCCTATAAAACAATATGGTAAAGGCTATGCTATAATGCAAAGGATGGGCTATGAAGGGATTAGTCCTATAGGTAAAAGAAAGGAAGGAATTGTAGAACCCATTCAGCCTACAGTAACACATCCAAAAGATAAAACAAGACTTGGGTATGGTGAAGATACAAAAGAAGTCACTTTAAAGAAAACTCATGAAGAAGTGGCTTTAAAGAAATCCCATGAAGAAATAGCTTTAACAATTCTTAGATTACAGGATAACTCTGACACTGATTCAAATGAATATGAATGGGATATAATTTATGATGATGAATTTTGGAGAGATAAAAAGGTTGATGTCATACAAAAATATACACCCATACTTACACAAGGAGAAAGTTCAAGGACTTAGCCACTTGAATCTGAACCTCAATATGACTATGACTCGAGTGAGGACGATTCGGTTCAAAATGAGTTTGATAATCGACAGGAGGATACCATCATAGACCTTCCCTATAGCGAGAATGTTAACCATGTCTATGTCATGACCTTAATAGCCCTAGACCTCACTCAAGCAGATGATCCTTTGCCTTTAATCCATCCTGAGCTTATTGATTGGGATCAAACTAAACCTATTGATATCCCTATATTTCAAGATGATGAGGCCATTGTAAATTTCCTTCACTCTTCCAATCTTGAAATAGGTTCCACTAGCGAATCTCATGATCAAGATTTAAATCAGGAGAGTGCCAAGTTTCTTAGTTGCAAAATTAATAATATAAAAGATTGATCTAATGGTGAAAATCGAAAAACGACAATGTTAGATCATGAAACAGGAAAAATAAAGAGCATATCTGACGGTGAAAATCTTTCAAAGGTATTGAAGGATGATAAACTTGACACTCTCCCAAAACACTACCAAGAGAGATCTTCTATTTTGATCAAGCCAACAGAAGCGATCAACATAGACACTATAGAACAACCAAAGATCCTACATCTTGTTGCTTCATTAACAAAGGAAGAGATACCAAAGTTCACAGAATTCTAAAAGCCAATCAAATTAACTTTGCCTGGTCATATGCGAATATGCCTGGAATCAATCCTAATCTTATCATGCATCATTTGTTTATAATGTCGGGGGAAAAACTAGTAAAGTAAAAACTTAGAAAGATGCATCTGCATGTCGCATTGTTGGTCAAAGAGGAATTGAAGAAACTATTGAATGTTGGGTTCATTCAATCCATTGACTATGTAGAATGGATCTCCAACACTGTACCAATATCAAAACTAGATGGGTGTGTCAAAGTTTGTACAGATTTTAGGGATCTGAATAAAGCATGCCTGAAAGATGATTTTCCTCTACCTAACATTGACATAATTGTGCACATGATAGCTGGACATGCCATGTATTCACTCATGGATGGATTCTCAAGATATAATCAGATCAAGATCGTACCAGAGGATCAAGACAAGACTACTTTCACATGTCCCTGGGGTACCTATTGTTGGAATGTGATGTCATTCGGACTCAAAAATGCAGGTGCAACCTACCAATGAGTGATGACCACTATTTTTCATGACATGATGCACACTTTCATGGAAAATTATGTGGATGATCTATTAGAAAAATCTTATACAAGAGAGGGACATCTCAAAATATTATCTAAAATCTTTGTCAGAATGGAGACATTCAAGGTTAGACTCAATCCAAAGAAGAGTCTTTCGAGTTAAATCTGGAAAGCTTTTAGGATATACTGTTTTAGAAAAAGGAATAGAGGTAGATCCAACAAAAGTTAAATCCATCATGGAGATTCCACCACCAAGAAATATCAGTCAGCTTCGATCATTCCAAGGATGACCACAATCTATCAGAAGGTTCATCGCACAACTAGCAGACAAGAGTTTTCCTTTCATGCATCTCTTGCACAAAAATGTTCCTTTTAAATGGGAAGAAAAGTGTGAAGCAGTGTTCAATCAAATCAAGTAATATCTGATGAGTCCACTAGTCTTGGTTCCACCAATACCAGGAGAGTCACTCATACTTTACATTTCAGCCACAAAAGTATCCTTGTGGGCATTATTGGCACAAGAGGATAAAACAAGAAAAGAACGAGTTGTGTACTACATTAGCAGGACCTTCACAAGTCATGAGGTCAACTAAAATTTTATTGAAAAGGCTTGTTTAGCAGTAGTATTTTCTTGTCAAAAGTTGTGGCACTATATGTTAGCCCATACAATTAAACTTGTGGCCAAAATTGATCCATTAAAGTACATCTTGAGCAAAGCTACCTTAACGGGTAGGCTAGCCAAATGGGTAATGATCTTGAGTGAATTCAATATCCACTATGTAGATCGAAAGACCATCAAAGGACAAGTCATAGTAGATTAGATGGCTAAAACACCCTTACAAACAAATCATCCAATGCATATTGAATTTCCTAATGCAGATGTTTTCACAACAACAACAAAGTAGTCATGGACACTATATTTTGATGGATCCCATACACAACATGGATTAGGGGCAAGAATTCTTTTTGTCATTCCTCAAGGACATACAATTCCAAAATCTTATCGGTTAATGTTTCCTTGCACCAATAACATAGTTGAATATGAAGCACTGCTTACTGGAATGAGAGTGTCATTGGAATGGAGGATCATAGAGCTACAAGTTTATGGTGATTCACAACTTGTCATTAACCAAATCAATGATGATTATCAGACCAAAGATGACAAGTTAGTGCCTTATAAGAACATGGTTGATGATTTTAAGAAATATTTTGTTGAAATCAAGTTCACAAAGATTTTGAGAATTGACAACAAAGCTGCAGACACCGTGGCTACAATTGCTTCACTACTACAACTATCATAAAATCAATCTCGATATGAATTCCTGGTGGAACAATTGTTTTCCCCTACCTATGATAATCTTGAGACCCAAATCATTTATCATTTGGTTGGTTTTGATTCCCTTTATATGGCAAGATCTATACCTACTTGAAAGATAATAGCTTACCCCTGGATTTGTCCTAGAATCAAAAGAGAAACTTTATACGCCAATCTTCTCGCTATACCTTAATTGCTGACACCCTTTACCGATGTGGTCTTGATGGTACACTCCTTAGATGTCTTGAACGTGATGAATCTTAAAAGGCGTTACAAGAAGTTCATGGTGGTATTTGTGGAACTCATTCAAGTGGATTGACCATAGCTAAAAAACTTGTCTAAATGGGTTATTATTGTCCAACTATGGAAAGGGAATCCTTCACCTTTGTAAAGAAATGTCCAAAATGTTAGATACATGTGAACCTTATTCATGCTCCTACTCAAGAGTTGCAGCCTTTTACTACAACATGGCCCTTTTCTTAATGGGGACTAGATCTAGTTGGCAAAATTCATCCTTCTTCATCTAATGGACACAAGTTTATAATCATGACAATTGAATATTTTACTAAGTGGATTGAAGTTGTTCCTTTGACAACAATAACCGGCAAGAAAATTTCATTCTTTATCTTGAATTACATTATATGTCGGTATGGTATTCCCAGCCCCATTATCACTGATAATGGGAGACCTTTTAAGAATCAGAATGTCAATGAACTTTGTGAAAGATTCCATATCCAACACAGGTTCTTTACACCTTATTATCCACAGGGAAATGGCCAAGCAGAGGCTTCAAATAAAATAATCCTAAAAATCTTGAAGAAGACAATAAATGATGTCGGTTGTGATTGGCATGTCCAGTTGAATCCAACTTTGTGGCCCTATAGAACTAGCATTTTCACCCCAATAGGATCCACCCCATACACTTTGATCTATGGAGTAGAAGTGATCTTGCCATTAGAAGTTGAGATACCCTCACTCAGAGTCTCACTGAAGGGACTCATAACTGATGAAGACTACATAGTTTATCGACTGCAAGAATTGGAAGTGTTAGATGAGAGACGACAACGTGTAGCTAATCACTTGAAGGGTTATCAACAAGTCATGTCTCATAGCTACAATCATAGAGTTAGGCCATGAACATTTCAAGTGGGTGACCTAGTCCTGAAAGAAAATCCCCACAATCAACAAGATAGGGAAAAGAAAGGAAAGTTCAAACCAAATTGGCTTGGTCCATTTGTCATCATTGCAGTATATGGTTCTGGAGCTTATCAATTGTCTACACCTGAAGGGGACCTATTTGAAGAACCGATCAATAACATTCATCTTAAGAAGTTCTATGTATGAACAAAAACAACAGAAAAAATCCTTAAAAAAATACAAAAACATCAGAAAAAAGTCCTAAAAAAAACCAAAAATAGTAGAAAAAGTCCATCAAAAATAGTTATCAGGGTGAAAACCTAGAAAATAGGCATCCTTTTGATAAAAAAAAATTCAAAAAGATGAAAAATACAAAAAAATCAAAAAGATCAAAAATACAAAAAAAAATTCAAAAAGATCATTGCCTTGATGAAAACCTGGCAAATAGGCGTCTTGGTAACAACAAAAAAATCATCTAAACTAAAAAGTGCAATAAAAACAAATGGTGAAAACCTGGCAATCAAGCACTATTTGTGAACAAGTTGTCTCTTCCATCTATTAGTTCATGTCCTCCATCCTATCAGCATCCTATCTATCCATCATTTAGGCATCATAGAGGGAATCGTCTTTCATCATGGTTTGGTGAACATTGTACATATCCATAATAATTGATTGTGTCTAATTGGGAGCAAAATACAGACTCAACGAGGGCAAATGAATTTTGAGCTATCACAATAGACAAATGGCAGTACAACGAATGCGTCAAACAAAACCAAAACACAATGACAAGACAACATTTTGTAATCAATCATACATGATCAAAATACTCATCAAAAATCATAACATTAGGTTTTTCAAATCAAAATGGATGATCTAATCTGAATGATGATTGAAATACTTTAAGCAAAGGTCGAATTATTGTTTTTATGGATTTTTGTTATCATACCTCTGGAGCAACTCGATGATGTCCTAGACTAGAGAAGCAAGGAACGAGTATGATTTTTCTTTGTCTGTTGTTTGTGAGTTGACCATTATTACTGTGCAAATTTGTCGTGGGACATGCTCTGCAACATATCATTGATGACATTTTAGATTTTACATAGGAAAAGGGTTAACTCTTGTTTGTTTATGCAAGAAATACTCAGGTCATCTTGGTTTAATTATACCTCGATGCTTGTATTACCTCGCTATATCAAAAATCATGAAAGTTGTACTTAGGTCATCATCAGTGTGAATATCCCCTTTGATGCTTGTACTAACTTCCAACATTTCAAAAAGTTTGTTGATGATAAACAAGCATAAAATAGCTCTTGGAATGACAAATCTGCATGGTTAATATAGATTGTATTCATGTTAGTTCTGCATTTGCATTATAGATTTTCCAACGTTGGCAAAGCATCAATGACAACATATCTCTTTAAACAAAGGATTGAGTATGTTTGACATTACCAAAAAAAAACATCATTCATTTCAGTATCATTATCATTTTCATATCATTCATCCATTATCATTTCATATCATTCATCCATTTCAATTGCATTATCATTTCATTTATTTTCATTATCATTGTCATTTTCATTCATTATCATACCTGCTCATTTTCTGTCATTTTCATTTTCATTATCATTCATTTTCATTATCATTATCATTTTCATTCATTTTCACTATCATTATCATTTTCATTCACTATCATTATCATTTTCATTCACTATCATTAACATTTTCATTCACTTTCAAAATCATTCTTTATCATTTTCATCATCATTTATCATTTTCACAACATTCATTTATTTAACTTGCGTTTTCATATCATCCATACATTTAGATACATAATCATTTTCCATCACATCATGTACAAAGAATTTAGAAAGTTGTGGATGTAAAAATTTGGAAATGGCTAAAATTCTAAACAAGACATTAGCATCATTAGTATTTCAAAACAAATCAAATATTCAATATCCATACGAGATAATCCAACATGCTTTAAAATGCAGTCCAATAACAAGATAACTAAAGCATATAAAGAAAAACATGAAGTATACCTATCCCATGTTGGATTGGTGCCACTTTGATATGAAAAGTGACCCTTTCCCAACCCTTGACAAGCTCAAATGATAAAGATGCAATGCCATGACAATGAAGTGGACAAAATTAGCTCTCAATGTGAAGAGAGTAACTTTGCATGAAGATTGTGGATGATCCAAATGAAGGATAGCCTCTCCATTTATAGAAGAGTTTGATGAGAGAAGAGGTAAAAGGGATGAATGTGGGATAAAAACCCAACCAATAAGAAGAAGCCACTTCTCACCATGTGAATGGGCCAAGGATGTGCATGTTTTGATGAATGTGCCAATAAATGACATTAGGTGTTTTTTCAAATTTGAAATTTGGCTTGTTGGAGGGAGAAGAAAGGGTCTTAAATGCCAAGTGGGGGACATGTAAGAGGGGATTTAATGCTATGTTGAAAGGGACAAGTCATTTGAGAGGGAGATTTGAAATGAGGGAATATTCCACTTTTATGCCTTGTTGAGAGAAGATGAAGATTTAATAAATTAGTTAAATTGATTTATTTGTGCAAGAAGGAAAAGCTAGAGGATGGGACTTGTATTAGATTTAGTTAACTTAAGTGAAGATTAGGTGATTTGACTTTTTGACTCAGATTTATGGATTAAATTAAATCAAAAGGAGATGGAAAATGATTTAGACTTAGTTAAATAAATATTTTGATTTATTTAGCTAAAGGGAAGATGCTAGTGGTTTAATTAAATAAGTTTGATTTATTTAATTAAATGGGGACTTTAGGATTAAAATGATTTATTTAATCAAAAGAGGATAATGATTTAATCAAATAAATTTGATTTATTTGATTAACAGAGGAATTAAGATGAGTTGATTAAATGGTTAATAGAGGGGTGATTAAAGAAGAATTGAAGTTAGTTGATCATGATATTTTTATGTCTACATTTTGCCCCTCTTTGAAGCAATGTACTTGCTGCATTGGTTCAAAGAATAAACTTACCGCGATCAAAATTTAAAAAATTTCTGATTTTTTTGGATGCCCCAGCAAAAAGAAGTACACTGGTACATTGCCCCCTTGAGAGATCAAGTGAAAAGATTCAATTTGAGGGTCGATCTCACAACAAAGAGGTTCAAGATGGACATATGGATGGTTGTGATGATGATGCAAATGAGATGGTTTTAAGATGCTTAGAATAACCAATCTATATTATCCTAAACAACTTAAATGATGATATGATGTGATGATGCCTATATGATTATGCAATGGATGTTTTATGCAAATGTATGGTTTTATGAGATGGTTAGACTAACATATCTATATTATGATGATGAACATGCATATGAGATGATTAGTGTTTCCTATATGATATGATATGATTTTCAGTATGCTGATGGTTTGTGGATGCAAGATGGATGCATTGGTGGTGATGATTACCTAATCATGACATGATGTTAGTGCGGAAAAGAAGAAATGAGATGATGACAAGAGGATTCAACAAGCCAACTTTATGAGAGATGATGATGAGAAATGGATGATTTTCTTAACAGGAATTGGGACTTTAAAAAGGGCCACTTACCTTATGTTTGATTACACACAAAAGTACGATGCATCAAGGTATAAAGAACTAGGATGGCGTTGTACCTAGTGTGATGGACTTTGACTCGACAATCAGATAGGAGTACTCCTGTTCACACCTAACATAGAAAACCTTATTCAAAATATAGTTTAGGTATTTCAAATATCTCAAACCAAAACATAGAAAAGCAAGCCTTCCTATGTGGTCATCGAGAAACCTAAAACACCCTCCTTACAAACCAAACAAATCACACATGACCAAGGTTATATTACAAGAATATCCAACAAGCACAACAGATAAAAGATAATGATCATTTCCCCATTCCTTTCTCTCTAAATCCTTTCATTTAGGACATCATCGAGAGGTCATCAAAGTGAGCGCAATAAGATAAGTCAAAAGGACAAAGATAAAGTAAACAAACAAGCTAATGTTCTTCATACCGCTAGCCAAGACTATATTATGGTGATGCCTGATGTTAATGTCCATTGTAGGAAAGATACATCCTAGGACATGACGATATCAAATGATTTGATATGGGACTGATTGGATGATAGGCTATTAACACAAAGAGTTGACCAACTTGTTTACGTACTGACCTAGACTTGAGACTTTGATGATTAAGTTTTCACTTTTAACCTGCTAGACTTGTTTCTGACTGTTTCACCAAAGCTTGGGGATGATGATTATTTATTGTGTAATATTTATTGTGGGTGAAAGTGAGATGAGACGAATGAATTTTTCAAATATTTGGATGTTTTTGGTGTTTTAACATGTTTTGAGGTTGTTTTTGGTATTTTTCAATATTTTACAAATGTTTTGATTTTCAAATTTCAAATGTTTTGGGGTTTTCTAAGATTTTATGAATGTTTTTGGATTTTTTGTCTCGGGGACTGATCAAAGATTAGCCTTGCCTACGTTTAAGCTTAGAGATGACATAGTTCAAATAACCATGTTTTATGAATGTTTTTTTGGATTTTGATATGATTTTGGATGTTTTTGGATTTTCTTGGTTTTTTGAATTTTTTTTGTGTTTTGTGTTTTCAAATGTTTTTGTATTTTCTAATTTTTCTAATGCTTTTGGATATTTTCGCACAATTTTGATGTTTTGGATATGGATATGTGTGATGATATCGGTGCTCTATTTGGGATTTTGTTGAAAACCAAGCTAGGGTTGATTGATCAAATCGATGAATTGATGATGATAACATTGTTGAGGATACACAACAATGCAAGGATAGTGTTAAGCAACACAAGGATTAGGATGGATATCCCAAGATGATGAGGAATTGATGATGATAACATTGTTGAGGATACACAACAATGTAAGGATAGTGTTAAGCAACACAAGGATTGGGAAGGATCTCCCGAGATGATGATGGATTGATTGGATTTGATTGATCGGGATTTTGAAGCTTGGTTTGAAACAAAAGATGTTTTGACTGATTTGATATGATGCTAAGGTGCAAATTAGATGCAACTGATATTGATTGCTTGGATTGATGTTCGATAAAACTTGATAAGGACATCTTCTCATCAAAATATGCCATGGGCTAGTGATTTGGATTATTGCTCACAAGTGCTTCGACCAATTTTATTTCATGTTTTCCAATGTTCGGATCACCACATAAGTCGAAGGATATAAATCAAGATTTATTCCCGAAGCAAGATATAAATATATGTCCCCAGTGTCTAGCAATGTATGGAATGCCATGGGTGGATGCTTGGATATATGGATGGATGGAGGGATATGGATTATCTTGTGATAAGATAAGGTGTTCACATAAAGAAAGCTCATTTGGATAGTGCTTCATGGCTCAAATAATGTTGGGTAGGATAGGATCAGTGAAAATGACCCATGTCAAGATGTTTATCATAAGTAGGTGTAAAGTATGCACCAAAGTTTTGTCAAGGTCAAGATAATTTGGACTATGGATGCAGATGGATGAAAATGGGCTGGATAAATGTTTCATGGATGAATGGGTTTATGATAATATGGATGGAATGTTGGATTTATTATGGATGGTATGAGATGCTTTCACCTGAAGTGGCTCATGTAGATGCTCAATTCTACACATGACGCATGTTTTTTAGGTTTTCATCATGGTACCTGTCCAAAGTGCCGCCCAAGCGGTTTTCACTAGAGGATGATTTTTTTCTTTACTGTTTTCAATCATTTTTCTAATTTTTTTGGATTTTTTTTAGTTTTATTTTTTGGACTTTTCTAAAAGATTTTAAGCTCATGTTGAATCACCTTGTGGTGTTGATGTAGATGCTTCTGTCATAATGTTTCATTGATACCTACTTGAAGAAGCTGCTTTGCCAAGATATGTGCACTTGAATGCAACTTTTGGGATTCTTGATCTGCTTTGTTGATACTAGGGTTAACTTTGTCTTTATGTGCACATCGCAATAGAATGCCTTTTGAATCCTTATGATAAAGGGTTGTTGCCAATACATGGCCAATTTGAGAATTGGATATCATACATGGAGGCGTCAATGGAGTGTGTTTAGGAATAAAAGATGGATTGGTTGATAGTTTGGAACCTTTGACTCTCCAAACTTGGGAAGATGAGCAATGATGGGTGGATACGGAAGTGTGCGTGGAATTAGGACCAACTGCTTGATATACTTTATATATCACATGGGAAGCTTGCTTTTGCTTTTGTGGACGTCTTTGATGGATACATTTCCCTTTTTGATTTTTCCCCATAGTTTCTTTGACTAATGGCGTTTGATAGGGATAATATTTCTTTGTATTTTTTGGTATCCATATGTATTTGATTTGTCCATTATGCTTCCTTACTTCTTTTGTTTTGATAATGTTCCTTGTGCTTTGATTTAAATCTTTATTTTAACGTTGGTCCCAATTCATGGATGGGGTGATGGGTGGATGAAGATTCATGACGTGGTTGGTTGTAGTATTGGCATCGATTTCATCATAAGGATTCTTCATGCTCCCTATGTTTACATTTGCTTGAGACATAGTTGCCCCCAATATGTTGGTAGTAGCGCCTTTGTTCTTTGATTCTGCTTGTTTTAAGATGTCTTGTTCAGTAAGCATTCTCTGATAAATGACCACTACAGATGACGTGATTTCAATTTGTTGATTCACTGACTTCGAAATACCCTGTTATGTATGACTTGTCTCCTTGAGTGGATAATGTTGGATATCTTCATACATGATGTCCTCAATATAAATTTGGCATATATCTGATCCTGATGTTGAAAAATCTATTTTACCATAGGAATCAATAACTTTCTCTTTTTGTGTAATAATGTCAGAAGTAAAGGAATCATGTTCCGAATGAAGATCATCTACGTGTCCATCCAAAGAAAGCATCGTAGGGGTAGATGGAAGAGTATGTTCTATGTGGATGTGATCATCATTTGTGGCATCTTGTATAGATAGGAGAGTGTCCATTAGATCATTGTAGTATCTTGGAGATACAAATTCTTGATCTTGAATGATTTTGGAATTGCTTTTGACATGCTTTGGGTCAAGTTCTTTACATGGGTCAATTTCAAAGGACAAATTGCTTATAAAGGGTTCTTGGATGTCGTCATTAGACATGGGAAATGGCTCAATATCCTCTTGATCCTTGAGTGGACTTGGATCAAATGTTGAGTTGAGGATCCCTTCTATAACCATGAGGTCAAAGGATGTCAATATGTCTTGGAAAGGACCATTGCTAGACTTTGGTGAAAGATGTTGATCATGCTTTGGAATAAATTATTGAGATATGTCCTCTAACTCATTAGGTGATGTAGAGATATTTTCAACATAATCATTGGTCGATGGATTGTGCATTATGTCAATAGGATCAAATAATTGTAACACTCCTTGAAATAGATGACTAAAAAGTGGCTCTTGATGTATGATGAGTTGGTCATTGAATGAAGTGGAAACATCTTCCATGTGCTCATTGATGGATAGGTCTTGATCATTGTTCTCATTAATTGTGGTGGAGAGATTTTTAATGCTATCACTAGTGGTTGAATTCTGATTATTGTCCCCAATAGCTATTACCTTTTGATCAATTAGGTCTTGGATGAGATTTTTGAGTCGAATATAACTTGATGTTGTGTGTCCCTTTTTTTTGTGAAAATCACAATGGTGCTCCTCGTTATACCCTGGTGGTTTAACTAGGGGTTTTTGATAGTTCCCATAGATGGGGAGTTTGATGAGATTTTCTTGTACCCATTGTTGTAGGACTAATTCAATTGGTCTCCCAAGTGGTGTGTATTTTTGCTTTTTCCCTTGTGAGATTTTCTCTTTGAATTGAACTTGTGGTGGTTGATTTTGGAGATGTGGTGATTGATATTGGTGCAATGAATCGACTATCTTGGCAAGTGAAGCAAGTTGATCTAGTGAAATTTGATTATGATTTTGATTTAGACACCCTTGATATAGTTGATTTGGTTTTTGTTCAAGCAAGTTTGGAATGCATACTTGGGGTGTTTGAATGGGATCATGGAAAAATTAATTTTGGAAAATGTTTTGATTTGGGATGATGTTTAGATTTGGAATTATAGGTTGAAATTGAACATTGTTGTGGTTGGGAATCACATTGTCTTGATTTAGGTAACTTTGATTTTGCATTGTGTTACTTTTAAAAATGATTTGTTTAATTAGGTGTGTGTGGATGAATCCTTCCTCACATACTTAGTTAAATTATCACTTCTTTGGACGAGTTCATCCTAAGATAACATAGGGTTTACAAGTTCATTATCCAAATTAAACCAAGCAAAATCAAATCCTAAAGTCTAGCATTGATCCAAAGTTCCTAAATGTTCAACACCCATATCATTCACCCCTTTCATCCTTCATCTCATCATTGGTCTTGAACGCCCTAGAGGTTCAATTTTGCAACAAGGTCAAAACACAAGAAGAACATGGAATAGAAACTTTATCCATACATCATGAGCAGTCTAAACCAACCAAACTATCAAAACCTTACAATGCCAATTGATTTTCATAACTCACATTTATACGATTCGTACATGGGATCATTATCTCCTACAAACCTGAATGGTACAACAAATGTGAGTATGCCCAATCTAAATTTTGGAACACCTTTTCCGATGGTAGATTTAAATCCAAGTCCAAACTTACAAATCTATCAACCAAACACTCAATGCATGAGTCTTCAACAAAACAACACCATCCCACCAAATCCATGCATGCCAAATGTGAATATACTAAGTACAATTTTTCCAAACATGAACATTTCAAATCCACCCTTGGTAAACTTTGGGATAGATATGTTTTTGAATCATACAAATGTTGTTCAAAGTCTAAACAAGATGTTAATGACTCCAATATTGATCCAAGTCAGGGATGTACCCAAGTCTAGTTAATGATGTTTCCAAAGCTCTAAAGTTGTTTGGTGGATGAGATGATAAATGTTTGGAATGGATGATGTGTTTGATTTTGATCCTAAATGAACCTAAGAAGGACCTTGTTTACAAGACCAAGATAGTGAAGAACATGCTTTTTCCCTAATAGTTCAAACCAAAAGACCAATGCTTGCATGAAAACCATATGACCAAAAGATACCAAGCACATGTGTGGGGTCCAATTGTTTCTTAACTTTTCTTAATGAGTTCTTTTTACCAAAAACACTCTCTTGATTAGGTTTCAAACTAGATATCCAATGTTCTAATTCCCTTTCACCCCACAAAGTGCATTATGCAGAAATCAAGGAAATCAAGGCAAAGGTTTCCTATTGTTGACTTTAGTAAGCAAATTGAGATATAAATCCAAATGTTTAGAAACCTTTAAGGATAGAATCCCTAGGGAAAGCAATAACATGTGAATTTGGTCAAAGATATTTGCTTCCTAAAGGGTTTGAAGTTTTGATGACAATGTTGAATTTTTTTTCCCAATGTTTACAAACAAGCAAAGTGTTTTGTAACCAAGAACATGCACAACCCTATGGCTATGAAAGACTGTATTTGTTGAATCCCCACTTGGAAAAGTCCATCTACGTTTATTTTTTAGCAAATTGTTAGATGCATGAATCCACTGGCTCCCCTCCATGACACTCACTTATACGGGCAACCATGCATCAATACCCATGAAACTCCCATGGCATACTTTCCATTTTTACTAAAACCCGTAAAAGTGTGGGGTGGCTTCAGAACAACCGTTCTTGCACCAACAACTAGATAGGGATTTTGGTCTTTCTACAACAACGGTTTTAATTTGGACTTTATGTTCATAGGATTTGATCCATCGAGGCAAGAGACCATTGGTGCCCTTCTCATCAGAACCAACCGTGTGATACTGGCCTTTGTTCCAGTACCCACTTTTATATCTAGGCTAGAAATACTCTTGGCTTTAGAGTGTTACTAGTTGAGTCATTCCCTTGGGTAAGTACTTTTTCCCCAAGGCAGGCCCTCTAAGATAAACAAAAGTGAACAAACATATCTATAACTCGATCGATCTTTGTTGAAAATCAAAGAGAGAATACATGTGATAGGTTTGACTCACACTCGCAAGATGTTTTGTTCAATTTTAGTTCCAAAATGAAGTGTGGAGGTAATTACTTTATCCCAAGTTAAGACCACCAAAAATCCTTTTGATTCTCAAGATCGTCGTGAGGCACAAGAGAAGCGCATACGTCTTTTCAATGGTGTTAATTTGAGTAAGCAATCACAAAACAAAGTAACACTTGTTCACTTTAAAACCACAAAGCAAAAGTGAATTCTTTTTATAGCACCAAATCAAATGTGGAATTTGTCTTGTTCAATTATTAGCCTCGAACAAAATCTAGTGAGTTTATCCTAAGATTCATTTTTATCCCTTTGTTGCACAAATTGAAATGTTCTTTTTAGAGCCCCAAAAAGATGTGAGTTGATTTAAAACAGAAAACTAAAGCATAGAACAGAAGCCCTGAGCATTTAAAAATGCTCTGTTGATTTCAAGTTTTAATGCCCAATTCCTTTTCAACTCCAATCTTGCTTTGCTTTTGCTTGATTCCAATGTCAACCTTCACCTACAAATAGTAAAAAATTATCAGAAACTAAGATAACTGACCGAATCATTGATGCGTTGAACATAAACCAAAAAAAAGATAACCCATGATTTATGCCCTTCGAATGCCATACTACCAAAGGCTTACACATGTAGTTGAGGATAAATTAAAATATCAAAATTTAGGCTTTGACTCCAAATCACTGCAAATGATGACAACAATTGCAAATCTCTAACAATGATTCCACGTATCTAAGGATTTAATGATCATATATGTTCACCCTCCCTTTGTAGAGAATGAGACACCTTTGGAGGATTTTTAATATTTGGTACTCCCCCCAAGACTCACTGGTCTCGCAAGACCTCCTGCACCTGAAGTACCTGCACCTGCATAACCCATAGGCATCAATGACATCTTTGTTTGCCTGAACAAGCAGTGGAATCAAGCTCTAGGTCTTTGAGAATTGCTCCCGCACCTGAAAAATCACTAATCTCTCCTATCCATTCAAAACATATCAAATTAGGGTTTGTGATTAAAGAAATCAAATCACGTAAAGCAATCAAATCAATCAAATCAATCAATCTTACTATTTGTTTCTCATCAATCACAAGGAAAAATTTATCAATTATCTTACTGTTTGTTTCTTATCAATCATGAGGACAAATTTATCAGTTATCTTACTATTTGTTTCTCATCAATCATGAGGACAAATTTATCAGTTATCTTACTATTTTTTTTCTCATACATCATGAGGAAAAAATTATTAGTTATCCTATCAGACCTATCAATCATCAGTAGTTAAACATCAAAAACTTCACCATCATAGGCTAAATCAATCGAAAAATCATCCGTCGTGGGGCATAATCAAAGTTCTCCATCCTCATATCAATCTTTCAATAGCGGATTCCATAAAATCATCTTTATCAACCGATGAATCAGATAGCCAATCACTGCACATTTTCAAAATCATTAAAAAATTTCAAAAAAATAAAAAATCTAAAAAATTTAAAATTTTATCCAATTCATCACCTGAGGGGGCATGCAGGCGTTAGTTTTACAAAATTCACATATGGGGCAAACTTTGTAATTCTTTGAAGCAATGTGTAAAACACATCACTTCAAAGAGAGGCAAAATGTATACACCTAAAAATGATCACATTATAATAAGTCTAGTAATTAATTAAATACAAGTTATTTAATTAAATCTCTAATTCAATCTACATATAAATAAATTTAATTATTTGATTACATTGTTCATTTTCTAATTCTTCTATCTTAATGAAATAAGTTTAATTACTTATATAATTTAATCACTTTTCCAATTCTTCTTAATTAATTAAATAATTTTTACAATTTATTTAATTTGATTATCATATTGCTTATTTTGAATAAAGTAGATATTCTTCTTTTTCCAAAATCATAAGATCATCTTTAAATCTTCTAAAAAGCCATCTCACTTATAATTAAATATTTTAAATATTTAATTAGAAATCTCTTATCCATATTCCAAACATAATTAAATATTTTTCAATATTTAATTAGAAGTTTCCAAATCCACATGTCACATGAAATTAAATAATTTTATTATTTAATTGTTAAATTATCCTCAACCACCAAAACCAACTCATAACTAAACTTGAAAAATGGCAAGTTTCCTCTATTTTTGAGTGAATTTTTTTTGTGGGAAGGAAACATCTTCCTTCATTTTCTCTAGCTTCCATCTTTCTCTCCAACTTCTCCATCTCTCACCGTTCATCTTACCAGACCGAATCTCAACCGTTGATCTTTGCCAACTAAGCTTTTGCCTTCAAAAATCTATAAATAAGACCTCTTGGCTCTTTTGAAAATCCTAGAATTTTTTGCATAGCATGAGCATTATAGTTGAATAATCAAGCATTTAGCATCTTAATATCCTAGATTTCATAATCATAGCACAACATCTTAGCTTTATCATCTTAGCATAAATAATCATAGTAGAAAAGCTTGCATAATTTATTCTTAGTTTCATTATCTCAACATCATATCATAGCTTCATTATCTCATATCATTTAGCATAAGAATGCATTTTGCATATCATCTCATTCTCTAGGTTGTCATTCTATTGAGCATTTGCTTATACAATCTGAGAGCAAGCAGCTTAAAACGAATCCTTGGAGATAAAGGACAATGGAACGGTTTTGAAGAATCTGTTGGGTTTGAAGTTTGCTTAATTTTAAATTAGATTCTTTGATACAATGTTTCATTGGTGTGTTGTTTAACTTGTTTGTTGCTTCCACATATTCACACACATAATATGAACTTACGCTCAAACTCACACTAAAGTAGACAAATATGTGTTAAGAGGGGTCCAAGTGCACAAATGTTAATGAGATGGGATGATAAAGATCAAAGAAGATGATCAAGCCCCCATGATCCAAGATCCCATGAAAAACCAACATAAATGCAAATGACAGACATGCATGTAAGATATGTGCAACAAGACAAGATACACAAGCATACAATATCAAAGCTAATGTTAAAAGGAAAAAATGATGGATCAAGCCTCGATTATTTGTCCAACAGGAATGTATCAAGCCTAAGTTGTTTGTCCAAAAAAATATGCTCACAAGGGCTAGTGCAATCCAGCATACACTAGGTGAGCCCCAAAGGCAAAAAGATGAGAAACACAAACTTAAGTCATCGCAAGGTGTGTACCCATAAAAATATGGCAAATGGGAAAAGTCATCACAAGATGTATACCCATACATCAACTATACCAAAAGTTATACTCAATGATAACTTTGATAAGGTGCCACAAAATGATCAATGTGTTATGCTAATGCTACACTAAGTTCAACTTTTGCGAACAAAAGTGAAGCAAAATATCAAATTGAAAATGAAACTCACCTTAGGAACACCATAGCAAAATGCCAAAATGAAATGATGCCAATGTATGCCCCCACTTTAAAGGAATTGCTAAACACCATGTTGTGAGCAGTTACTTTAAAGTAGAAATGATAAATGCCAATTGATAAAAGGGAAATGAGAGATTATTTGGAAAGCCCTATGCCAATGATATGTTTCTAAATAAAACCACTTCATGAAAAAAGGGTGCCCCCACATGCATCTCAAAATATAACACATAAGGGATCCACATAGTCAAGGTCAATGTATGTCTTTGCTGCAGTGATATAATAGAGCTTGAAACCATCATCATTCCCTAAATACTCGTAGAACAAACACAAAGGAAGAATGACACATTGAGAGTGAAAGAAAAGAAAATATTTTGGGTCAACATGGAAGAGACTTAGATGTCTCAATGCCTTTCATCGTCCCCAAAAGCAAAACAAAAGACAAAAGAAAATATAATTTTTACAACAAATAGAAGAATGTCACGACATATTTTCTTCCTTTGTATCCTTGCACCAATGGATTAACAAGGATCATCCAAAGAAATCTCACAAATATAAAGACATTCCAAGCAACACAATGTGGGGGATCACATTACATACATGCAATGAAAAGAAAAGAAAAAAATTGTCACATACAAGCCAACCTAAAGCAGGTCATTTGCATCCCAACATCACTCATCATATACAAAAGATGGATAACTAGCTAAAGGGACTACAACAAGTGCCATACTAGGAGCATCACAAGGTTCAATGCATGGTGGTTCACTCACATCAAGAGGATCATCATGGTTACTCCCATCTAAATTCATAAAAGTGGAAAATAATAAATTTAATTCATTATGCACTTCTTCATCAATTTTAGCAATCACATCATCATCATACAAGTTAATCATAACGGGAGGTGTATTGATAATTTCCATTATATGTTCTTGTTTTTGTTATGGTGGAGAAGTTTCATGTTGTGGCGAAGGTGGAGAATCATCATGTTCTTTGTTTGAGTTATTTGTTGATCTTGGATTATTGGTTTATTCTTTTCTTCTAATTGATGAGTAATAACATGATGTCTACGCCTACACTCTTTAGCATTTCGATCTCTTCTTGCATAGTTTTCAAGTTGTGATAGTGTAGTAGTAGGTTTATCAGCCATCGATCTCTTTTCTTTCCTTAGGGGAGGAACGAAAGATACCTCCGCAGGTTGTGAAACCACTTTCTCTTTACTTTTATAAACTTTTTTGGTTTTAGGAGACATAAATGGAATTGTAATGTTATCTCTTGGTCTTTTGTAGGACATATGTGGTGGAATAGCATCATAATTAGTTTGAATATTTGAGACAACTTTTGGTTCAAGCATAGGTTCATCCACAACGATGTGAGTGGGAGGAACGACTATAGATCTTTTTGTTTTAGGTGGGATATTAGCAAGGGATAACTCTGTTATACATTTTTCTTTGAGCTTTTGATATGATTTAAATAAGAAATCCTCACAAGGTGTAATAGGTTCCATGGGTTAAGGAAAAAATAAATCTAATGAAAATTTCCCACCAGAAGACAAAGGATTAATTCCAATTCTATGATGCACTATAAAAAATTGGTCGTCAAATGGAAATTTCAAGCACTTGTGAATGATCGATGGGACAACATTCATGGAGCGTAGCCATGGATATCCTAACTTCACACAAAATTGATTTGATGTTAGAATCATGGAGAATGATACATTCAATCGTTTCAATCCAACTTTTAATGGAAGAGTGATCAAACCTATCGTAGGGTGAGCAAAACCATCATGTATTTTGATCCATGCTTTCGATTGTTCATAAAAATCTTGATAAAGTTCATGTATAAATAAGAATTCCTCAGCAATCACATTCTCTACACACATGGGATCAATTGATATTCTATTTATAGGCTTGTCATTGATTATTCCAGCTATGTAAAGAGGACCATTGGGTGTATGTTTAATTATATCACTATTTGAGAAAGCAATGTCAAGAGGCAAGTTGGTTTGGCCCTTATGAGGTTGAACATCAATGAGTCCAATCATGTCATGTAGATCATCCCCACTATCACTCTTATCATCATCAGTTATATCTCATATCTTGTCAACATTCATCACATCATTCTTGTTATCACTAGCTTTTACAAATGAGATGGAATGGTTTGGCATTGGATAGGTAAAGATTTGCAAATTTTGGTTGGGTGGGGCAACAAATTGATTTCCTTGATCATTAACACCACCTAATTAGATGTGATTAGAATCAATGAGGTCTTGCATTATATGTTTAAGACACTGACATCATTTTGTATCATGTCCATTTTGTCGGTGACATTGGAAAAATATATTTGGGTTATAGTTTAAAGGTAAAGGCTTTGTGGTATCAAGAGATCTAATGGGAGGTAAGGTGATTAAGTTCTTGCTCAAGAGTTGTACAACATAATTCAATGAAGGGTACTAGGTAACAAGATGAATTGCCTATTCTTATCTCAAAATTGGTATGGAGTTGTTTTTACGGAAACCACTTGAGTTTCAACATGGTGGGTTGTTCGAGGCCAATTTATCTATATAAAGCCTTTGTTTTGTTTCTTGAATGGTTGGAAATTGTTATGAGGCATGATTTCAAATTTTTCACATTAGGTTCACCAAAATGAAATGTAGGGAAAGGGATCCCCAAAAGTTTTATAATTGTGTGGTATTTATAAAACTTAGGAATCTCAATAAGTGTCTTTCCCTAGGGATTTCATTAGGAAAGAGATCACAAGGTGTAAAGATTGACTTTCAACCTCAATGGTGAGCCAATTAGACTTGGATTTCAGTCCTTAAGACAATAGGAAAGATCTGAAACTAAACTGAAATGATTTGGAATGCTCAAACTACATGAACAACAAGACTTGATACCTAAAATATAAATTCTCGAATGTACATAAATGGAATTGACAATTTATAGGCAAATTTGAGAAGGGTCTGATGACATGTACCTATCACCAAAAGCTATTTTTGAGGTTTTCTAGGGGACTGGTTCACTAGGGCTTCCAAAATAACTTTTGATAGTCCTCTTATGTTGGATCTTGGCTTCTATTTGACATAGGTCCCACTATCAAAAAGTCAAAAATAAAATTTGCAACTTAGTTTTCATGGCTTGACAACAATGTAAAATTGCTCCTTCACTTCAATTCTCCATCCACCTATAATCTAAACATACACAAAGACGAAAAAATATTTTGTTTATATGGGGGTTTACCTTGGTCAAACCCCAAGTTTGGTAATTAAACTTTGATAAAAAGATAATGAAAAAGGAAGGAAATGATGAATGAACAATGTTTGCTTCAACTCACCACCCTTCAATGTGTCATATCTCAATTTCATTTCTGCTTTTTAAAATTTGAGGAAATTGAAATATTTGGAAAATAGAATTAAGCACTTTATTTATGGAATTTAATTGAATGCGATGATGAAAATTGGAAATGAATATTATGCAATTTCCTTATTTAAGAAATTATTTTGATGTGATTATTGGTTGAAGGTTACTAATAAGTGGACAAGTGTAAGAATGTGTGTGTAGGAAACAGGTCGAAGGACAAGAACTTGATTGAGGTAGGCATGCTTAGCCAGATGAACACAATAAGCAAGAATGGAATATGGAATATCACACACCACAATAGAACATGACATCTGCATATGATTGAAAAGTTGATAATTGCATTCATACTTAGTGTAAGAATTATAACTAGTGAAAAGAAAAAAATTATGTGTTCTTATTTTTACTTTGTCTATTTTGAAACGTATATTCAACAAATTGAATAAGAAACTCAACCTGTATCATATGGAAAAGAGGTTTCATTTGTTCACTCTTTTGGATGAATTCGAAATGCAATTTGAATAAACAACTGATTTCATATATGTAATTAATTTCAAGGATAATATGTGAATTTATTTGTATAAGTATGTATATATATGTATATATATGTATATATATGTATATGTATATATATGTATATATATATGTGTGTGTGTGTGTATATACATGTATATAAATGTATATATATATATATATATATATATATTTATATATGTATATTATTTATCTATTTCGAAACATATATTCAACAAATTGAATAAGAAATTCAACCCATATCGTATGGAAAAGAGGTTTCGTTTGTTCACTCTTTTGGATGAATTTGAAATGTGATTTGAATAGACAAATGATTTCATATATGTAATTAATCTCAAGGATAATATGTGAATTTATTGGTATAAGTATATATATACACATATATACATACATATACATATACATATATACATATATACATATATATATACATATGTATATGTATATGTATATGTGTATATGTATATATATGTATATATATGTATATATATATATATATATATATATATATATATATATATATATGTATATATATGTATACATGTATATATGTATATATATATACATGTATATATGTATGTATTTATGACATATATAAATATATATATACAAAAGTGTGAATGATTTACTTTGAATTTATTTTCGCTCTTCAAATGAAAGCATTAGAAGATCGTGGGAAAATTCAAATGTTGTAACTCCTACCAAAAAATAGATAGAGGTTGATTCCCTCACATGGAGAGTGGGCGGCCAACTAACATTATGAAGACTACAAAATTAAGTTCACATATCCTACCGAACATAGCAGGGGACAATTTGAATTTAGAATGGGGAGAAAAAGCCAGTAAGAAGGGGAAAAAAGCAAAAAATAAGAAGAGAAATCGATGAGTTGGAAGGAAAAAGTAGAGCGAATCTATAGAAGGGAAAAATCTCCAGGACAAAAATTTGGAGGTAATTCAAACTCATTAATTATTCTTCATTATCATAGGAATGATCTCCTATCTTGCAAAAGTTTTACGCAATCTATGTGTTAATTGTGCATGTACGAATTAGGGTATTTGATACTATTGATTTTTTGTGAGCCCAAAAAGGTTGAACTATTAAGGCTCTATAAGTTATTTATTATTGTCGAATTATTGTGAGCCCAAGAGGGATGAGTTATTGAAGTTCTATAAGTTCTTTGTAATTGTTGATCAACCCTATGTTGGGTCGGGTTTCATACCCACAATGCATCACTTCATGTGCATGATGTTTATTCTCTTCAATCATGGCCTATCACCCGACCCATATGTATTCTATGTAATCGGCTTGCATATATTCATCGCCCTTAGGTGACTATCCAAAGGGCTATCCACTATTGTTTTTCATTTTAAATGATACTCATTGTTCTTTTAAAAGCCCACCTAACATAACGAAGGGTGGCGAAGGCCTCCTATGATGGAAAAGGTCGAGTGATGCATTAATCTCTCTTAGAATTGGGGCCTCACCATCCATTGTTATGTGGTGGTGGGATCGAATGATGGTTGCTTGATGATAAAGCCCTCTGAGGATCCTATGATGGCCTTCTCAGGCCGTAGGCATTGGAATACATTGTTGCATTGTTGGTCAAGCATATGTATATATATATTTTTTAAATAAAGGGGTAAATTTTTTATTGAAAATCAGAAAGGAACATTACAAAGAAAGCAAAGGACCAAAGTCCCCAAAAACAACAAAAATAGAAAAATAGAGCACAACCAAAGTCAGCCAACTCCTAAAAAAAACCTATCCTTAGCAAGAACTCCCTCCAACCCAGAGCGAAGCTCTAGAGGAATAAACCCCCACTCCTCGATTCTCCAACCGTCGACATGCTCAAAAGCCCATTTTTCCAAGCAATCAACAACTCTATTCCACTCCCTCAAAATATGAACAAAAGTCACCATTTCCATCAACGAACTAACCTGCAAAATTTGGTGCACAATTATAGCCAAATACCAACTGACCCCCTCCACTTTTCACTCAATGAGCAAATTGATCAAGACCTAGGAATTAGATTCACAAATAATCCTTCTCCACCCCAAAGCATGAGCCCTCTCAAAGGCGCAAAGGATTGCCAAACCTTCCATAATGTTGATAGTCTTCGACCCCTCATGGATTGAAAAGAGGAAAACCATTGAACCTAAAGAATCCCTACTAATCCCCCCAATACCAGCAGGTCTCGGATTTCCCCTCGAAGAGCCATCAGTATTAGTCTTCGGAACCCCATCAGGAGGGAACTGCCAACTACCCATCCTATGATTTTTTTTTATTTGCCTTATGCCCTCTCCTGACACAACCAAAAGTCACAGAAAATCCCTGAATTCCCAATCTCTCCACCACCTTAGCATCCCTTTTCTCCAGCGAAAATCTCACAGCACACTTAGCCTCCACCGTCTCCTGAATCATGCTCAAAATTCTCTGCCAAACTTATTGCAAAAGCTTCTTCTCACCATGAAAAATACACCTATTTTGTTCCAACCAAATCTACCACAACAGAAAGATAGGCCCCACAAACCACACTTCATGTAAGAAAGAGGTCATAGAGGGAGGTCTACCAACACTATTGCAAAATTCAATCGAGGAGGAAGCATGAACACAAGGCCTCCACCAAACACCCCACCAAAAATGCTAGATTTGGATAGCAAAAGGACAACGAAAAAACAAGTGAGAAGACTCCTCCTCAGCAACCCCACACAAAACACAAATAGAAGGGCCTTGGAAACCCATCTTCTTGATATTTTCCCAGTCAAACACTTATTCCAGGTCAATAGCCAGACAAAGCAATTACACTTTGGCCAGGAGAACTAGCTCTAGACCTTCTTCCACCACTGAACTTCCTCCCCAATCACCCTGTGGGAAGATAACACCTTATATCCAGAGGAAACAATATAGACACGCATAGGATGAGGAGCCCAAGCAAGCACATCTTCCTCCTAGAGAGAACTACATCATCGACTGGAAAGAACACTTTGCAGCACAACACATTCCTCCTGCAAACCAACATCTAGCCAAACATCAGGAGACTTCCATCTAGCCACCTCAAGCTACCTGCAAGAAGATAATGATTTAAAGTCACTCACCCATGACCAACCAACCTCAAGAAATCTCTAGAAAAGATTCAATAAATTAGGATACTGAGAGATGAGAGGAGGAGAGCCATCCTAGGAATCAAACCAGAATTGGGCTTCGGTCCCCTGCTTGCAGATCCAAAATAAACCATGCTTAATAAGAGAATCCCCCTTTTTTGGGGTCCCCCAAATCACCAAACCCTTCCCAACAAGGGGATACCGAGGAATATCAGTCTGAGGAATCCCCAAGAAGAACTTTTGGGATAGGACCCTAGCCCAAATCTTATCCTGCTCAATGCACCACCGCCAATACAACTTCATAGCAAGCACCACCCCAGTCAAAGCTGACTATCGTAATCCAAGACCCCCATACTACTTCAAGATACAAACAACCTCCCATCTAACCAAAATCCATTTAGAAGACATCAAGCTACCAGCCCATAAGAACTGCCTAGCCATAGAATCAAATTGCTTAACAAAGCTCACTAGGGCAACCTGGAGCATGCATCTATAAATGGGCAAAGCCTGCACCACAGACTTGATTAACTGAACACGCCCAACAAAAGTCAACCACTTATGAGTCCAATGATTAACTTTTACCCAAAATTTATCCAAAATACTCTTCTAGGAATCCCTACGCAAATGCCCATCCGAGATAGGGATACCAAGATAGGTCAAAGGAAGATTCCCAATCTGAAATCTCAAGATCTGAGCTATCCGCTGTTGGATGAGGCCTGAAATATTAAAAAAGAAGATGGAAGATTTATCTTCATTAATCAATTTTCCCAAGGCAGTTAGGTAGACATCCAACACCCTATGAATAATAGCAGCTTCTCGCATTGTAGCCTTTCCCATCAGAGCAGTATCGTCGACAAACTATAGGTGCAACTATGGAGGCAAGTCACCACCCCACTACCAACCCTGAATTAGACCAACCTCCACATTTCTTCTAATCAACCACCCCAAACCTTCAGCAAAGAGAAGAAACAGATACAGAGAGAGGGGATCCCCCTGACGAAGCCCCTTAGAAGCACCAAATAATTCAGAGTGCTCTCCATTAATAATCACAGAGAAAGAAACTGAAGTAACACAACTCATAACCCAATGAATCCAATCTTCCCTAAAACCAAAGACACTGAGAACCTTTTGAAGGAAGGACCATTTGACCCTGTCATAAGCCTTAGCCATATCCAGCTTAATGAACATCGCCTTTTCTTTAGAGTTGGCCATAGAATTAATGGTCTCAGTTGCAATAACAATCCCTTCTAGAATTTTCCTACCCACCACAAAACCGCTCTGCTCCTCAGAGATTAGCTCCTTAAGCCCCTTTTTTAACCTGTTAGCAATTAACTTAGAGATAACTTTATAAATGACATTGCAAAGAGAAGTGGGAAGGAATTGACTTAACCTATCAGCCCCATCACACTTGGGAATGAGGGAAAGAAAGGTAGAATTTAAATCCCTTAGCAACTGCTTGTTTTGCTGAGATTCCTGAACAACAACCAAAAGATCTAGCTTGATAATATCCCAGAATTCTTGGAAAAACTCCACCGAGAAGCCATCAAGTCCAGGAGCTTTCCCTTTCTTCATCTGGAAAATAGTCCCCTCAAGCTCCTCTAGTGTCATATTACTCATAAGAAGCTCATTCATTTCTTTAGGAACCAGAGGGGGGATACAAGAAAGAACCTGGGCTTCTTCAGGAGACCCCCCTTATGAATCCTCCTGAAAAAGAGAGGAAAAATAATGCACTGCCTCTCCCGAGATCTCAGGAAAGGAGGAAAGCTGCTCACCCCGGTCATTCACCTGAACCGAAATAGAATTGCCTTGCCTCTTGGATTTCACTGAATTGAAGAAAAAAAGAAGTGTTTTTTATCCCCTTCTTGAAGCCATTCTATTTGTGCCTTTTGTTTCCAATACATTTCCTCCCGCAGCTCACACTCCTCCACAGCTTTCAAAGCCTGAGCCTCCTCCTGAAGCAAATCCTCAATCACCCCACCCTCCCTTATCAGTCTCATGATACCATCCAATTCATTATGAGCAGCCGCCTTAGCATGAAAGATGTTCCCAAAGCAATGAAGATTCCACCGCTTGAGATCATATTTCACATACTAAAGAAGTTTAGCAAAGGTGTACATTTTTGTACCGAAAGTAGGTCTACCACGTCTCCACCAGTCAGCCACATGATCATACGGAGATTGGTCCCACAACCACATGAGCTAAAATCTAAAAGAAGGAGAATGAGGCACACAACTTGACACAATAGCCAGCTTGACAGGCCAGTGGTCGGATCCTCTCCAATCCAAAATTTCAAAACAAGAAGACCACATACCACCAATCCAGTAACAGGAAATCAAGAAGCGACCCAATCTCTCTGCAATACAATTATCCCCAACCCTACAATTGTTCCAAGTAAACTAACCATTACTAGGCTTAATATCCACTAAATTCAAAGCATCAATGTTATCACACAGGAGCATCGTAGAGGGCTCCAGTCGCACAATACCACCACACTTCTCAGCCAACTCAGTGATAGCATTAAAATCTCTGACTAGGATCCAAGGATGGAAAGGAGCCAAACTGCAGACAAACCAAATATGGGACCATAGAGAATTCTTACCCCAAAGATCAATAGGAGCATAGATATTAGAAAGGAGCAGCATCTCCCCTGTCTCAAAGCTAGAAGCAATCATAGACATAGCAAATTTAGAGGACACCCACCAAAGAGGACAAATCTTTCGCAGGTTCCACAAACAAGCTATGCCCCTAGAAGACCCATGAGCACCAATGCACTGACACTCTCCCTTCCACCACAACTTAGGCACCAAACTAAACATATTCTCCACTGATAGCTTGGTCTCTTGTAGAAAAAGAATATCATGACCATGTTTCCTAACCAAATCATGAACTGCATTTTGTCGAGGGCCGTTGTTCAAGCCCCTTACATTCCATGATAATATAATCATTTTAAGGGGTTCAAAAAATGAGAATCCAAAGCCTTTATTGACCCTGACTCCACCAAAGTCTCACCTATCAACTTGATCTTTTCTAGATCCTTCTTTCTACCAAGTTTGGCATGTTTCTCTGCCCCACCTTTCTTAAGATCTCTCGTAAAAGGCCCAACTAAGGAGAGGGTTTGTTGCACTTAGTCACATTCAAACATATGATTCATCCAGAAGGAGAAGAATCCCCACCATCTTTTGGCACCACGGCTGAAAGAACCGACACCTCCAAGACCACTAATTGTTAATCTATATCCATGTGTAAATTATAGCTGCCCGGCGAAATCAATGAAACACCAGAGATATTGTCCACTTTTGTAGAATCCTCAACCTCCTGAACCAGACTCAGCAAGCCTGGGTTCACTTCCTGCTAGCTGAGGTCATCTAGTACCTCAAACCTATTAAAAGTATCATCATCCTGTTGTTCCTTAAAGGTCCTCTTCTGGCCTCAGTTCTTATTACGAGCCTTATCTTGAACAAAACCATCAACACCAACTACCTCTCCAGAGGCAAGGCCCTTCCCCTTATCAGCCATAGGAGGGTTTTGGGGAGGTTGTGCAAGCTGAGACTCCACCGACTTATATCTTGGACATCTACGCTTCAAATGCCCATATTCATGACATAGACAACAATGGAAAGGAAGAGTCTCGTAATCCAATTGTTGCACCCAAGAGAAGGGTCCCGCACACATATCTACAACATCGGGCAAAGGCTTACTAAGATCAATTTCAACACAAATACGAGCAAAATTCATTACCTTTTTACCCAAGGTTTGCAACGAGGATCCAACTAGTTTTCCAAGCATCGACGCAACAAGTGCAAAGCATCCTCATGACAACATTCCACCAGAAACAGAGGCAAACAAACCCACACAGGAACACAATTTGGGAGCTCCTACGAGGGGATAAAGCCAACATGCCATGGTTTGATAAACAACCCCACCTGGTTATGGAAATAAGGACCTCCCTCAAAGACCCTAGTGCAATCAGCCATGCAATTAAAGGTAACCATGAAGTAACTATTGGCAAACAACATGATCTCCATTTCTCCCTTTGGCGTCCAATTCCTCAGGGCCCAAGATTCCAAAAACTATAGAGAAACCCTCATCCCCAAAAATTTGCAATATAAAGAGTGGTTCGTATAATATTCAACATCTTCGAAAATCATCTCAAGCGGGATCACCAATTTAGGCCTTTCTTGGCAATGCTCGAGACAACTGTTAATCTTCTTGAGCCTCAAACCATTAGACAAACCCGCTCCAACAAACCCTAGATCCAGAGCAAATAAATTATTATCAAAAGATTTCATGCCTTGAGTCAAAGACTTCGATCCAATCGCCATGTGAAAGTCCAAATCAGGAGACACCCTAGATGTCTCACCCTTGGAAAAGGCCATCAAGCCCTAGACGGGTATGCAAAAATGCTAAAGGGTAATGGGTAGGATAAACCCACACCACACCCCCAAACTACGCTCAACACAAGTACCTTTCACACGAGCCCACTCACATCCACACCAAGCAAGGAGAGTGAGCACCACACCTTGCTCTCAACACCCAATGCACCATTGCATGCACCACTACAGAAAAATCCACCACACAGGGCACCAAAGAGACCCGCAAGCGTACAAAGAAACATAGACTCTGATAAACGTCGGTCGTGCACCCCAAAAAGCAAAGCAGACACCTGAAAAAAGAGTCAGCCCCCCTAAATGCACAGCAAGACCCCACCCAAACTGCACAAGAGCAGAAGAAAACCAATCACGAGCTCAGGCTCGGATGACCTAGCTTGGCCCATGAAGTTGCAGACCCCATTTCCCCACACTATCTAACTTATTGACCACAAAAGACTTCTTAAATTTAATATTAGGGTTTGGGCCTTGGTTGTTGCCACTACAGGCAAGAGGCCCCACCAATTCACGAAGGAACCTCCCCTTAATATGAGGGTAAACAACAAACTCCATTGTTGACGTGGTAGAGAGCGACCCCACAAGGTTTGAACCTTGGTTGTTGGCTCTACAGGTAAGAAGCCCCACCATTTCACCAAAGAGTCACCTCCAATATATATATATGATGTTAGATATATATATATATGTTTCTCATATGATCATTGTTGAATACTCTGTTATATTTGAGTCAAAGGTATCGACTATGCCTTGTGTTTTATTCATGTATTGTGTTTTATTCATGTATTTTGTTGGTGTTAAACCCCATATTGGGTTAAACCCGTGGCTTGAAGAACTCAACCAAGTGAAGCAACCCCAAAGGCATGCGATATCATGTTATCAATGGATGATAACATGTGTATAGTATCCTATGGAAGAGATGGTATCGATGGGCAGAATATACTTTTGTTTTCAGTGAATGCCTTGAATGAGGAAAAAAAGTATGAAAACTTAGATTGGTCACAAAATAAATGCAATTTTTATTTCTGTTAATGGGTGATGTATTTCTATTTAGATTCATTAACCTATTCTTTTATAAATCAGTGATTGTGAAAATTGATGTTTTCATTGTACCTAGAACTGGAAATAAATGGTATTTATTTTATTTTGAAAAGATCATCTAAATGAATTGATGTTATATTTCTTCTATGAATATGGAAGTATACTTGTGTGAAGGGATTTTTCATTTAAATTTCAAAATGTATACGCATATTCTTAAATTATTTATTTTTAGGCATATATGTGAACATGCATAAAGATCCCTTTATGCATGCTCACATACATGTGGTATACCTTACGATTCATCTTGAATATTTAACTCATAGAGAATATTAAACCTCTAAAGCAAATGGAACAAACTGTAAACTTGGAACAACATTGTATTGCATATGTCGAATAGATGAATGGTTACTCAATTTAAGTGAATAATGTTTAAATAATATAATGAGATGATACAAGAATTCAGTGGTAGACTGTAGCACATAGATTATTGTTAGTAGATGGTCTAGAAGGGAGGGATACCCCTTTATATGATAATCTTTTCGTTCATGAATGGGTGCCAGAGAGTGTAGATTTGCTTTTCCAAATCTAACTAGAGTTACATTACATGCAACATGAGCTTGGCCAAGCTTTGCAGTCATTTTATTTACATATACGGAATAGACTATCATTATTTACTCGCTCTTTATTGATTTGTATACCTAACATGAAACTTGCATATTCTAACAAGTAGATATAAATGCATGAAGTTACACATGCACAAATTCCACCTTGCAAATTGTATTTTTTACTAAGTGTTCCATGTAGGGTTGGGCATTTTTTGATTGACTGAAGAATTTCAGGGAAGTATCACTTCGCGGTTGGGTGGAAAAAGCACCTTAATCATGTTCTCGTCCACTAGTGGAGATGAGCCATCACACATGAATCATATTAGAATTCTAAATGTATTGTATCATCAATGTATAGAATTGAAATGAAGCAACTAAAGAGGAACCTTGTAAATTTGAATTTGACTAGAAGGCATTGAATGCCAAGTCAACTTGTATGTAAATTTTGACATATATAATGAATTTACTTATATATTTCAGTTTCATGGTGATTTATGAACATAAAATTGCTAAATGGAATTAGCTATGGAATTTGTGTCATAAATTTGGTTTTTATAGTGTTAATAATTAAATTGAAAATTAAATCTAATGGGGCACGTTACACAATGGCTTACCTTAGAGGACCAAAGTCAAACACATCTCTCCAAGGAACTTGGTCTTGCTTTGCTTAATTGATTTGGATACTTGAAATTCTTGGATGCTTTTGGATCAATAATGCATATTAGCTTTCACAAGATGACATTAACATGCATAAACTTGAACATGATGTTAGGATCTTGATTGTTGCAGCAAATGACTGATAAATATGCTCTTGAATGCTCTTGACAATAATATTTTCTCATAGGATTGCTCTCATAAAGTGTGTTCCTCTTTCTAGTTAGATTTCAAATGATAAATCAACTATGTACTTATAGGTGTTTATTTGATTCTTGAAAATTAGATTCCAAAAGCTAATACTTTTAATTTGAATATGAATCATTAAAATGTTGCCAAAAACATATTTAAAATGGGTCTTGGCATTTAAAGGGGACCCATTTACCAATGGGTCTTGGCTTATAAATTCATGACACACATATTCCACACTGATTTAATTATTGATTTGCATTTATTTAAAATGCATAATTTGGCAAATTAGAAAGTTAATTAAGTCCAATAAATTAAGGGACCCAAACATAGTCTGAAATTGTAAAGATACACAATTTCCTACACTATATATATATATATATATATGTTTAAACTGTTTGTTATATATGTATATCTATATATATGTAATATATGTATATATATGTATGTGTGTGTATACATACATATATATATATATAATGAGTGATTGCTATAATCAAATAAATATAAATGTATATATATAATTGTAGACACGTAAAATGTATTGATTAACGTTACACACTTGATCCTGATTACTAACACTATTTCAACCTGAATCATCCTCTTAGCTTGTCATCACTCTTCATCCCTTAATTAAATAAATAATCATTTATCTGATTAAGTCATTCTCTTTTGTTAATTAAATCAATCAATCTGATCTAATTAACCCTGGTTCTCTATTTAATTAAATAAATCAATTTTATTTAATTAATCTCTAAAATCTATCTATTAAATTAAATAAATTAAACCTTATTTGATTTAATTTAGCATTCATCCCCTTTAATTAAATAAATCAAAATATTTATTTAATTAGTCTCTAAAATCATATTCTTCTCAACTTTGATTTAAATCAACCCATAAATCTAAGTCAAAATTGTCACATCATCTAATCTCCTATTAAATTAATCAAACCCTTGATTAATTTAATTCTAATCCATGTCCCATCCTCTAGCTTTTTCCACTTGCTCATGAAAATAGATTTAATTCATTTATTAAATCTCTATTTTCTCTCAACATGGCATAATAGGGGAATATTCTTCCAAATTTAAAATCCTTCCAAGTGGACTTTGTCCTTCCAACAAGATATTTATTTCATCTTTTGCATTGAGCCAAGTGGTATTTAAGACATTCCTTTTCCCTCTTACATGTCATTTCATTATTTTCAAATTCCACCTAATTGCATTTATGGGCACATTCATCAAAATGTGCACATCCTTCATCCATCCATCTCTTGGCAAGTGGCATCTTTCCATTGAAAGTTAGTCCCACATTGCTTCATTTTGGGCATTTCTCCATCTTGTCTTTCTACAAATAAGAGGTTTCTCTCCTCATTTGATCATCCACAATTTGAGCAAACTTACTATACTCATTTGCATCTTCAAGCATTAGCATTTTCATCAATTTCATTAAGGCATAGCTAGGTTATTGCAAGTTTTCTCTATGGAGTTCATTTGAAGCAATCACCAAGTAGATCAATCATCACCAAATCATCAAAAGCTTGCATAGGAGTTGGGAAAGGGCCAATTTCCACATCAAATTGGCACCAACTCCCCCATAAGATCAAGAGTTTGCATATTTTCAATAGGATTTAAATCTATTTCCTTGTTTTTTCATTATATTCTTGCTTTCATTGTGTTTTGTAGGTACTAGGATCTTGGTTCTACATTTGGCGCTAGAAGGAGGGCAGATCTCACATTTAGATCACGTTTTTATCAAAATTTCCATTTTTTTTAAATTTTTGTGTGTCTACAGGGAAATGCATCGCTAGCAGACCAACGTCGCAGTACAAAACTATTGGCATCCCAATGTCGCCATATAACACCGCTTCAAATTTCAAACTATGATGCTATAGTGTTCCTGCCCATAATTCAAAATTTTAAACTGCACCGTTGGTTCTATTTTCAACCACTGGAATTTTCAAATCCAAACAACACCACTAGGCGAAACAACGATGCCATCACCCTCTCTATTTTGGCTACAAAATGATGTTGATTGACAAGCGGTGCTATATAGCATCATTGGATCTTTCAAACTGCACCGCCTGTGCAGGTTCCACCACTGGAGTAAAGGAAAAAGTGAAATCTCAAATTTTTATGATATGTGCTTTTTTAATTTTGATCATTTGGGTTACTACTTGCTTTTTTTGACCTTTGTTTTGCAGTGCTAGCTAGTTTTTTAGGTTGGTCTAATCAAAGTGAAGGAGAGAGACAAGATTGAAAGAGGCATAATGACATCACTCTCTCATGATACCAAGTGTTTTTTTAACAGTTTAGTGTTTGTTAAACACTCTTAGAGAATTCACAATTTCTCTTAAAAATTTGTTATCTTTCATGTGCTTAGGACCCACTAAATTTCTTTTGGGCTCTAAAAAGAACATTTCAATTTTGCTACAAAGGGCTTAAAAAGGACTTTAGAACAAACTTACTAGATTTGGTTTGAGGATTAACAATTAAACAAGTCAATTTTCACATTTCCTTTGGTGTTCTAAAAAGAATCAAATCATTGCTTTGTGGGTTTAAAATTAACAAGTGCTTCTTTGTTTTGTAATTGCTTACTCAAAGTAATACCATCGAAAGGATGTATGCACTTCTCTTGTACCTCGCGACAATCTTGAGAATCAAAAGGTCTTTCGGTGATCTTAAGTTGGGTAAAGTAATTGCCCCCACATTTCATTTTGGGATTAAAATTGAACAAAACATCTTGCGAGTGTGAGTGGAGCATATTGCGTACATTCTCTCTCTGTGTTGCAACAAAAATTGATTGAGTTACGGGAATTGTTTTGCTCACTTTTGTTTATCTTAGAGAATCTGCCTTGTGGGAAAAAGTAATCACCCAAGGGCATGACCCAACTGATAACACGCTAAATCCAAGTGTATTTCCAACCAATATATAAGTGTGGATACTGGAAAAAAGGCTAGTATCACGCGGTTGGTTTCGACGAGAAGGGAAGCAATGGTCTCTCGCCGCATGGATCAATCCATATGAACAGAAAGTTTGAATTAAAACCCTTGTTTAGAAAAGGCCAAAATCCTTGATCTATTTATTGGTGCAAGAATGGTCGTTTTGAAGTTGCCCCACACTTTTAAAATTTTTAATAGAAATGAAAATTATGCCATGGTATTTTCATGGGCACTAATGCTTGGTTTCCCCATATAAGTGAGTGTTGTGGAGGGGAGCCAATGGGGTCAAGCATCTAACCATTTGCTAAAAAGAAGTGTAGATGAACTTGTCTAAGTGGGGATTCAACAAATAGTCTTTCATAGCCATAGGTTTGTACTTGTTCTTGGTTACAAAACACTTTACTTGTTCGTAAACATTTGAAAACAAACATTTAACATTGTCATCAAAACTTCAAACCCTTTAGAAAGCAAATATCTTTGATAAAATTCGTGTGTTATTGCTTTCCCTTAGGATTTTATCCTTAGAGGGTTCTAAACACTTGGATATATATCTCAATTTGCTTATTAAAGTCAGCAATAGGTAAATTTTTCCTTGATTTCATCAAAGTCCCACATAATGTATTTTGTGGAATGAGAAAAAGTTAAGACATTGGACATCTAGTATCAAAATCTAATCAAGAAATTGTTTGTGGTAAAAAGAATTCACTAAGAAAAGCTAAGAACAATTGAACCCCACATATGTGTCTCAAATGATTTCACTCAAGATCAAAATTCGAAAACCAAAATCAAAAGCTCTTAGTCCAAAATAACATCAAAAGCATCTCTCAACACTCTACGAATTCAAACGAAGATTACTTTTCAAATTTTATAGAAGAGCTTCGAGAAACAATCCCAATTTGTATGAGTTCTTGTGTCAACAAAATCCAAATCTTTTTCGAGAATTTGAACATCTTGTTTAAAGTAAAGCATGTTCTTCAAAACCAAGGTCTTGTAAACAAGAGTCTTTTTAGGTACACCTAGGATCAAAATCAAAACTTTCATCCATCTTTCAAACATCAAACCAAAATCATCTCAACAACAACTCTTGAAACTCTTGAAATCATCCTTCATGCTAGAATTTTTGGCAAATCAAAATCATCAAACAAACCAAAATCCTTGAAATCCTTGAATCAAAACATGAAATTATCTTTAGCTAGGTATATGTAGATGCATCCTTCTCCATGTGCTTAGTCAAAAGTATCAAAGCAATCTTGTTTAGCTAGGTATATGTAGATGCATCCTTCTCCATATGCTTAGTTAAATTATCATTTTGTTTGGTTAGGTGTGGGTAGATGCATCCTTCTCCCTACACTTAGTAAATTATCATTTTTTGAGCAAGCTTATCCCATAGATAACATCCAACATCTTGGGATCCATTTGTTCATTATAAAAAATCAAAGCAATCTAAAATCAAATCAAGGTCAATCCAAAAATCCAAGAATATGAAATCAAAATCAAAACAAAACTGAAAATCCAAAAAGGTCCCAAAAGTCTAGCATCCCCTCAAGATCATTTAAGAGTTTCACCATCCATATCATTCATCTTTCACACATTTTCACCATCACATCTTTGATCCTTAAATCATCCTAAATTTTCTCTTTTGTACCTAAAGTTAGATCAATCCAAAGAATTAGAGATTCATCTCCCACATTCTTGAAAATTGATCCCTATTTTATCGTGCAAACTAGATCTCAACACAAGAGGAACATGGAATCCAACAAAGAAACATCCACTTCAAGTGATCTAAGCCAAAAAAATTCCAAGATGAATCCCATTGGATCAAGCAATCCTCTAACTAACTTTCCTTCATCAATCCTCAGGAGGAATGTCAAGTAGAGGATATCACTAATAATTCCTTTGGAATGACACAAGATGAGATCACCGAGATGGTCAAAAATCTTGAGAATCGTAGAATTATCAACATCATGATGAGAGTCAATCCCTCACTATACATGCTTGAATTAGCAAAACAAGGGGCTAAAATCCCTTCCGATTTCGATGTGAGTACCATTGTGGAACCATCTTTTGGGGTCATGCCTCCAATTTCATCCATGCCCCCAATATCATCTACAACCCCATTCCAAAGCATCACCCAACCCATCTCCCAAATTACATCATCTATTGCTCCAACGCAACCCATAGTTAACAAGGGAAGTGCATTTGTCAATGCACTACAAACACACCCCCTCATAAACAATCAAGATTTGGATGCAAACACCATCCTGAGACAATCCATACCCCAAAATCCATCACATCCATATGCCCCCCTCACCTTTCATGATCCTAATGAACCATCATCATCATTTCACGCAACACCTCAAACTTCTCTCCCTATGATCTCACAAGGAGGAGACTTATTTGGACCAAGGGGCATCTTTGACACTACATCTTCATCATTCCCCCAAGGGAGTATGCCACTCAATTTTCCACCACTTTCACCATTTCCATCAATATCCACACCACCTCTTGGTTTAGGGCTTCCCCCTTTACCAAACATCAATCAGCAAAATCAAATCAACCCACCGATCATCAATTAAAGCATCTTATCTAATCCTCCCATCTTGCCATCTACATCACAACAACAGATAGAAACCATCTTGATAATGAAAACCACCACCATCACATCATCAACCATCCCCCAAACATCTCAAAACATGGTCTCTTAAGGACCAAGCATATTAGTTGCACCATCCACCACCCAAATCCCAATCATCAATACGACGGTGCCTCTCATCACCACAACAAACACCATTCCAAATCCACCACCACCACCACCGCCAAACTTGAACACATCAAATCAATACATCATTACATTACAAGCATCTTAGCAAGCTGCTTATTAGAAGGCCCTCCAACAAATCCAAAATTGACAAGTTGCACAACTAGCTGCTCAACAAGTGCAAACACAATTAGTTGCACAACAAGCCGCTCAAGCAGTACAGGCCGACTCAAGCTGCACAGAAAGCTACTCAATTCCAAGCTTTATTAAAACAACAACAAGCACAAAAAGTCGCTCAAACAGCGCAATCCACCCAAGCCGCCCAAGCAGCGCAAGCTGCACAAGTTGCACAAATTGCACAAGCCCAAGCATATGCATAAGCGCAAGCTCAAGATCAATACTAAGCTCAACAAGAACATGTGTAAGCGTAGTACCTCGCACAACAACAAGCATATCAACAAGCGCTAAAGCAATACCAAAAACAACAAGAAACAACCCGATTAGTAGCCCAACAACAACCATTGTTGGCACAACAACAACAAGCTCAACAAAAGGCACTATTAGCGCAACAACAACAGGATCAACAACAAGCATCATTGATACAACAATTACAAGCATACTTGGCACAACAAAATGTGCAAGCACTATCCACCAACACACCAATCAATCCACCCATCCCTCCAACAAGTGAACCACCACATAACACCTTCATCCCATCCCCTGATCTGCAAAACGATGTAGCCACACAAATCAAGTTACTCTCACAACAAGTACCTGATCTTCAATCAAGAAGAACCATAAAGACACCCAACAACTTGTGTCCCTATCTATTCGACGAGAGACTTGTAATGAAACCATTCCCAACTAGATTTGACATCCGCAAATTCGATAAATACCTTGGGATGGGAAACCCTAAAGATCGCATCAGGGAATTCCAGGTTCATTGCATGGAAGTCGTATATGATGGTACCTATCTGATGCGGCTATTTCCTAGAAGTTTGGCTAGCCATGCCATGAAATGGTTCTCTCGCCTTCCTCCTGGCATTAAGAAGCTCCAAGAAATAGTAGATGCATTCATCAAAAATTACGCATTCAACATCGGTATGGATGTCAATCTAAAGGAACTATTAGCTCTGAAACAAGGTAAGAATGAATCATTTGCTTCTTTCCTACAACGATGGCGATCCAAGGCCAATCAGATCAAATGGGTCATGCCAAAAGAACAAGTTTGCACCATTATATCCAATCTCAATGGAGCCTTTGCATTCCATCTTAAAGTGCAAGGTATCACCACATGTGACTAATTGATCTCCAAGGCGCTCAACATTGAACGAGCACTTATCTCACAAGGAGGATCACTTGCATATCCTGAACACCAAAATAATTGCCCATCCAACAACTATAATGAGAAACCTCGCACATGGGAAAGGAACAAAAATGTCACAAACGATGGTGTGGTTGATGCTAAGGTCATCATCAATGCTCCTCGACAAAACATACCCACAACCCAACAACAACCCCGAAACAACCATCAAGCTAACGTAGAAACACAACAACCAAACAATCAAGAGATCAACAACATAAACAATTAAAGGGGACCACCCCAGCAAAACAAAAACTCCCCCAAGCAAAAGTACATTGCCCTTGAGGAACCACTCGAGGTCATCATGAAGAAATTAATAAACAAAAACCTCATCAAGGCTCCCACCCATGAGAATTACCAGGAACCAAATGTGAAACCACCCTGGTACAATGAAAACTAGCTTTGTGACTTTCACAAAATCAAAGGGCACACCACTAACTATTGCATGAGGTTAAAAAACCTAATCCAAGATCTCATTGATCAAAAAATCATAAATGTGGAGTAGCTAGCAAGAAATTAGAACCTCAAAATCTACATGAATCTGATGCCTAATCATAACAACAAAGGGAACAATAGCATGGATAAGGGAAAGGGTACCTTTAAGAGCGTGAATCATGTATATGACCATGTTGTTGCATCCCTAGATGAATATTACGCTACTATCACCATCAAAGGAGTCCACGTTGATTATGGAGTCACCACAAGAGGCGACAAAATCACCATTATAGGGTCATCTCAACCAAACAAAGCACACAATTCCAACCCAAGATCTGTTCCCAGCAGCTATAATGTCCTTGACCAACTAAAAAGAACCCCAACACAAATCTCCATCATAGAGTTACTAAAAATTTCATTCACCCACCGAAAGATCCTTGAGGAAGCATTGGCATCATCCACCGTCCCTGTAGACTTTGATGCGGAACAATTCCAAGCTATGGTCAAAAACATCATTACCCCGAATCTCCTTACGTTCTCTAACCAAGATTTTCCCACCCAACCATCTCACAACTGCACACTCCATTTGGAGGTCCTAGTGCATAAAAACAAAGTTAAGTGAGTCTTGGTGGATGGAGGTGTAGGTTTAAACATTTGTTCCCTTGAGCTCATTAAGAGCCTAAAAATATCTGAGGATTCCATCGACAAAGGAAATGGCATCACAATCAGGGTGTATGATGATTAGGAAAGAGTATCCCAATTCACAATCCAAATCCATATTCAAGTAGGGCCAACAATTAGGGAAACTACCTATTAGGTCCTTGACCTTGATTTGCCTTACAACATTCTCCTAGGGCGTCCATGGATCCATGCAATGCAAGCAGTAGCATCAAACTTCCATCAATGTGTCAAGTTCACATATGAATTCCAAGAGGTCACCATCCATGGGGATCCCAAACCATTCTCTTACTGCAAGAACCTAGAGGCAAAATATTATAAAGTCCCTCAAGTGCCTAAAAATGATGAAGGTCCATCAACTCCATGCATTGATCCAACCACTCTTGCTTCCACTTCTGCGACAGAGACACTTGCCACTCCCACCATCCCTACCATCTTCGATATTAATGTCATAATTGAGGACAATGGTTGTGGAAACTATACAATTCCCAAAAATGCTTTTGTGGTAGGAGAGTTACCACAATCTACCAGATCACGAGGACAACTGAAATCAAATGAAGCCTCCATATATCAAACATCCACTGAAGGATATTCCAACTTCAGAAGTTGGGGAAATCTCGACCGAAAAGTAATAGAGGAGGACCTATCCCATCTCCTATATCAAGACAATAGACTTGCAGCTAATCTACCTATGGATGATAGCAGTAAGGGTTTACAAATGAAGCTCGCCATGGGCTATGACAAAAATGAGACGCTTGGACAAAATGGCAATGGGCTTCTAATACCCATCATTCCTGAGATACAAATGAAAAATATTGGCCTCAGATGTACCCCTTCGAATAACCATATGTGGTCAGAATCCCCCAGTTAAGAAGGTGAAAACTCCTCAGCAATCAGTAGCCGAACTTCGCTTACCCGTATCTACAAGTCGAGTCATAGACAACTTCACATTTGACATAACTGACATCTATAGTAGTAGTGATGATGAAGACCCCATAACCAACCTACCTATACTTTTTGAGGATACCACCCTTCTCATGATTAGTACCATGTCATTTGAGTCAACTAGTCAAAACCATGAAATTCGCCTAGTCTACACACAACTCATCGATTACGACCAACGAGGACCACCAATTCTTAGCACATTCAAAAATGATGAGGCACTCTTATAATTCATGGGACTACGGGATAATATTCCATATGGGGATCATAAATCAAGATTTATCATCAAGCTAGACACACATGCATACTATGGAGAAACAATTGAATCCCTCAGTCGCAAAAGCGAAAAACTAAGAATAATCTCTAAGTCCTTGAGTGAAAATTACACTGTGGCACTCTTCGACCCAAAAATAGTAAAAAGAAAGGATGCATCCTACAGTGAAAACCTCTCTGAGGCGCCCAAGGATGGGGGATTCAATCTTCCTCTTAGAGCTCTCCATTAGGAAAAATCAACGGTCCTAGCCGAAAAATGCAACCTAGTCAACTTGGGAACAAAAGAAACCCCGTACATTACATTATATGTTGAATCATTACTATCAGAAGAACATGATCTCATAGAAGCCTTCTTAAAGGAGAGAAAATTTAACTTTGCATGGAGCTATGCAGACATGCTTGAGCTCAATCTAGAGATTGTGGTCCATCACCTAGCAGTTTACCTTGAAGCAAAACCTGTCAGACAAAAGCTCAGGAAAATGCATCCTCAAATCACCCTGCTAGTCAAAATGGAATTGAAGAAGCTACTTGATGTAGGATTCATAAGATCAATTGACTACCCCAAGTGGGTATCAAATCTGGTTCTTGTTTCAAAACCAGATAGGGGCATATGAATCTGCACAGATTTCAAAGACCTAAACAAAGCATGTCTGAAAGACGACTTCCCCCTCCCTAACATTGATATGATTGTAGACATGACTGCAGGACATGAAATGCTTTCTCTGATGGATGGTTTCTCTAGGTACAACCAAATAATGATTTCCAATAAATACCAACACAAAATGATCTTCACTTGTCCGTGGGGGACCTACTGCTAGAACATGATGCCATTCCGCCTAAAGAATGTTGGGGCCACCTACCAAAGGGCCATGACATTAATATTTCATGACATGATCCATAAAACTGTTGAAGATTATGTTGATGACATACTAGAAAAATCTAGAAAGGGGAGAGATCACATAGCAACCTTAAGCACTATTTTCGACAAGCTGGAGGAATACAAGGTCTGTTTAAATCCAAAGAAGTGCATCTTCGGCATACAGTTAGGAAAGATGTTGGGATATATAGTGTCAATGAGAGGTATTGAAATAGATACCACCAAGGTAAAAGCAATCCTTGAGATGGAGGCACCTAAAACATTGAAACAGTTGAGAGGCCTCCAAGGCAGGCTTTAGTCCATCTGCAAATTCATAGCACAAATGGTAGACAAGCAAATCTTGTATTCTCACCTACTCCACAAGGGGGTAGCGTACAAGTGGGATGACAAGTGTGAGGAAGCCTTCAACAAAATCAAAGAATATTTGCTCACACCTTCGGTCCTCATGCCATTGATCCCAAGAAAACCACTAATCCTTTATGTGTCAACAACAATAGCAGCCCTTGGTGCTCTCCTAGCTTAGCACGATAAAAATGGGAGAGAGAAGGCCATCTATTACATCAGCCACACAATGGTCGATCAAAAAAACATATCTAGCAGTAGTGTTTTCTTCACAAAAGTTCAAACACTACATGTTGGCACAGAAAATCAAACTCATCGCCAAAATTGACCCCCTCAAGTACCTATTATCAAAGGCAATGCTCACAAGAAGGATGGCTAAGTGGGTCACGATTCTATTAGAATACGACATTGAGTACATGGAATGGAAAGCAATCAAAGGCCAGGTGATTGCAGATCAGTTTGCAGAAGCACCCATGTATTTAGAGAATCCACTCATATCAGAGTTTTTTGACAAATCCATCTTCAATCTCAGCATAGCCGACCACTGGAAACTCTACTTTTATGGCTCCTACACACAACATGGTTCAAGAGTTGGCGTCTTCTTCATCACCCCACAGGGAGACTGTATACCAAGATCATACAAGTTGGCATTCCCCTGCACTAATAACATTGCAGAATATGAGGCTTTAACCATAGGTCTCAGAATAGTAGTATAGTGGCACATCATGGCCCTTAGAATATATGAAGACTCCCAGCTGATAATAAATCAAGTGAATAACGAGTACCAAACAAAGGATGATAAGTTAACTCTATACAAAAATTTGGTAGAGAGACTCAAAGATTCATTCATTGATATCACATTTGAGCAGATTCCCAGAGCAAACAACAGAGCAGTAGACGCCATGGAAATGATTAGATCTTTACTAGATATGCCTTGCAACGTCCTGAGACATGAATTCTTGGTAGAGAAGCTTCTCATACCCGCATTTGAGGTATCAGAGTTAGAATTTGTGTGTGAAATCATTGGTCCCAATGATCCCTGGTACCATGACATTTATACCTACTTGCGAATAGGGGTCCTACCCGCTAAATTACGCTCAAGCCTAAAAAGAATCTTTGTCAAGAAAGCATCTCATTTTGTCATCCTAAGAAATACCCTCTACCATAGGATCATAGAAGGAACCTTATTATGCTACCTAAATGTTGAGGAGGCATTGACCGCCTTAACTGAGGTACATAACGGTATTTGTGGTTCGCACTCGAGCAGAATGTCCTTGACCAAGAAACTGTTGAGGACAAGATATTATTGGCCTACAATGGAAAGAGAAGCACATGACTACGTCAAAAGGTGCCTACAATGTCAGTAGCATGGAGACCTCATCCATGCTCCAACTCAAGAACTTCAACTTCATCCCATCATCACACCATGGCCCTTTTCGCAGTGGGGGCTCAATCTCATTGGAAAATAATCCCCACCTCATCTAATGGCCAAAAGTTCATCATAACTGCCACTGAGTACTTTACCAAGTGGGTGGAAGCCATACCAATGACCTACATAATTGGAAAGCAAATATCAAAGTACATCCTAAACTATCTCATATGCTGCTATGGTGTCCCACAAGCCATTATCTCAGATAATGGGACACCATTCAAAAATTAGGAGGTCCACAAACTATGTGACAAATTCAAAATCCAACATCGCTTCTCCACACCATACTATCCCCAAGGAAATAGCCAAGCAGAAGCCACCAATAAACCATTTTGGAAATCCTCAAAAAGATAGTCAATGAGGCAAGTCGTGACTAGCATCTGCTACTAAATCTCGTCCTCTGGGCCTATCGAACCAACACCCGCACACCCACCGGTGCCACCCCATTTTCCTGGTTTATGGATCATAATCCATATTTCCCATTGAGATCGAGCTCCCATCACTGAGAATATCATTACAAAATTTTATCACAAATGAGGAATACATAGTATCAAGACTGAACGAGCTGGAGCTACTAGATGAGTGGCGCATGGAAGCATTAAATCATTTGCAAGCCTATTAGAATCAACTCAAGAGGAGCTATAACAAAAAGATCAGGAGTCAGACATTCCAAGTTGGAGAATTGGTATTGAAGGAGAATCAGAAGAACGTCCCAAATCCAAACAGCAAAGGAAAATTTGAACCCAACTGGTTGGGCCCATTTGTTATCACAACGAGCTACAAGTCAAGGGCATATCAGTTGTCAGTAGCCAAAGGCGAGCCTTTGCAGGAGCCCATGAACAACTCCCATCTCAAAAAGTTTTATGCCTAAATCCTTCAAGGTATAGAACCAAAAATACCAAAAAAATTAGAAAATGTCTTGAAAAAATGGTTACCTTGATGAAAACCTAGAAAACAAGCATCTTGGTGACAACAAAAAAAGAAAAAAAAAGCAAAAAATCCAAAAAAGAATCAAAAAAATGATCAAAAATAGTAAAGAGAAAAATCGTCCTCTAGTGAAATCGACTTCAATGACACTTTGGGCAAGTACCTCGATGAAAACCTGGCAAACAGGTGCCTAATGTAAATAAACACTTTCCATCCACCAAGATCTTCACAGCTTGTTTTGCATCATCCATCCATTATGCTTCCATCATCCATCACATTCCATATCACCATCCATCATCCATTCAACATCTGCATCATAGCTTGGTCTTGTGTTCGTGTCATGATCCCTCCTAGTACTACTTGGCCCATTCTTAAGGTCAATTTGTCCTGCCTCTATTGGAGTAGTCTATTGCATCACGCTGGGGGCATGTTCTCATCATATCAGATTCATGTATGTTTTTGAGGTCCCTAAAAGCGAAAAATCAAAAAATATTAGAAAATCAAAAAATCCAAAAAAATCACAAAATCACAAAATCACAAAACATTCAAAACATATCAAAATCTAAAAACAAGTCAAAAAATTAGTAAAAAAAATAAAAAATAGAGTCGTCTTGTCGAACTACGGGTCTTTGAGCCTTGAACGTAGGCAAGGATGATCTTTGATCATCTCCCAAGACACTTAGGTTAGCCCTTTAGGAGTCCATCATAATAAACTAGCAATTCATTTGTTCATATCTCATCAATAATTGAGTTTGTGTCAGTCGAACTATGTGGTCTTTGCGTGTATAACATAGGCAAGGCTAATCTGTTGGTCAGTCCCTAAGGCCCCTAAGATAGGTCCTTAGGTTAGTCTCAAAATCTCATAAAACCCCAAAACATTTGAAATATCTCAAAAATACCAAAAATAGCCTCAAAACATTTCAAAAAACACCAAAAACATCCAAATATTTGAAAAAATCCATCTATCTCATCTCGCTTTCACCCAAAATAAAAATCACTCATAATAAATCAATCGTCATCCTCAACCTTTGGTAAAACAGTCAGAAACAAGTCTAGCAGATCAAAAGTGAAAACTCAAAACGTCAAAGTCTTAAGTCTAGGTCAGTATGTGAACAAGTTGATAAACTCTTTGTGTCAATAGCCTATCATCCAATTAGTCCCATATCAAATCATTCGATATTGTCATGTCCTAGGATGTATCCTTTCTACAATGGACATCAACATCAGGCATCACCGTAGTTTAGTCTTGGCTAGCGGTACTAAAGAATATTAGCTTGTTTGTTTACTTTATCTTTCTCTTTGATTTATCTTATTGTGCTCATTCCAAGAACCTCTCGATGATGTCCGAACAAAAGAATTTAGAGAGATAGGAATAGGGAAACAATCATTATCTTTTATTTGTTATGCTTGTTGGATATTTTTGTAATATAACCTTGGTCATACATGTTTTGTTTAGATGTAGGGAGTATGTCTTAGGTATCTTGTTGACCACATAGGAAGGTGTGCCTTTTTGTGTTTTGGCCAAAGATGTTTGAAATATCTTATCTACATTCTAAATAAGGTTCCATATGCTAGGTGTGAACAATAGTACTCCTATCTGATTGTCGAGTCAAATTCCATCACACTATGTACAACGCCATCTTGGTTCTTTATACCTTGATGCATCATACCTATGTGTGTAATCAAACATAAGATAATTGACCATTTGAAAATCCCAACTCTCGGCAAGTAATCATCATCATCATCATCTTTGGTGTCTTGTTGGAATCTCTTGTTTCTTCTATCTCTTGCTTTCCATGCTAACATGGTACCATGACAGTTAATCAAAATCATCACCACCATTGCATTAACCTTGCATTCACAAACCATCAACACATTGCATACTGCATATCATATAGGAAACATTAAATCATATCATAACATTGCATTTCAATTCATATTTAATATAGATTGGTTATTCTAAGCATCTCATGAATCATTACATAGCATTCATTTCACATAAACACACAAAAAGCAATCATCTTATAAGCATTATAAACATCTGCATCATCACAACATCATTTGCATTCATTCTATCATAACATTGCATAAAGATACCATATCATGCATAAGTATCCATTATGCCATCACATATCATATATCAAAGTATCCATGTCATAAACATCATTTGCATCCATCATATCATAGATATCATCATAAAGTTCATGAGCATCATTACACATATCATCATCATCATAAATGCATATCATGCATAGAAAAAGTACATTACATCATACCATCCATCACTACATAATATAGATTTGTTAGTCTAAGCATTTGCACATCATAACATTTTGCGTACATCATTAAAAAATGCATAAGAAAAAGTATTGAAAAAATAAATGCATTCATACATCATCACATAGCATATTCATCAAATAAACATCATGGCATCATAAGATAGAATCATTGCATAAGCATATAGAAATGATAGTCACCCATAATAAAGATAGGACATAGCATATCACATCGGATCAAAATCATCATCTCATATATCATCGAAATAACTACACTGTCATGGTACAAAAAATCAGATCAATGTACAGGTGTATGTCAATAAGTACAAAGGGCCCTTTAGGGCTATCAAAAACTATCCCATCGGGTGCAAAAAGAATCCTGTCTTTGATCAAAATAGCCTAACCCTGCTGGCTGCTACTCTCATTGCCTGCTTTCTCCCCATGATCCTCTACAGGTCTATGGCCTGTCCTCTGTGAAAAATATGGGACTGGGCCTGGTCTCGACATGGCCTGATAGTAGTGCAGCCTGTAGTAAATAGGCATCCTGGATGGCCTCCCTGTATGCTCGAAGCGATACCGTGCTCCAGGAGGAAGATGCAAACATGCTCTCTAGTTGTTGTCGTCTACCCATCACTGTCATTGCCTATAGCTCTGCAGCCTGCCTTTGCTAGACTGCATGGTCCTGCTTTAGACATAGCTAATCTCTCTCAGCTATAAGTGCCTACACCTTGGCTTGTAATTGTAAAATCTTCCTATCTCTAGGATTTGGCTGTAGGGGTGGCTACACGGGAGGCTGATCCTGATCCCCATCTCTAGGCAGTGTCTGGATCCTATCCTGATGTTCTGAATCCTAGTTTTGTCGAGGGGCATCCTGTCTCTGCTCTCCCACATGTGGATCTCAGCATGGTTGATCCTGAGGTCCATGATCTTGAACCTGATGAATCGGTGGTGGCCCATCACCTCCCTGATCCTAATCTTCATCCCCCCGTCCCCATCTTGCTCCCCTCCCTCTAGCTCTCTATCAAGCAGATGTTGTCCCTAGAACTATAAGTCTCAGTGGTGGCCTGAACCAATCTCTGTAGGCTTGCATGGTCCCTGGATCTGCTTGTCCCTAGTCATATGGCCACAGCTTGGCCACTAGCTACCTGAAAGAATCGACCACCTCCTGGGCTGGTATGTAGCAACCCCAAGAGCTTTAACTCATAGTCCTCACAAAGATGGAAATGTACTGATCATTAGGCATGTCCTGTGGCTCTCCAAACTGCCTCTGTACCATGCTCGATAGGTATCTCTCAATCATCATGTGCTCTCACCCCTGCATCATCTTGTCATGTCGGGTGAAGAAGAGTTGTTGAACATCATCGAACCATGCGGGTTGTCCAAGGTATGGTCGCCATGTAAACACTCACATATCATCAAGGACCCTCCTCCAATGAGGAATCCCATGTTGCCCGGTGTGGGTGAAAGAAAGACCCCCTTTGTACTGCTAGACGACTAGATCATTTGGCTCCATCATAACTTGAACCACTCTCAGACGAAGCATGAAGATGTGCTCCCATGCTTAGACATGCAAGAGTGTGACTCCAACCCCAAGTGATTTGCCGTCCAGATAAGAAAAATCATGCAAATCTCTATAAAGTGAGGCTAGTAGAACTGACCCCCACGCAAATAGTGTCCATCGCCGAACCATTTGCTCCCAAGTGAGCCCCCATCCAGGACTGAAATAGTGGCCCCGCCAATCTGGTGCGACGAGACCTGAAATAATAGCTACAATGACCAAGTGGTACAACAAGCCTATGGTGCTCTAGCTTGATTTGGCCCTCACATAACACAATCTGATTGGTGCCCATAATGTCGAAGCAGGCCTCCCTCCCGGCATCTGTGTCATATATCACCCGCTCGCCATGAATGGGCAATCTCATAATCCGCCACACGTCCTCTAGTGTGATTGTGGCCTCACCCGTCAGAAGGTGGAATGAGGATGTCTCACTATGCCATCTCTCAACAAGTGTCATCATCATGCCCAAGTGTGTCCACACAAGCAGTGCATAAGCGATGTACCAAAGTCCCATCCACCCTAGGTACTCCTGTTGTTGCTTAGACAGATCATCCAAAAGGCCGAAAATCTCTCAAGACCTTTGCTCACGTGAGTATATCTCTCTTGCCTCCTCCTGCATCAGGAAACTCACCATGTTAAAATTCATTAAAAAAATATTGATCTTGGCTTGTCTCGACATCTTGAAATAACCTCAACGTCGTTGCCTGTGAAGGCGGTGCAGTTTGCAAACTCCAAACTGTGACACTAGGAGCTTCAAACTCCCAAACTGCACCGCGGTGTTGCAGCTTGCAAAAGCGTTTGAGTTTAAGCAAAAACCCTAATTCTAAAGAGCATCACAACGATGCACCTTGCAAAGGCGGTTGAGTTTGGAATTTAGCCGTAAACTCCAAACTACATCGTTGCATCGCTACTCGCGATGGCAGCACAGTTTGATGCCAAGCAGTGCTATTTGAAATTTTTAGCAATGTGATATAACACCGCTCCTAAAGACCTAGATTCCTAACACATTAAATGAGCATGAAAATCGAAAAACAAGCTTGGGTCAAGTTGACTCATCAATGGCCCAGTGTCAGGAAGCCTCTGGTATGTCTCTACTTTGTTAGAAATGTGCATGGGACGCTGTCATTGCGCCATCTTGCGAAGCTTTCAAAGCTCAAAATTGCAAAATCTCTAAAGGCTGAAAGTGAAAATGAATTGGAAATGGCCCCTCGAGGACTATTTAAGCATGAAATTTAGGGTTTTTTGACCCTATTTAGCCTTCCTGTCAAGGTTTTTGACCCCAAATCCCATTTTTGTCTGACCAAAGGCTGTTTTACACCCTTTTTTTTGCGTTTTATCTCACCTTTTGGCCTCTTGGAGCCTTTTTGGACCTGTCAAACACCTTGTCCTCTTTTTCGCAACATCACCCAAAAATTTGAATTTTCCATCCAATCTCTCGAGGGGGCAGTATATTGGCATGTTTTCTCTCGCCGGGGTAGTAGTGGGGAAAATTTTGAAATCAATTTTTTTTTAATTTTGATCTAGACAGTTTATTTTTTGAACTAATGTAATGAGTGCATCGCTTCAAAGAGGGGCAAAATGTAGACACGTAAAATGTTCTAATTAACGTTACACACTTGATCCAGATTATTAACACCGTTTCAACCTGAATCATCCTCTTAGCTTGTCATCACTCTTCATCCCTTAATTAAATAAATAATCATTTATATGATTAAGTCATTCTCTCTTGTTAATCAAATCAATCAATCTGATCTAATTAACCCTATTCTCTATTTAATTAAATAAATCAATTTTATTTAATTAATCTCTAAAATCTATCTATTAAATTAAATAAATTAAACCTTATTTGATTTAATCTAAAATTCATCTCCTTTAATTAAATAAATCAAAATCTTTATTTAATTAGTCTCTAAAATCATATTCTTCTCAACTTTGATTTAAATCAACCCATAAATCTAAGTCAAAATTGTCACATCATCTAATCTCCTATTAAATTAATCAAACCCTTGATTAATTTAATTCTAATCCATGTCCCATCCTCTAGCTTTTTCCACTTGCACATGAAAATAGATTTAATTCATTTATTAAATCTCTATTTTCTCTCAACATGGCATAATAGGGTAATATTCTTCCAAATTTAAAATCCTTTCAAGTGGACTTTGTCCTTCCAACAAGACATTTATTTCATCTTTCGCATTGAGCCAAGTGGCATTTAAGACATTCCTTTTCCCTCTTACATGTCATTTCATTATTTTCAAATTCCACCTAATTGCATTTATGGGCACATTCATCAAAATGTGCACATCCTTCATCCATCCATCTCTTGACAAGTGGCATCTTGCCATTTATTGAAAGTTAGTCCCACATTGCTTCATTTTGGGCATTTCTCCATCTTGTCTTTCTATAGATAAGAGGTTTCTCTCCTCATTTGATCATCCACAATTTGAACAAACTTACTATACTCATTTGCATCTTCAATCATTAGCATTTTCATCAATTTCATTAAGGCATAGCTAGGTTATTGCAGGTTTTCTCCATGGAGTTCATTTGAAGCAATCACCAAGTAGATCAATCATCACCAAATCATCAAAAGTTTGCATAGGAGTTGGGAAAGGGCCAATTTCCACATCAAAGTGGCACCAAATCCGCCATAAGATCAAGAGTTCGCATGTTTTCAATAGGATTTAATCTATTTCCTATTTTTTTCACTATGTTCTTACTTTCATTCCTATTTTGAGCATTGGTAATGGATTTTATGGGGAACTTTGATCTTAACTTGCATTTGAATCCTCTAATGTATTTGTTTATTGTGTTTTGTAGGTACTAGGATCTTGGTTCTATAATAATAATCATGCAAATATATATGTATATTAATATATACATATATAACAATCGGTTTAAACATAATAACACTTATATATGTGTGTGTGTGTGTGTATGTTAATTGATGTGATGGCAACCATATAATGAAGGTGTGAAATGTCATGCAAGGCAAGAAAAGTGGCAGTAAATCCACACATAAATGGTTTATAACTATTATTGTGAGTCGTTATGAGTCATGAAACTCTATGCCATATTGATCATGTTAATTACCACACCATATAGACAAGTTTGACTAGGTAAAAGGTAAGTTGCAACCCACGTATGAGGGTGCATGAGTAAGTTTTGAACTACTATTTGAACTGGCAACTTAACATGCCATATGGAAGACTTAGTTTGCTATATCAAACCTGTCAGCAAACAAAGAAGGTTGTGCCAACAAGCTTGTGAGGAGGTTAAATTGTTTTGAGTCTTTTTTTTAATTGATTTTTTCCCAGTCAAGTACCATGACTAGTACAAGGAAATTTAGAGGTGGCAACAAATTACAAAAGGCATAGCTATCTTAAAGGGGTGAATCACTTCTCCATTTCATTATAAAGAGTGTAGTTGCTTGTATTTTTTATATTTATTTTGTGTGCATTCATATTGTTATTCTAAGCATAGGTTAGGCATGAGATTGAGAGGAGACATTGTATTCTGAACAAGTATATTTGGAAATCAACATTTTCAATTGTCAAGAGAGTGGAAAAGTTGTTCGTTTATAGTTCATTTGTATATCATTGCAATTCATATTGTCGTTTGATGGTTGAGCATTGACAAATAGGCTGAGTTGTTAATTTTTGGAGTAAGGAGTTGCAGGAGCTATTTTAATCTAGAGGCATGATAAATATATCTATTTCTCTTTCTCATTTTTAATTCTGATTCTAAGTTTTATTATTATTATTTGAATATGATTATGCTATTTTTGTGTGACTATTTATGCTATTAGGAAGAATGAGATTGCATGTAAAAATAGTTGGATTGTCTATGCATAGAGCTAAACTGGAAATATAAGAGATAAAGAGGATTAGAGAACCAAAAGATCATGGTAAGTAGTTATCTGAAATTACATTATTAGATTATGAAGCATTACATGATTATAAGCATTGTGTATGAATATATCAAGAGAAAGCAAACCCATTGGAAAGTTAATTCTCTCTAAAGTTGTGTGAAACCCAAATTACCAACTCGTTAGACTAACATAGCATATGATATTATTCATATTAATACAGTATTGTATTTATTTTGTTTGAATGAGTTTATATTTGTAGAGAAGGGGGATTCTCTACTCACAAGTCCCTTTATTCTCAAGAGATTCCCAAGGGGCGAATTGCCCTAAACTAACTCAAGGAACAAAGCAAGAGTTCTAGAATCAGAAAGAGGAGATCACAAAGGTTTTATGGAAAAATTGATGAGATCTTGGCCAAAGGATGACAACGCAGTGCACTATAATCCCAAAGGTACATTGGCTTCTCGTACGGACCAGAAAATGAGAATATCATAGAAAAACAACAAAGTGACTTCTATCAATCTAATTACTAAGAACTTATAGAATGTAGGGAATTCACATAATGTAACAAAATTGAAGTAAAGTGAAGTATAAATGATAAAGTAAGAGAATAAGAGATAGAAAATGTTCACAAAAACCCAAGTAATGAAGCCTCTAGCACATGAATATCTTCAATACTTGTATGCATAAGATCAAGAGAAAATGTTGGGGCTGTATAGGGGTTTGCCTCAGTCAAACCCCCGTTTTGGTGTTCCCACCTCTACAGACAGTCAGATAGATAGAGAAAGTGAACAAAGTAAGCAAATATGAAGTGATAAAAGCAATCCTCGCTCCAAGAGGAGAACCCTATCACGAGATAGAAATGCAATAAATAGGGGATGCGTAAAATCCTAGGATGCTCACAAGCACAAGATAAGGGAGATATCAGCTGCAAGGCTTAAAGAAGCCAAAGAGAGAGGCAAAGATAGCTACAAGAGCCATGAGAGCTGCAAAGAGTGTTGTAAGGATGTGAGAGTGCTTGAGGTTGTTGTAACAAGTGAGAGATTTGTGAAAGCAAGAGAGTAAAGAGGGAAAAGAGAGTGTACCCAAGAGAGAAAGCTCAAGAGGGACAAAATGAATTGAAAGAATGGATTGAAAAGAGAGAATAGGAGGGAAAAGAAGCTTCCTGAGCTGTTATAAGGTGTCCCGAGCCATTACCACCGACAAAGGTAAGTGACAAGTGGAAAACATGCTTGAAAATAGTCGTTTGAACATTGAAATGTCACAGGATGCTAGTGTGGCTCATGAACATCTACATGGTACACTAGCGTCCAGACACATCACGCTACAAAACAATGAGGACAAGAAAAGCACAAGTTTTGATGCAAAGTTGATGTGTGAAGGTAGTTGTTGAAAAGGGTCCCGAGCATCTTGAGAGGGAAAAAGGATGATGTAGGGGCTAAAATGAGCCTACACAAGATGCTAAGAGAGTGGACACTATATCATAATGCAATAATGTATGTGAAATTGCAAGGGGTGCAATTTTACGACATTATATTTTGCCCCCACTTTATCAGGCATATGAATCTACACTAATATGCATGCTAAAGGAAGTCTACTAAACATAAACAACATCATAATACCAAAAGGATACCGTAGAGGAAGCATACAAATCTGTGAATTGAGGAAGCATGCCCTCAAACTGAAGATCTACAAAATAAATGCATTAGACAAGAAGCACCTACAAACAAAAATGTTAGAACATAAAAGTCTACTACCTCACAGGGTTAGAACATTTTAAAACACATACACACAAAAAACTAAAGTATTTGAGTCAGCAAAGTGAAAGAGACCTCAATGTAAAAGGTTGTCTCAGTACTATACATTGTCCACAAATTAAAAAATAATACACATAGAAGAATTATTAAATGAAGAGAACAATACACAAGCAACCAATATTGAAGAGAGAAAGAGCATATACTCAAGATGAAGAAAATGTAGATCTTCAATTCGGTATACACAATTGAGAAGAAAAAGAATTTAAGAGCTACAAAGGAATTAAAATTCTAAGAGAGATGGCTCCACAAGTCCTTGGACCCAAGGAGAGTTGAAAAAATGCATTGCAGATCTGTAGACCTATAGAAGATGAACAAAATGCTCTATAGGTACTCTCTCCTACAAAGTTGAACAAATTACACTGAAGGGACGCAAACCAATGGTGAATAGATCCCACAGGATGGAAGCACTTTACAGGTCTTCAGACCTGCAAAGAAGGCACCCCAGGTACTCTCTCCTGAGGGAAGCTTGATGCGGGGGACTCTACAGAGTCATATTGAGAAGCGGCTTCATAGGCACACTTGCAAAACAACATGCTAATATACAGACTAAACATGTTATGTAAGTTTGATGCAAATGAGCTCTACATGTTCTTAGTCCTGCATATCAAGAATAATTAGATGAACCTGTGGTTGTTGCAATTTGTGCTGCAAGACATTCACATAAAAGATAGGTCTAGTTAGGTTGCCCCCAAGCTAGACGCTAATGAATTCATTCGAAGGAAAAGCTTTCAAAGGGGTTCCCTCGAAAGGAAGAGGGGTTCACTCAAGGGATACTTCAATTGAAAGATAGAGAGAAGAGAGGGGGTCATTAAGAAGGATGCACATCTCTAGAAAAAGTTATCATTGCCCCCAACATTCAGGGGAGGAGAACCATGCAATATACTTAGAACATACAGGATAGAGGTAGACCTCGATATCACTTGTCATTTGAAAAGGAGGCAAGTGCATCAACAAATAAATGAGTGATGGCACCCGAATCATGAAGTCATTGAATTTTATCCTTCGAGGTCTTCCATTCACTAGTGGAATGGTCGGGCACTCGATGGTATGCACGAAAATAATGTTTTTCTTTATCATGCTTAGGAAATTTCTTATGTGTAAGAGAAGGAAGAGTAATCAAGTGGGATTTTAGAAGACTCAAAAAAATACACTCTTGCTCAGATAAAGAACAAGGATAAGGAAGAAACCCTTTCTCTTGTAGAGAAAAGTTTGACTACTCATGAGAAGAATACACAAAGATAGAAAATAATGGAGGATGAATCAATCCGAGAGAACAAGGTTGAGCGGAAACCATGTCACCATTCAACCATAGTTTTCATTTATATTGTTCATTCAAGCAACCAAGCCCCAAATTACACTTATGGGGTGCACATTCTATAGGGACCTGAATGCCTTGTTCATTATGCCCACAACCTTTACACCCATAGCCATATTTAGAGATGAGCTTAAAACTAGGGCCATAACGTGTTCGCAAATCTTGAGAAGGAGGATTTACATAGAGAGTATTATTCCAACAATGGGTATCACACTCTTCTTATGGGATCACCATCATCCTTCTTGTTAGGACTACCAGCATTAACCTATTTAATAGAAGTGTGATCATCTTCTTTAGAGGGAGGGGGATCAATATTAAGAACATTACAATTATTGCTCACATTATCCTACGATACAAAAGAATAATCATCTTTGATGGTAGGTTCAGATGATGTTATTGGAAAGATTAAGTGGATTGGGTCGACTTTATATTCCCTAGTGAAGGATTCTATAAAGTCTAAAGAACCCTAATCATCACCAAGACATGCATTCTTTTGAGAAGTAGAAAGAGTGGACTTAAGATTTCTTGCTTTACAAGGATCTTCTTCAAGGACATCTACCTCAAGAGTATCCTGTGTAATAGGTACCGCAAGAGTAGACATCAACACATTGGAAGAAACTAAAGGGATAAGAGTAGGCACAACTGAAACCTAACCGACAACTGTCATCTCCCATAAGTGCATAGCCTTGGGGTTAGCCCTGACTATGACTACTCGATTATTGCAAATGAACTTAATAGATTTATGCAAGGTAGACAAGATTGCACCCATAGAATGAATCCATGGTCTACCAAGAAGAAGGTTATATGGTAATTTTTCTAACATAATAGATACAAGGGTGAGTACGGTAATGGGTCCCAAAGTCAAAGGAAAGACTATTGTGCCTAGGGCTTGTCGACAGACATTATCAAACCCACAAATGTCAACATAAGAGGCATTAAGAGAATATGAATCAATATTAATCTTAGACAGTAGATCAATGCTACATACACTGAGCACCGAACCGACGTCAACGAGAGTACATCTAATGTTGATATTATTAATGTTAACTATAATCATCAAAGGATTCGCCTGTTTCTGCACTTCCAAAGGTGGGAGTTCTTATGGATAGAATGTAATATTCGATGAATCCACACAAATATGAGCTATCAACGCATTCAAATCTATTGGCCTAGCAGAGGCAGGCAAGAGGATCTTTTGCAAGGCTTCCTAGAGCATACCTTGATAAATTGGAGTAGACTGAAGCAAGTCCCATAGTGAGATCTTGGCCGGAGTAACACAGAGTTACTTGACAAGATCATAATCATCAGGTGCTTTAGTTGTAGGTTTAGGAGGTGAAGCAAGACTTGGCTGAGAAAGTGGTAAAGAAGCAGGTTGATTAACATTTTTTTTATTCTTTCTAGTATTATAAGCATGGGCTACTACTCTATAATAGGGAGCCTTAGAAATATCAGGAGAATCACTATAAAATAAAACACCATTAATAGAACAAATCCTTTTAGGAGAGGGACTAGTCAAAATCAAATAAATGACCAGTCTCTTGGGCCTTTGAGGGGCAACAGAGACATAGATTATATTTACATATTCATTACAACTTGTAGAAGAATCATTTGAAGAAATATGCTCAACATATATCCTTGGAGGATCCGATGTGAGAGGGACTTCATCATTCACTAATGCATCATCTCTGGAAGAGAGTGCATTAGAACAAATATGAGATTCATCATTCACCAATGCAACATCTTTAGAAGAGAGTGTATTGGAATGAAAGGGAGATTCATCATTCATGAACTCACCACCTCCAAAAGAGAGTGCATTGGAATGAATAGAAGGTAGAGAAACATTAAGAAAGGTATCAATGATTTCATCCTCTTGTGCCAAAATATCCTGGAAGGAATCTCAGGAGAGAAGTCAGAACCTCTTAAAGTTCGAGCTCCTTGACATGGTGAGGGCGGGGGTCACTAGTACTTTCAAATTGGAAAAATGGACTCTACAAGAATTCAACAAGGTTAACATCAAAATCAGGGAATTGAAAGAGAATGTGTAGAATATTCCAAAAGGCTTTGCCTCAAATATTCTAATTGATAGAATTGTTGATCTTGAGTGTTTGTTCACTGATTTCAAGTCCTTATGTGAACAACGCCTAGTTGATTTAGAGGCCAAGGTGTTAGATATCAATGCAGACATCAAGAAACTACTCCATGCATATTTATGTTAAGAATAGCACAGATTCTTCGGAGTTCCTATACCACAAGATCAGTGAGCTTAGAGAAGACTAGTTGTATTTTTCTAAGCTAATAGAGAAGGATCATGAGACTAAAGGAAACATAAAAAAGTTGGATATGATGATGTTAAAGGCCCTGCTACTAGAGGGATGGGTGACTGGAGGAAGTCTTTTGAGAACAAGAAAAAAGAACTGTTGGACATGATTAGCCTTCATAGGAACTAGGAACTTGAGGTGGCCAACACTTTAAGAAACATGAAGTAGTGTCCAGTCCTATGTTTTTCTTTGTTTTTTTCTATTGGGTTTTTGTTTCTTTCTTGTTATTTTGCTGCTTTTTTGTTGATGGTTGTTGTTGATAGTTTATTGTTACATCCTTACTACAACATTTTGTATATATAGTTGTAAAGGGTTTCGGGTCCCTTCAAAACCTATTTTTCCCATATAATCAAAACTAAATACAAATAAGCAAATTCTATTTATTAATTATCTTAAAACTATACTATATTATATGTTAATTTGTATATTTTGCATTTATAGATTAATAGTAAACTACAAATGAATAAATAAAATAAACCTAACCCTAATTTTTGCATACTAAAACTCACACCCTAATATCCTAAAACATAGGTGTTTCATTGTTGTCGCGGCCACATTGTTTCGACCTCCATTGCTCCTTTGTGCTACCTCCACAACGCTTCGTGTCACCTTGTAAGATATACAACTGCAACCATGGAAGGGACGTGTCTAGAAAGTAAGGATTATGTGGTTTTTAATTGCATTATTTAGCTTTTTCTTTTGTTTTCTCACTGCATTTTGGGTTGTGCAAGGCACGATTCATCTTTTGGAGGGGTATTTAATGGACGACATCCAACAATTCATCTGTTATTGTCTGTTGGAGTTTGGATCTATAGAGTTGGTAAGGTCTTTTATGACCTTACTGAGGCTATGAACCATTTTTTTTGTTGCTTAAATTTCTCTATGAACTTTTTGTGTATAGACTTCAATTTTTAGCTTCATGGAAATTTTTGATTTTTTGTGTACTCTATAATTTTGTTTGGCTTGGATTTGGTTAAGATTCAAAATCTATAGAATTTTCAACTATCCATCTGAATAATATAGTTCTCCAAAGAAATTTTACCTTTTTTTGTATGTTTCATTTAGGATTTTTCTTGAATTTATCATCACCCTGTGATATTGTGTTATGCTGAAAAAAATATTAAAACTGGGTAGAAAATCTTTCACAGAAACAAGCTGCCCATAATTAATTTAGTTGTTTTATAAAAAATTAATGTAGTACAAGAGAGAATCCAGTCATCCTCTTACACAAAAAGAATTTTGATCAAATCAATAGCAGGCTCAAGAAAGATTAATAATACTGAATCCAGAAACACCAATTTGCAAAGATAGCTGCAATATTAGCTCGGTTTGAGCTCAAAATTAATTGATTCTTCAAAACATAATTGCAAAATCAAGAACTTTACAAAAATAAATTTAGTCTTTATAATAGAGACTTCTTCCAAATTATCCTAAAGTGCAGATTCATAATTTTTTGTCATTGTTTTGAGGGTTTTTGCGATCAATTTTATGTAAATATTAATTCTGTGAAATTTTAATAGACGATTTTATGCTTGATATAACTTTATCAACCCAATCAGCTCCATGAATGGCTTTTCTAAGATCTCAAGCAGTTAAAATAGAATTTCATATGTCAATCTTACTCACACATTTTAAAGTTTAATTAAGATTTTCTAATAACTAAAATGAATGGATGATAAGTGTGGCTTAGAATATAAGCCAAAAGTAAAAATAGATGCACTATGCTATAGGAAGTACAAGCTCATGACTTCTTTGTTGCTCGCTTTACCTAGTAATTCATGTTTCCACACAAGTTTTCTGCAATAAACATCTCACGGTAGGTTTTGAAATATTTACCAGATTTTGTTTCTGGGATACACTTAATCACTTTACAATGGAAATTCAAACTTAACGTACTATTTTTATGGTTTCTTGCAATAATTATGTGTCACTGTTGAAGAAATCGCTATTTGGAATTCCATATGATAAGCAAATAAATAAATAGTTATTGGCATTTTACATTCTCTGCAAAATTTAAACATTACAAAGTAGGTGTGCACTGCCAAAGAAAATTACATTGTCTAGAAAATTGAAAATTTACAAGATGACATGCCTGTAGACATTGCATGGTCTATAGAAAATGTTACATTGTCTACAAAATTGAAACAATACAAAATGATGAAACCTATAGTCATTGCAAAGTAGTTATGGTCTACAAAAAAAGGTTACAATATATGAAATTTTAAAACATTACAAAATTACCAGCCTGTACATATTGCAAAGTAGCCTTGGTTTGCAAAAAAATGTTACATCATCTAGAAAATTATAACATTCCAAAATGACCACCCTGTAGATATTGCAAAGTAATAGGCATGGTCTACAAAAAAGGTTACATCATCTAAAAAATAACATGCTAAAATGAACAAGGTGGTGGGCCTAGCTCGATTGGCTAAAGCATCTTGTTGTAGGCAAGAGGTCACGAGGTCTAGTCTCCCCATCATCCCTGTGGTACTGGAGAGCGTGTCGTGCCAGTGCCACCAGTCACTTGAAAAAAGTTTACTAGGTGTATTGTAGTTTATAGGGGGACAGATACTCGATCGATTCTTGTAGTCTAAAAAAAATGCCAAAATGACCAACCTATGGATATTGCAAAGTAGGCATGGTCTACAAAAAAAAATTACATTGTCTCCAAAATTATAGGTTTTGCAAAATACACGTTTTTCCAAATCAAACATAAATTATGCAAAATAGGCATTGCAGAATTGACTAGTTCACCATAAAGCAAGGGAATGGTTTTGGCTCCTCCATAGGACTATTTGTTGTAGTGTTTTTTGGATTAGATAAGTCAACATGAGGTGTAATAGGAGCAATATGACCAAACATATGCTCTTCTAAAAGGCCAAAAAATTGAAATTGTTTTACAGGGGAATGAGGGGGGCTATGGCTAGTAGATGTTTGGAAGTTGTTAAGGGCAACATAGGTAGGGGTTAAAATGTTGTACATATCTCTCAAAGTCTGATGATGTTCAGGTAGGGGGGTTGTTGGAGTACTCTGTTGCCTTGCTCTACTTGCATCTAGTGTTTGATTCTTATCTAAACCAACTTGGAAGTTAGTAAGAGCAGCATATGCAAGGGTTAAAATTTGGTACATATCTCTTAGAGTTTGATGATGCTCAGGGAGGGGGGTTGATGGAGTACTCCTATCCCCTAAACTAGTTGAAGGATGTGTTGAATTCCTATTCTTACCTAGTTGCCTTTGTTTCTTTTTCAAATCCCTCTCATTTTGCTTTTATAGCCTTTCTTCCTCTCTCCTTTGTTTCATTAGTTGTCTTTCAATTTTCTTCTCTTAATTCCTTTTTCTTTATTCAATTTGATGAAGTTTCTTTGCCTCCATATGTTGTTTCTTCCTTGCTTTCTACTGTTTAGGTTTAGTTTTCCTTGCTTCTTGCTCCTCCTCCAATATTATGTAATTAGTTGTAGTAAGTATTTGAGATTGATTGCCAAATCTGAGTGTATTATCATTAGAGGCAGTGGACCTCTTTCTAACCCTTTCAATAGGTAGCTTCATAAAAAAAATTAAGGAGCCTTGACTACATAGCACCTCTTCATTTGTTTCAAAAGCTTCAGATTTCATTTGTGAACCTTCGTTGTATCCACCTTGATCGTCTTCAACTCCATTAGGTTCTAGATTTGTAGTATCCCACTCTAATGTACTTGCATAATAATGAATCACTTCAGACCTTGGAAATGGAGGTGGAGAAGGCATGGATAATGAGGTTTCTTCACCTTGGAAATCAATTTGTACTCTTAACTCTTTTTCTCTTTCTTGAACCCAATCTGGTGGGTCAATCTGTGTTGGTAAGCTCATGTCATTATCCAAGTCATTTTCATATTTTGTTTGGCTGACATGAGTTGGTGAAATAATGCCTTCATCTAGGTCTATTGTTGCTACTGATTGTTTTGTTTCCATTTGTTCCAAGCATTGTTCTACACCAACCTCATAACCAACCAATCTTAAAATGGTTGCAATTCCTGCAACCTCATTATCATCTTCTATAGTGAATGCCTCACTTGGTATCATATCATTACATAGTGCATCTCTATTCAATGGCCAAATTCTAGTTCTTTGAAAACCTGCAATGATGTTATCAGGCGCAAGGGCATGTTTGAAAGCTTTGCTTACAAGTTCTGCCAATTTTGTTCTCCTGATTTCTAAGAGTGGATGTTTTTCCATCCACTTGGACCTCTCAAACTTGAAATATGTCTTGAATGGAGAAAAAACACTTACATCCAAAGGCTACAATTTATGGTTGGTATGGGCAGGCAGTGTAAGAAGATCAATACCTAGAGATTTAGCCTCTTGGATTGTAGTTAATATAAAAAAATAAGGAGATGTCTATTTGTGGGTGAAGCCCCACCTAGAATTGATCTAACAAAATGATGCATCCAATTCAATAATAACTCTTTGGTCATCCAAGCATGTGGTTGTGTTGTCATGCAGGCTCCTACTTCACAATTAGCAATGTGAATTTTCAGTTGTATTTTTGCCTTAAAAAGATAGAATCCTGGAATGCTATGACCTGCTACATTAATACAACATAATATTGTTATCCATTCTCTACTTTTAGATCAAATATGTGGCACACTTCTGCTACCCAACTTTGCAATAACTCATGTTGGTTATTTTTTAAGAACCAAGTTGATGTTCAAAATTACCTATGGACTTTGCCATTTTCAATATTTAGCAATCTAAAGGGATTGGCCAACGAATGAGTGAAAGCAACAAAGCTTTCCTCCTGCATTTTAGGCTCTGTGAAACCCGAGAGGGTGATCCCACAATGTATATTCAAGAATAGATGCAATTAACATTTAAATACATTGTACATAACAGATGATTCTCATATTACCACTCAACAATGTATTGTATCAAAAGAGTTGGTTGTTCTTTTAATAATACCCTACACTTGGAGCATGAGAACAATGGAATTCATCACAAAATAACTATAATGGTAACTCATTTGAAAATTTTGTGAATATGGAGTGATTTGCTGATGAATTGACCCATAAAATGTATTATGAATATTTTATTCAAACTAGTGCCTTATCCTAAACATAGAGTCAATCTTGACCTATACAACCTGGTAACAATTTTACACATAACATCATATAAGCTTTAAAATACTGCATTACAACATCTCCACATTATATTCTCGACCACCACTTCTTATGAATATCCTAGCACTCAATTCATATGAATCAAAAGCTTCACTCAAGCACTTACATTAATTCTTTGAATTAATAAGCAAGAAAAAACCCTACATCCCCTGGAAATCAATGGAGATGAACAAAACAATCCTTGATTATATTATTCATAACTCATAGAACAAGTACATAGGAGAGAAAATGGCCATGAAATTTACACCATGTTGTACTGTATTTGCTAGTTTTTTTATCAGAATTACATATGCATTAACAGATCAAGAACCTAAGACAAAACTCAAAATATGCTCTATATTCCTTTTACAATTCTCTGTGATCAATTGCAATACAACGAACCTCGTACTTTTGGCCTTGAATTCCTTCTTATAGAAATGAAGGAGAAAAACAAGCTTCGGGCCAGAAAGTACACGTGTCACCATTCTACTGGACCGCTAAACATATATTCCCTTTGCAGTTACATCCCCATTCTCAGATGGAGGGAAACTTATATGAGACAAAATTTATTCTCATTTTTTGTTGGAGATCCAGTCCCACCTTTCAAAAGGCATCTTCGAGCAGTTTTAAAAATATCCCCGTGCTAAAAAAATGTGTCCACGCACACAAAGTGAAAGTGAAAGAAAGCATGAAAGAATAAAACAAGAAAGGACATGGGACATGTCCATGTCTGCAAACTTGTCATCAATTCAAATTGGGGATAAAGTAACATATTGTCCATACTTTAACAAAAGCCTAATTTGTACTAATTTTAGGCTATGCATTGCATTTATCCTATCCATTACTCATCATTATTGTAGATTTCAAAATCAGAACTTATAATTGTCGCCTCATTATTTTACTTAATCCTTCAGTCCATCCAAGTATTTTCTCCTCCAGGCCTGGAACTCCTTAGTGGGCCAATTGAAGTTCATGACATTATCAACCCTTTTTGTATAAGGTGAGTACTTGGTAATTACCTGATTGACTTCCCTATCAAACTTTGTTGGAATATGTGCCTCAATCCTTACTGACATGGAACTCCTGAAGGGAAAATTCGCTTGACATTGTTCATGTCTGGGTGACTAACTGTTTTGAAGCTCTTAAAATGTTCATATCGCTGTGACAGGGTTGATGTCTTGCCGACAACTCTATCGCTGTGACCTTTTGGCGAATGGAAATCTTCGGGCGACAGTGTGATATTATCGGGCTAACTCACGGGTGTCAGAGAGAAGTCCCAGTGAATGGTGAATGTCTCACCGATAGCTTAAAGCTATCGGGGTAACATAAAGGTCGCAGGGAGATGTCTCAATGATGAAGCTAGGTCACGCCGACGAGAGTATTCTTGTGGTGCTTTCGCGGTGACAAAAGACTTCGCTGAGAAGTCTTGGTGACTTGGATAAGTCATGCCGATAGTCTTCGGTAAGACTTGGGGCGCTCGGAGAAAGGTCATGGCAAAAGACATGAGTCTTGCCAACAGCATGTGACTTTCGGGGTGACATGGGATGTTCACTATGACATCTCGGCGAAAATGGTAGACCATTTGGTGGAAGCCTTGTCTTTCAGTATGATGTCTCACCGAATCCGTGGGGTCTTGCCGATAGTAGTATGGCTTCGGTGTAGCATGAAGTGGTCGATGGAAAGTCTTGGTGAGAACGAAGTGTCTTGCTGATAGTAACTCATCGTTGTGACTTGTGACTTCGATATGAGTCTCACCGAAAAATGATTGTCACACCAAATGTAAAACACTCGACGACATGACTCGAAGACTTCATTATGAGGTCTTGGCAAGATCGGTATGTGTTGCCGATGGTCTCTTTGAGTTCGATATGACCTATGGCATTTGGTATGAGTTTTGTCGAATAAGAAACCTCTTGCCGACTGTTGGAGACTTAAGCCAATATCGATAGAGAAACTTTGTGGCATCGGGGAGACAATGTTAGTGTCTCACATATATGCCAACAAAGTTTGAACATCGTTGACCATGTGACCATCCTATGTGGAATCCTGCTGGACCAATCAAAGGAAGCGGTTTTCAAATGGATGACGGTTGGTTTTTTGCATCAGTTGCAACGATAGAAAAACTGCATGCAAGGAAAAATCATCTGCTCGAAAGGAAACTGTCTATGTTTGGCAATGGTGGATAAGGATGCACATAAGACAAAATCAGAAGGTGATTAAAAATAAAATGAGAATGATTCTTATTTGATAAGTGTGATGAGTGAGATCGGAGTGTTGAGGAATTTTTCTATAACTGAATGAATAGTGAATGAAGCTACTGAGAACAGATAACCATAGAGTTGTATCTCTAAATTGTATGTAATATTTTGTTACTATAATACAAAGAGATTCAGCTTGGTGTGGTGGGTTTTTTCCTAAAAGGGTTTTCCCACGTAAATCTGTTGTTCATTGTCTTTGAGTATCTTCTCTGTTTCTATAAATCTTAAATGTGTGTCTTAATTGGATTGTAATTAGAAAATTAAAAGTACTGTCTGCTTACTTCCTTGTGGTTTTGACGTTAGGAAAGTGTTTTTGTACCTTTGATTTCCTTACAAACTCCACCAAGACAATCTATGCATGGGAAAGCATGTCCATGTTCCTCTTCAGTGTTTCCATATCATGTCCCTGACAAATCAAAGTAGCTTGACCCAAAATGATATCATTGGTTTCCTTTGTCCACTTATGCAGGGTTTTTATGCTGCCATCATCCCTTAAAATGGATGGAAAGAGACCATGATGTGATTCATGAAAGTTTTTAACCAATTCCCTTATCCTGACCTCCAAAGGCTCAAAATTTCCCCTCAATTCTTGAATCTCATTTGTAATAGCAATGGTGGGCTTAAGCTTCTCAGGGGGGTTAACATCTTGCTTGGTTCCAATAGACATCATCTTCAATACTTGCAACTTGGGGACCCATGTCTCCATAAGCGGAATGGCCCTCTCCTTATCATTGCTAAAATTATTTATAGCAGATTTCATGGAGGAATAACTATCATGAGTACTATTCAGCCTATGAACAACCCCTTTGTTTAAGTGCTCCAAGACTGTAGTGACAATCTTCATATTACTCATAAAAACTTCTCTATCATGATTGTCACATTTCTCTTTATAATCATCTAGTTGCTTAAGCAACCCATCCTTGGTGACACCTTCCTCTGCTTGTGGTGCTTTTGATGTACCAAGCTCTATTATTGAAATGGGCACAATTCCCATATTATATGGCATGATTGCCCACAAGGAACTTTCTGAAAGGGTAAAATCAGTGGGTGCAACTTCATGTGGAGTGGTAGGAGAATCAACAATTTTTTGTGTTTGCTTCCTCGGTTGTAAATTTTGCAATTCTCTAATAATGCTATTTTCATTTGTAGTTGCATCTTTTGTTGTTCAGTCCTTTCATATTCTACCAAAAATTCATTGTATTTTGTCCTGAAATTTTCTTTTTCTGCAGTTACCGATTCCACAATGGCTCTTGTGAATTGAGAAACATGTACATACATATTTGTTGCCTCAAGAGTTGATGTCTTTGACACTCTCTTTATTATTAGGCCTCCCCTGTAGTTAGGTGAAACTTCAACAATGTTAGGCTTTCTTGTACTTGGGGATAGGGACCAAATAGCTAATACATCCCATTGCTCACTGAAAGTAGATCCTTGTAGTGCAATTGTCGCCTCTTCTTCTGAATCGTAGACAGGTCTATCACATCTTTTTATTGTATCAAAGGCAATAGCATAATCCAAATCCCATTTTGGTAACAAAAAAATACCACTATCTCTTACCAAATTTCTAACCTCTTTTGCAGTCATCCTTTTAAAATTAGCTCTCATTTCGTTAAAGACTTGTGCTTGAATGGTGGCATCAGGTAACTCTGGATGAAGACTTCTTTGCTTGGCCAGATTGCTAACATATTCATCCCTCTTGGTATTTTAAGCAAATTCCATGAAGGCTTGAGATCTTATAAATGAATCATCATCCATGAATCTCGTGCATGCTTCCACCCTGACATCATGCTTTCCATTAAGACCAGTGAGGCCAACCTTACTTAACCTCATACCCAATTGTTGTGACACCATTTCTGCTAGTGTAGGAGGTGTTCCCTGTTGCATTTCTTGCTTAGATACCCAAATTTCCTCATCAATTTCATCATCATCATAATCCACCAAATTTGTTTGTTCAACCTTTTGCTTCTTCAATGGTGGCTCTCTTGGTGGTGAGGCATGTTGTGACCGGACATCAACATCCACAATTTTAGGCTTGGTTGTCCTTGGAGGAGATGGTGGTGGAATTTTTGGCACAGAAGAAAGAGGTCTTTGCTCCTCTTGTTGAGAGGGAACAACCATTGTGTCAGCTTTCTTTTCTTTGCTCTTCCTCCTTATGAAAACCTTTACTTTTTGTTCCTTAGGAGGTTCATCTATAGGCCTTTCCTCCATAACAGGAATTTCTCCTCCACTATGTTCCTCTTCCATGGGGGCTTTCCCCTTATCTTGAATCATTCTTTCACCTCCATGGTGACCAATCATTTCTTCAAAGTTTTGGAACACATATTCCACTCTCTGCATTATATTGGGGATCTATACAAGAGCAACAAATTTAGGATCCTTTTCCTTCCCCTTTCTTTGCATTTTTTTAAAAGCGATCCACCTTGATTTTCTATCCTCTTGTTCCACAAAATCAAAGATGTTTCTTATTATATCCTCAGGGAAATGGAAAATATGCACAAACTTGGAACTCTTGTTCCTATCCTTTAACCATGCCATGAAACCTTCAGGATCACGATTCTCTCTTGTCACTGCTCTTTTCATATGAAAAGTCTTGAGTATTATATCATTTATCTTATTCCAACCTCCCTTTGTCATTACAAAATCGGAGAAGCATGTGTATGAGGGAAAAAATGTTGCTTTTACTTGTTCCAACAAGTGTTTGTTCTCCACACTTCCCAACTGATACATCACCTCGAGAAATGCAATTCTTTCTAGGACATACTTAGGCAACAAGTGAGGTGTGACAGTGGAACCATACACTCTCAAAACTGTATATGAGGGTAAGGGATAACATCTCCCCAATTATGATCAACCCCTAGCTTAGGCCTCCTATCTTTGGGTCTCAAGAAATCATGCAGGGCCTTAGTAACTCTTGGAATACTCACAAGCAAGACTCTTCTCAATTAAGAAGCAAACAAGTTCTCAAATACCACATAATCAAAAGTTATGTCATCCTTATCTAGGACGGTAGTCCAACATTGAACAGGAAACTCCAAAGTACCTTCCATCCTATCCAATGCCATACTTTTCCCAAAGTAAGATGCACCTTTGAACAAAAACATGTGCATTAACAATGAGTACCAGCTAAACCTCGCTCTATCTACACCCTTCTTCAATTTTACCAAACCCTCACGAATCCTCTATGCTAAAAACCCTGCATAATCATATATTGTGCAATACTGAGGATGTTGAATGTGAGCTACCATATACATCCATTCCATGGGCATTCCAGTGACAGGATGATAACCAATTATCTGACAAATGGAGTAGAACTTCCTTTGGAAATAAGGGATAAAGTAATTAACAGGAAAAGGCTCTTTATCCTTGGCAATATATGGACCCTAAATGCAATCTTAGTTCTATCATACTCTTCCCTAAGAGCCTTTTCATCAATTTTAGGCATATCATTATTCCACTATGTGAGTCTGAAGACATGAGCAATCTCTTCCTTGGTGACCTTAACCATGTCAATTCCATCATAAGATCTTACAAGCCTGGTGACTGGGTTGTAATTCATAGCTATTATTTTCAATAGATCGATATCTAGGTATACATTAGGCATGGTCAATTTACCTAGGTCAAGATTCCAAGAGTTGCCAACTGGAACACCCATGTTTCTATTTTTGCACCAATCATAGAAAAATCCCCACCCAATGCAAGGTAGTTTGGCATCCCTAATAGAACTATTTTTGTCAATTAAACCCTCACCTATTTGTGGATCCCAGAGAAGCAATTGACCTTTAGGTTTTTCACTAGTTGAAGGCGACACCTGGTCAACAAGTTATTTACTCAAAAGTCTTTTAGGAATGAAGGCTTCCCCTTTCGATGAAAATGCTTTTGCTTTGGGAGCCATAACTCAAGGGTTTTATAAAGTAGGATTTATGGTTTCTTAGAATAAAACCTTTGACTAAGAGTTTGATAGGAATTACAATAATGCAAGATCAACTAATTTATTTCAATGAACGCCAAACCTTAAAAGAAATGCAAAACCAAGAAAACCCTAATTGATAGAAATATTTGGAGACCACAATTTATCAATAATTCTGATGAGAAGGCAATAATTCACTTACTGGTTTTTTTGCAGCTTAATAACCCTAGCTTTGACGTCAGACAGGCCTAAAAACCACAGCACGAGCTCTTCAAGTGTGCAAAATGTCTTTCTCAATGCTCAATTACACTCTGAAGTAGTTTTTAATAGCTATGTAACCCATTGATTTGGTAGCTCGACGTCCTTTCCGCTATTAAGGCTCACTCACGGGAACCAAAATGACTTATTTGCCTTCAAACAGAGCTTTGAATGCCAGGCATTGATCACACGAATGTGTTGATTGGCAAACGATCTAGATTAAGTCGACATGATTTGAAAAAGCTGACTATAAGCAGTCGTAGCATTCATCAAACCATAACAAGCCACGTGGAGGGGCTTGCTTGTCATGCGTGGGCTCCACTATCTCCATGGTACTAGAGCAGTGTCCATGTGTCAACCTTCCCATTTCCCCATGAAACATATCCCTCGTGCAACATGGAGATGGGGAAGGGCTGAGATTAAATCTCATGCCTTCAATATATTTGTGTTTTAACATAGGAGCACTCACCCTCAGCCATATTCCTTTGACATAACCAATGGCCCAGATTAAAAGATCTCAAAAGTTGTTAAAACACGTGCCTCCTATTTCATTTTAGTAGTGCACACTTAGTGTCTGTGCTCCGTGCTAAAATAATTGTTTAATATTATATTTAATTCTAATGTCCTTCATGCCCTCTAGGCTACTCCATGTGGCACTCTCCCGCTTCCCCATTTGGAGCTGGGCGACAAAGTTGGGCCCCGCACAGGATAGCGAGGAGTGGTCAGGATTGAACCATGTCACCCGCTATCGACTGTCGATCTTCTCTTAGCATAGTGTTTGCTTCATTTTGTAGCTTGGTAGGTCCCCCAACCCTGGGACACACGTCCATAGCCTGCTAGCCCATGACAATAATTTATTACAAATTTGGAATAGATGGGGTAACGGGGAACATCCTGGATGAAGACATGTCACATGATACCCACCGTCGATCTTCTTTAAAACCCCACTTGTTGACCCTTTTGAAAACACTGGGCCCACTGCCAAGCATGACACACGACAACTGCTCGCCAACTCGTGTGATTATTTTAATGAGAAATGAAGTAGAACAGGGATGTGGGGGATGGTGGAGATTTGCTCACGATGATCAAATGGTCAATCATAGAACTCAATATCTGCACATGCCGAAAATGTTAGTTTTAAGAAAGGGCCATCACTAGATAGACGATAGTCGGGGACAACAATTTAGGTTAAAACCTTAGGCGAATATTAAAACTCGAGCTTACAATTAGACAAAATATTCTAAAAGACATCGACCCTAATTAAAATAAGCAATAATTTTAATATGATCACGGGGCTACCAAGATCAAGGGGCCAGTTTATCAATGAGGTGAAAGGCATAAAGCATAACTTAAAGGACCGGGAACCAGTAGTATGGAGTCAACAATGAATTATAATGCCAATAAGGAATTTTAGACTTAGACCTTTTTTGAGAGAGTTAAGGAGTATAAAACCCTAAAGCATGGTTAATAGGATAAAACCCTAAGCCTACAATGATGAGAATAACTAGGTTTAGAACAATTTTAATTAGTGGAACAAGAAAATTTGGGGTTCCACCAACTCGCATCCCATAATTTATGCCTGCTTGTACGCCTGTTTCATCACAATTCCATGTCTTGGTTGGTCCATAATGATTAACATTATATAACTTGTCTAAGTTATCATAGAAAATTTCCACAATGCTTGGTCATAACATAACAACTCTAACCCTATCTAGATCCTCTGCAGTCCTTATTGTCAATCTTGGATGACGTTTGCAAAAACCCATCCACCATGATCTGCCTGGTAAACCATCTTTAAATGGATTTGGTCTTGTTTGACAAATATGAGCCACATGTGATTTCAACAAAATAACCTCCAATCCATGACCAAGTTGAGCCAAGTCTTTGCACCAATCACCTATTTCCAACTCTTCTTCCATATAAAGGATTGTTGACGGTCCCTTTCTCTTTGTTGTTGGAAATCTTGACAACCAATATGTTAAACTACTAGCAGGGATTCCCCATTTTTTGTTGTTACTCTTACAAAAAAGAAATTTTCCTCAACATCATTGATGGCATGGTCCATATCAACTTGTGTCCACTTGCCATTATTACACTTAGTCTTCTGTCTATGATGTTGAGATTTGTTAGCAACATCCATTATCTATGTAGCATTGTCAACAACTAGATCGCAAGCTATGTTATCCTGAGGTGGGTTGGTTGAAGTGTCGCCATCATTTGAGTCAACCACTTGTAATTTCACTCCTCATGGTAAATGGGTCCTCGACCTTCTAATCGTTCTTTTACTTTTTCTCTTTCTTGCTACCATAATGCCTATATATATATATAAACCATTAAAAACCCTCCTAAAATTGCTAACATGATCTAGATTTTGAGAAAGAAATCATTTAGTAATCAAAATTGAAAGTAAAAAGATTACTACAGATATACATATAAACATACATACTCACATATATATAATATATATAAACATACATACACACACATATATATGTGTATATAAATTTTGTATATAGTTAACACAATCACCATAATTCCAACAAAGAAGTTGTGTAATCTATATTTAATATTATCATTGTCTAACCTGAAAAGATTATCTTATTTTACACTGGTACCAACTTAGGCTGTTCAAAAATTGATGCCTCACTTGATTGAAAATTGCATTACAAATAAAAATAATCTCTTGATCAAATGCATCTTGTCATATTAGAAAACAACAATGACTAAGAAACATGTTTACTTTTAGTTAGTTTATCAGAAAGTCATGAGAGATGGTTCAAACAACAAACCATGACCTTTTTAAAAGGACTTTCAGTTAACCTCTTTTCACAATTACTACAAAAAAAAACTCACCAATCTTTAATGATTTCATAATAAATAAAAGACCGAAGTTGTGTGTAAGACTTTCATTTTTGTAGAAGTATGAAATTGAGTCATAGTGCCTATTTCTTATGGTTTACTAGTTATAATGCAACCTGAATTAGAAAAGACAACGCATGAGAAATAAGAAGGCGCTACTAAATAGAAATCAAGATTGTAACCAAATACAGGAACAAGAGCAAAAGCATAACTTTTAGCTTAAAAATGTATCTTAGACCAGTACAAGATTTTGCAATTTAGCTCCCATACACCAGTTACACACCATCTGGCTATCGAAAGAATGGAATAAGGTTACAAGATAGATTTACAATGTAATCCACAATACAAAAAAATGGCATATCTGATGATCAAGGCTTAAGCAAATTACCATAGAACGTTTTAACAAACAAAATAAATAATTGAAGGAACGTGTGTGTGTATGTTTATATATATAGTATATATGTGTGTGTGTATGTATATATATAAACACATTACATATAGGTGTATGTTTATATATACAAATGTATTTTAATATACATATATATAAACCATGTAAGAAAAATGTAAATACCATGTAAGAACCTAAATTACAATGCTAATTTAGTTCTAAAACAACATTTCATAATTATTTACTTAGGGAGCTAAAGCATAACTTCAAAAAGATAATATATGATCATAGCCTATAACTGTTCAGTTCTTGCAATGAAAGGAATGAACTATAAAATTGTGTTCAATATATTTGCAATGAAAGGAATGAACTATAAAATTGTGTTCAAATATATTGAAGGAAAAAACAATGAACTGTAAAATTGTGTTAAAATACATTGAAGGAAAAAATAAAATACCTTGACAGAAAATAGCAGAAAATGGTTTGTGCAGTTTGATAAATCTGTAGAGAAGAAGTAATTGTTGAAAACTGCAGGAATGTCTCATCTGATATGGTGGACAGGTCTGAATTGTCTGTAGTGAAAATGTAAATGGCTTTCTTGCATCGTATATTATTCTCATAGTTTTCTTCCCTCCATATTTTTATCCCTCCAGATTTTTAAAAATTGTTTGATCCATGGATTTGAAATCCTGCATTTTAATTGGACAAAGAGGTGATGGGGTGGATTGATGGAGGCAATTTTAAATCTTTGCATTTTGATTTTTTGATTTCATTTGAATGGTGAGCCTCAGATCTATGTATTTCCTATTTGTAGGTACAAGAAATTGGGCAGCTGAAGTCTGCAGGCTAGGCGGTTAAAGTCTGTAGGCTAGGAATGTACACCTTAGAATTTACAAGGGATGAGATGAATGACATGAAATACATTATTTTATTGATGCCATGTTGGGAACCAAAAGTTGAACAATTTAGCTTATTTATTATACATCAACATGTAATGATTGAACTATTTGGTCCATGTGTTTGAAACAATATATTGTAAAATTATACATATTGGAATATACTAATTTATATGAGTTCTCTTACATTTTCAAAAGTAATTTGAAGTTGTTTTGGAAATCATTTTTTTTGGTTCTATATTCAATATGTATAATGACAATGGTTTCTTATTTTAATATTACTTAATGGTTAGTTGTTGAAATATTAATAATTCAATGATATATATAAAGTAGATTTAAAATGATTAATCATATTTCAGTTATTAACACACAAATGTATAAAACTTGATATTTTAATGTTCAAGTATCAGTCTATACATGTTCTATTAATGGACAAAAATATGACAAGAACCCTCACAACTATTGGAACATGCTTAGGTACCAGGTCCTCTCCCCTAATCCCCTTAATTAATTTTAGCCCATGTTTATTTTTGTAGTATTTCATCAACTTTACTAATCCCAACTCTTTATCTTAAGATAATTGTTTATCATTAAAATTAATAAAGAAGGTCAATGGGCCCTTGGTTTGTTGAAGTTGAATGGATCTAAATGAGCCAACTAGGGATCCAATCTTGATGATTGCAAGACCCTAACATCATAAGGGATGAGGCCGAGATTATGCCCCAAATAATTTTGGTGGAATGGATACTCCTCAGTCTTTGGCTTTCAATTGAAGAGGTTTCAACCTATAACTCATACTTTAATGTCAAGTTGCTAAATGATTTTGGATTTGATATAACTCTCCTAAAAATAAAATAATAATAAAAAAAATCAATAATTCAAAAAACTAAAATGACTAGATATCAAAAAACCAACAATTTAAAATGCTAAAATTACCAATCACACCATCCCATAAACTATATTACCTTATAAACATTGTTGGCGTTTAAATTAGCACCTCTGGAGTGTTGATTGTAAACGTTCAACTATTTCAAATGTTTTGCAACACTTCTTCGTTATTTAAAGAGGAGAAGTCCCTCTCTGCTGGGAGTAATGCGTAAGGAAGGGAAATGTAAACTAAAGTTCCTATCTTTTTATGCTTCAGCGGCAGGACACAAGGGTGCACAAACACAATGCGTCGTAGCTAAGCTTTTTCTCTGGTTTCTACAGATCTCAACTACGACTAATCTAGCTTCTATCTATCCAATACCTTCAAGGTAAATAGAGCATGAGGGTAAAGGAGCGGGAATGGGTTGGTTGGATCACGTGAATTCGCCGTCTCCTGAGAATATGACCGAGGCTCTGAACTCTCAGGTATACACCAAGATAAGGTTGGTACAAGCGAACACTCTATACGATAAACTAGATTTGAGACCTGCTAAGGAGGAGGGACTCCTATCCGAGGTATGGGCTAGGAAATAGTTCACAAGAAACAACAATTTTACGATGCCTTGGCCAACGAGCTTGCTAAGGAGGAGGGACTCCTATCCGAAGTATAGCTTGGAAGTCAACACATTAAACAACAACAAACGATAACTTGTCAATAACAAATTTCCAAGGAGGAGGGACTCCTATCCGAGGAGGGAAATGAAACAACGAGCTATTAAACACAAGATGTGGACACAACTCAAAAAGATTGACCAAAATGCAAGCGCCTTCTGATATTCTCCTTCAAAGCTTCATCAACGAATTACAAAGATTGAGAAAGCAAAGGCACGAAATCATGCACAATTACAATCGACCAACAAACTCTCATCCAAGAGTGAACAAGTATCCACTTTCAAAGCTGTTGGCAACAATGGCGCAACAATTTTGCATAGCAAGTAAAAGTTAAACAAACAATGAGCCCAAGGCTCTTATTTATAGAACTCAAAAGAGTGGGCAACCCCAAAATCTCCTTGAGTTAACAATGAGTTCTTGTCAATCAATTAGCAAGATTTATTCCTAAAAAAAGGGAACAAGCAGTTAACTGGAAAACTACTTCAGTTAACTGAAAGTAAACAAAGAGTCAACTGGAAACTACTTCAATTGACTGAAAGTAAACTAAAGGTGAACTTTAATGTAAGTATCCCTCCAAAATAGACATCCACATTTAGTGGAGATCTAAGATCCACAAATTATGGAAGCTAATTAGACATCCTTAATTAGTGGGATCTGACAATGCATGATTTAAGGGATATGGAGTTAACTTGGAAAGGGACATCAAGTTAACTCCAACTACATTTAATTCCTTCTTGAGTTGACTTGGAAAGAGGCATCAAGTCAAACTCAAGTATCATAAATGCCACTTGGAGGGTAGGACGTCCTTCTTTGGTGCATTTATAGCTTTTCTCACTTCACCATTTCTGGTCAACAACTCCTTGATCCATGTGTTGACTTCTTCCATTTCTAGATAGTCAATGCTTTGATGACACGACATCTCTTCTTATGCAAGCTATTTCTCTTGGTAACTTTGGCGGCTCCGTGCTTGGAATGACCTCTTCGCAGCTGGTAAGCCAAGGTGCTTACTGCCACGCAGGAGGTGGTAATATTGGTCTTTTTTCTACAAGATCAGCCTTTCTTTCTTCTTCGTCCAGAGTAATTGCTGCGACTCTCCACTAAGCGGGAGATGTATTCTTTTCAAAGATAAAGATCCGCAGACTGCTGATGATGTTTGTTTGCTCTCCACCAATGTGTGTAAGATCTGGTTGGAGAGTTGCTGGTGCAAGGTTTGGTTGTTCAATTGGAGCCCAAGGACGCCAAATTGTCATTCTATGAAGAAGAACTCGCCTGTTGACTGTAAACACGGATGTGTTCAAACAACTTCTGAAAAACCCCTGAAAATAGCGCCCTGCCGAGAAGTATTTTTCCGAAAAAAGTTTGGCACATGGGTTTTGTTCGTGCGTCAATGCTGAACAAGCCCAGTTCCTCAGAATTTTGATTCTGAAACTTTTTGGGAAAACCCCCCAAAAATAGGGGCAACAAGTTTGTTTATTCTGGAAAATCTGTCGAGATGGGTTTCTCTGAAAAATTATGCTGAATCTACCCAGTTGATCTGATCTAATGTAGCCTGTTGCTTTTTCTGTCAAATGCAAGAAAACCTAAGACCAGAAGAGAGGAAGTAGACAGAAGATGGATTGGAAGTTTTATCTGATTCCCTGAAAAAATTCTATCTCTGGGTCCAATCCTCAAAATATCAATCCTCTTTTGTTTCAGATCTGTAAGAAAAATTGAAGAACGGATGAAAACCTTGGCCAGATCTGTAAATGGCGTCCTTGAGAGCTTGTGGCTGTTCTTGATCTTTTATCCTGCAATGAAATAATGAAATGGGATGCCTTCACCTTGAATATATATGTTTAAGCCTTAGATCCACAAGTTTGGGGACCTAAGTCAAGCTCAAAAAGTGATTTTGGCTTGATCTAAAGTTAAAAAGGTGATTTCCACTGATCGTGGAGTGTTTTAGCCAACTTTAACTCAAAAGCTCTTGACTTTAGTCAACAAATTGACCCTTGACTTCTTTTAGGCGTCCCTTTTGGTTTCTTGCAAGTTTTTAAATATTTTCTCTCTTGAAAGCCCTCAGTTTGATCCTGAATCTAGCATTGTTTGTTGATCTCGAGATGTTGCGAACACATTCACTGCGGAGCTAGATCCAAACTGAAAAGAAGTGCCTGGGAGACATGATGATGAAAAGCTGAGTTTAGGGCTTCAAAAGGATGGGCCCCTTTTCCAAGAAAAGGCGCCTTTGCTAATGCCTTAGTGAATTTTCAAACCTCGTTCTTCAGCCTTTTGAAATGACCTCTCATGCTTTGATCTGGATTTCTCGTTGATCGGAGAGTCAGATGATTTCGCTTGATGTCTCATCAGGTACCCAACTCTGTTCTGCCAAGAATGACTGACTTCAGAAAACCTGGATCTTATTTTAGGGTTCCTTTATTCAAGGGCGCCCCTCCTTGAAAAGGATGCTTTTACCTTTTGGCCTGATCATCTTCATCTGAAAAGTTGCCTACTTTGATTTGGATTATCCGTTGAATGCTTCGTCAAATGTTGGTGCTTGTAGTTGCGTTTCCGAGATCTACTTGAGCTGAGAAGGTTATCTTGGGAAGCCTTTTGTCATTTATCAGCATCTGGAGGTCAAGAAAGAAGGGCGCCTTTCTTTTGGAAAGGCTCTTTTTTCTTAGAACTTCGTCGTTAACTGTGGTTTCCTGACATTTCCTCAACTGCCTCTTTTTGCTTCGTCGGCAGCTGCTTGTGATCTGTCCCTCAGATGATTTATCTGTTTGTTTCATTGTCGTGCCAACAGGAAAATGTCAAGAATGAATGCCTTGGATGATCTGGGTGACTTCATTTGACCTTAAAAGATCATAGGCACCCCTGCTTGAAAAAGGCTCTTTTCAACATGTGAACAATCAATCCTTCGTAACATTTCTAGAGTTAGTCAAATTTTGACCTTTTTCACTTTCAGGAATCTCCTTCATCAAACAACATCATTTTTGACCTTTTCCGCCATGGTAGTGTTGTTGAAGCTTTTGAAGCTTATCTTTCAGCACCTAGTACTGGCCAATCTGCCATTAATGGCTGTGGAGCTCCTAACTTTGTTCCTGAAAAATAGAAATAGACCCACCAGAGTAAAACATGTCTTTTGATGATTCTGACTTGACCAATGTGATTGTAAATCCTTTTAATCCTATCAAAATCATTTTCAATCATTTATGGGAAGGTCCTATTTTCGGGGGTTTCCCTGAAAATAGGGGCAAAAAACCCTAATTTTCAAATTTTTAGAATTTTGCACATGTGTTCCTTTATAGAAACCCACCAAGATTCTATGATTGGTTTGACCTAAAACTTACTTAACATGGCATTTTAACAAGATTTAGCTCAATTTATACAGAATGCCAAAAAAAATATTTTGGGATTAACATAGGCTCCGTCTGGTGACCATGTCGGATACCTACGGCATAGGAGAACCGAGAATCTCAAGTTTCGTAGACCAGTATATCTAATTAGTTGGGTAACGGAGTCAGGACTTTGGTTCCATACATTCCTAAAAATAGAGTTCACCTTATTTATTGGGTTCCCCAATTTATTTACCTACAACAAAACATCTAAGAAATCACCTAAAACACGACAATACTTCACTGAACGGGGAAAAACATAACAACATAACGTTAAAGCAAGGAAAAGTATTTACAATATATACTCACCCCATCCCCGAAGGGATGAAATGCTTCAAGTACTGCCCGCTATAAGGCAGTGGGAAAAGCCTCCCGTCCAAATGTGAGAGAATATAGGAATTCTCTCCTGCAATATTATGAATCAGGAACGGCCCTAGCCAAAGGGAGTCGAATTTTCCGTGCATTCCCTTTGGTTCGTGTCTCTTGTCCCATAATAGGACTTTATCTCCAATCTCAAATTCTCGTTGCCGAGCCTTCTTGTCGAAGATCTTCTTTACTTGCTCTTGATGCTGAGTGATCCTATCAATTATCTCCACCCTTTCTTCTTGAAGTTTCATCAGGCATAAGATACGTTTCTCAATAGGATCTTTGAATTCCTCATCTTCTATTGTGGATGCCAGCTGCAAAGCGGACAACTCTAGAGTGATGGGTAACGCAGCTTCAGTGCCATATAGGATTATGAAAGGTGAAGTTCCAATAGCTCTCTTAGGCGTGATTCTATCAGCCCAAAGAGCATCGTACAATTTCGTGTGCCAAGCCCATTGATTGGAATCAACCATCTTGCGCACTATTGTGACTATGTTCTTATTTGACGATTCGGCTTGTCCGTTACCTTGTGGGTAGTAATCTAAAGAATGGGACAAGGTGATGTCGTAGTCAAAACAAAATTCTATCAACTCCTCTGACGAGAAGCTCGTAGCGTTGTCAGTCACGATCTTTTTGGGTACTCTGAAGCGTATAATTATGTTCTCCTTGAGGAAATTACACACCACCTCGGAAGTAGCCTGCTTTACAGGAATTGCCTCAACCCACTTAGTGAAATAGTCTGTCGCTGTGAGGACGTAGACATGTCCTTTGCTGGAATGAGGGTTGATAGGTCCCACAAAGTCTATGCCCCATTGCTGGAATGGAGCATTTATCACCACCGGCCTGAGTGGAAGGTTTGACAGCTTAAGTTTACCAACAAATTGTTGGCACAACGTGCATCTGTGCACCCAGTCATATGCGTCGCGGAACAAGGTTGGCCAAAAGAATAATGCTCGCAAGATCTTGAATGCAGTAACCCTTGACGAGAAGTGACCTCTGCATGCTTGATCGTGGAATGCCTCCAACAATCGTCGTTGTTGATCTTTGGTGATGCATAGTAGGAATGTTCCATCAAGCCCACGCTTGTAAAGAACATTTCCTCCAAGCACATAACCTTGTGCTTGTAATTTCAAAGTTCTTCTCTGCTGCTTATCCAAGTGTGTCAGACATTCCCCGTAGGTTAGGTAGTACCACAATTCTGTGTACCACTCTTGAGCAGATCCAACTAATAAGACCATTGGGAGGTCTTCTTCCATTTTTGTTCCTGAGATTCCATCTTCAGCTTGATGCTTCAAATCACCATCTTCTGCCAGGAGTTGACATAGACCTCTCCCGCGAACGAGCTTGGTAGGCTTGATATCCAAGTCGTATTCTTGAACTCTTGCAATCCAGTTGCCTCTTTTGGTGCCCATTTCTTGTTGAGTGAGCACACTCTTGACCGCGGGGTTTGTAACATACATAGTGGTGTGAGAGTTTAGGATGTAGAATCTGAAATTCTTAACAGCCCTCACAACCGCATATGTGTTCTTCTCTATTTGAGAGTACCGAGATTCACTATCCTTGAAGCTGCTGCTCATGAAAGCGATAGGTGATTCAGTCTCTTCATTCAATTTATGAGTCAGTATGGCGGAGAGAGTGTGTTCCGACACGTAACAATAAAGAATGAATTCTTTATTGAAATCAGGTCAAACCAACACTGGCGCTTTACTGATGGCCTCTTTTATTTTCTCGAACGCCTTCCTTCCTTCATCGGTCCATTTGAAAGCGGTCATTTTCTTCATCATTGCTGAGATATGCTTGGTCAGCTCCGAGAAGTGAGGTACAAATCTCCGTATAAAGTTGACTTTGCCGAAGAAAGAATGTACCCCAGTTTTATTGGTAGGGAGAGCCAGGTCCTTGATTGCATCTACCCGATTAGGATCTATCCTAGTCCCTTCTTTAGAGACGATGTGACCAAGCAATTTGCCTTCTGTCACCGCGAAGATAGACTTCTTCAGTTTCAGTGATATGTGATGAGACCTGCATCTCTCAAACACTTTCACTAAGTGCTGAAAATGATCTTGCCGCTTCTTTGAGAAAGCGGTAAGGTCGTCAAGATAGACAACTATCAATTTGTCCTTTAAGTTGCCAAACGCCAAGTCCATGGCTCGCTGAAAAGTAGCACCGGCGTTGATGAGGCCGAAGGGCATCCTCTCGTAGGCGAACGTTCCCCATGGAGTGGTGAACGCTGTCTTTAGTTGATCTTCTTCAACCACTGCAATCTGGTTGTATCTTGAAAATCCGTCAAGTAATGACAGCATCTCCGAACCGGTTACTGTTTGCAATGTATGTTCCATGATAGGCAAAGGATAATTATCCTTTAGCGACGACTGGTTCAGGTTCCTGAAGTCTACACAAATCCGGATTTCTCCGCTCTTCTTGTGTACAGGAACGATATTGGACACCCAGGTGGAATAGTGGATCGGGTATATGATCTTGGCATCCACCATCTTTTTCACCTCCGCATAGATTGTATCTTGGACACGCGGGTTGTAGTGTCTCTGCTTCTGCTTGAAAGGCTTGATGTTAGACTTTAGTGGAATTGTATAGGACAATTCCTTTGGCTTGAATGCTTTTAGGTCTTCATAGGACCATGCAAAGACGTCTCGGTATTGTTTGAATAGAGAGATGAAATGGTCGCTTTCTTCCGCAGTGCAACATTTACCTAGGTTGACAAGCCAAGGCTTATCTTCCGTACCAATGTTGACTTGTCGGTAGTCGGCTGATGTCTTGTTGTTAGAATTCCTTTGGTCCTGAACACGTCTGTCATGTCTGTCAAATATATCCTCCAAGGATACTAGACCCTTGGGGATATTATTGCCTTTTAGTTGGATGACACCAGATTTCGTGACTTCAGAATCTTTTGCCATATATTCTCTGGAGGGAGAAGCACTTCCTTCAAAGAATAATTCTTGATAATTGTCCTCCATGCAGAGGAACTCTTGAATATCATCATCATTAGTAAAGACCTGCCAATTGTCGCAGTTGTCGGGGATGGCTGGCCTGCAGATGAGTTCAACAGCGAAGATATTATGACGAAAATCAGAATGGGGCATGAAAAGAGCCACTGATACCGCAAGGGAATATGCTCTGCTATTCTGCTCACGTGGTATGTATTTGATGTTGAATGCTTCGAACCAATCAATGGCATTCCATACCCTTTGTCGGTAAGAAGAAAGGCGGCCTCTCCTTACTTGATACAGTCCTCTGACCTGTTGAACGATCAGCTCTGCATCGCCTTCAACTTGAAGGTATTTTATACCCATATCTCTTGCATTTTTAAGGCCAAGTATGAGCGCCTCATATTCTTCAGTATTGTTTGTGTTATCAAACTGCAAGCGATAAGCAAATGGGTACAGTGTTCCTTCGGGAGAGGTAATGACAACTCCTGCTCCCGAACCTGCTGTTGAGCAACTGTCGTCGAATTGCATATTCCACATTCTTGAATCTTCATTCAATGTTTGTGTGGTAAGTGCAAAACTTTCATCTTCTTCAGTTACTTCTGACAGAATGGCATATGTGCCAGGACTCGTGCTCTAATGTAGCACTTGTGCTTGTGGGTCTTGAGATTTCACCACTGTGAATGTTGACTTAGCCTTAGGTTCTAACTTGAAGGTGCCCTTTTTCAATGGGATTGTCGCGTACGACCAATCCAGTTGAATCTCACCTCCGAGATCTTTGCAGAAGCTTCTGCTCAGGAGCATTCCATAACTGATTGGGATATCAGCTATGAGAATGGTCATCGTGATCTTCTTTTCTGGGCAGGATGCGAGTCTTACTTCAGCATCTTTCAACTGACCCACCAGTGGCACGGGTTTTGACTCAAGTGAATAACACTTTTCCTTTGTTTCCGTGCATGATAGCCCTAAAGATTTCATGATTTGTAAAGGCATGACGTTGTCAGATGCTCCTGAATCAATTATACAATTGCTAAGCTTATATCCTCCCATATACAAAGATATGTAAAAAGGTTTTGGCTTTTCTCCCGCTGGTACGGAAGATGCTAGCAATGTGGGCTGCATGATGATTGGCTTCTGAATTACCTTGAGAATCCGATCCATTTGATCGGGATGATCCTGGAGATACTCCAGCTGTGAAATTTGTACCTTCGTCTTCATCATAGATGTCACTATGTCAAAACTCGTCGGGGACAGATCTTGAGAAACCAGTGTGACGAACTCATGTGTAGACTTGGGATTAGAAGTGGAAGCTTCTTTTCCCTTTTCATTGGACTGTTGTCTTTCGTCTTCCTCTTTCTATGCCTTGAAATGTTGAGCACGTGTAAACACAGGTGTTGACAGGTTCTCGTGATTGACAGCAAGATTGTACTGACGGTAGTCTTCTTCTTCTTGATTTTCGGGTTCGCTATGAAAGTATCCCGTTGCGAAGTCGCCATCGAAATTGTCCATTTGAGGTGGAGCAAGGTTCGAATTTGAAGGTACTGCATTTGAGCTTGGAACTGCATCTCTGGCATATCCCATTATTTGGTTCATTCTCTGATTTTCAGGGCATGAAGATCCAGTGTGTTCGTCTGAATCATGGAAACAACAGAACACATTGGATTTCTCAGGTTTTGCTTGTCTAGGCGGTCCTGAAAACTTTGGCTTGAAGTTGTTAAAAGATTGGAAATTATTTTTCTTTAGCTAATAAGGCTGTTGAGGCTGGTACTGCTGTTGTGGCTGGTACTGCGGTGGTGTGGGCATTGCTTGCTGCCCTTGGTTGGGTGACTGTCTTTTGAGGATTGTCACCTCGTTTGCTACCTTTTGTAGCAATGGATCTGCTGATGCTTGGACCAGCGGTCTGATGGCATCATATTTCATCTTTCCCGTAGTGATCATGTGATCCTCAAGTTCGATAGCCTTCTCTTGAGCTACCAACAAGTCTTCTTCATGACTGCCTTTTATGAAAAAGGCTATCTCTGAGGGTAGGGCGTTGATGAAGCTGCTCATCAGGATCTCATCAAATGGATTCAGTGTGTGGGAAAGTCATGTAACAAGGCGGTTAAACCTTGTTATGAACTCTCTCATTGGTTATGTGGACTCCATCTTTGAGTTAGATAAACGATCGAACAGTTGATGACTATCTTCAGTAGGTCTGAATCTAGCCAAGAACTTTTCGCTCATGTCTTCCCAGTTTGTGATAATCCCCGGTTGCAAATGATTGAACCAGTCAGCTGCATTTGCTTCAAGAGTTTCGACAAAGAGTTGAACGGCGATATCTTCATGTGGCACAGACAGAACGGAACAAGCCGTTGTGAATGCTGAGAGATGTTCATCGGGATGTCTAGTCCCGTCGCCATGGAATCTTGGGAAATGCTTCCGTGATCCCTTGGGAAGTTCATGATTTCCTTGTAAGGCCAATGGACCTATGTTATTACCCCATGGAAGTGGGGCATCACGTCTGGCAACTCTTGCATTTTGGCCATTGCCGAAAAGATTGTTGATGTAGTTACCGTTGCCATTGTTGCCATTGCCATTACCATTGTTGCCGTTATTACGACCATTGCCGTTATGAATGTTAACGTTGTCGGCCATTGCTTGAGCAGGAGGTTCTTCTAGAAATTTCTCTCGAACCTCTTGAAATATCTGCTCTGTGTCAGATGCTTCTCTGACTTCTTCTTGAAAAATGGGATTGGTCCTCCTTCTCGTATATACTTGGTAAGCCAGGATGTTTACTGCCACACAGGTGGTGGTAATACTGGTCTCTCGGCTGCTAGATCAGCCTTTCTCTCTTCCTGGTCCAGAGTAATGGCCGCGGCTCTCCACTGAGCTGGTGATGTATTCTTCTCGAAGATGAAGATTCGCAAGCTGCTAATGATATCTGATTGCTCTCCTTCAATGTATGTAAGATCTGGTTGGAGAGTTGCTGGAACAAGATTAGGTTGCTTTACTGGTGCCCAAGGACGCCAGATAGTCATTCCCGTGACATAAAAGCATTTAGCTTTTCTTGAAGTTTGATGCCTCGTTGCCCCACGGTGGGGGCCAGAAAACTGTTGGCGTTTAAATTAGCACCTCTGGAGTGCTGATTGTAAACGTTCAGCTATTTCAAATGTTTTGCAACACTTCTTCTTTATTTAAAGAGGAGAAGTCCCTCTCTGCTGGGAGCAATGCGTAAGGAAGGGAAATGTAAACTAAAGTTCCTATCTTTTTATGCTTCAGCGACAGGACACAAGGGTGCACAAACACAATGCGTCGTAGCTAAGCTTTTTCTCTGGTTTTTGCAGATCTCAACTACGACTAATCTAGCTTCTATCTATCCAATACCTTCAAGGTAAACAGAGCATGAGCGTAAAGGAGCGGGAATGGGTTGGTTGGATCACCTGAATTTGTCATCTCCTGAGAATATGACCGAGGCTCTGAACTCTCAGGTATACACCAAGATAAGGTTGGTACAAGCAAACACTATACGGTAAACTAGATCTGAGACCTGCCAAGGAGGGACTCCTATCCGAGGTATGGGATAGGAAATAGTTCACGAGAAACAACAATTTTATGATGCCTTGGCCAACGAGCTTGCTAAGGAGGAGGGACTCCTATCCGAAGTATAGCTTGGAAGTCAACACATTAAACAACAACAAATGGTAACTTGTCAATAACAAATGTCCAAGGAGGAGGGACTCCTATCCGAGGAGGGAAATGAAACAACGAGCTATTAAACACAAGACGTGGACACAACTCAAAAAGATTGACCAAAATGCAAGCGCCTTCTGATATTCTCCTTCAAAGCTTCATCAACGAATTACAAAGATTGGGAAAGCAAAGGCACGAAATCATGCACAATTACAATCGACCAACAAACTCTCATCCAAGAGTGAACAAGTATCCGCTTTCAAAGCCGTTGGCAACAATGGCGCAGCAATTTTGCATAGCAAGTAAAAGTTAAACAAACAATGAGCCCAAGGCTCTTATTTATAGAACTCAAAAGAGTGGGCAACCCCAAAATCTCCTTGAGTCAACAATGAGTTCTTGCCAATCAATTAGCAAGATTTATTCCTAAAAAAATGGAACAAGCAGTTAACTGGAAAACTACTTCAGTTAACTGAAAGTAAACAAAGAGTCAACTGGAAACTACTTCAGTTGACTGAAAGTAAAATAAAGGTGAACTTTAATGTAAGTATCCCTCCAAAATAGACATCCACATTTAGTGGAGATCTAAGATCCACAAATTATGGAAGCTAATTAGACATCCTTAATTAGTGGGATCTGACAATGCATGATTTAAGGGATATGGAGTTAACTTGGAAAGGGACATCAAGTTAACTCCAACTACATTTAATGCCTTCTTGAGTTGACTTGGAAAGAGGCATCAAGTCAAACTCAAGTATCATAAATGCCACTTGGAGGGTAGGACGTCCTTCTTTGGTGCATTTATAGCTTTTCTCACTTCACCATTTCTGGTCAACAACTTCTTGATCCGTGTGTTGAATTCTTTCGTTTCTAGATAGTCAATGCTTTGATGACACGACATCTCTTCTTGTGCAAGCTATTTCTCTTGGTAACTTTGGCGGTTCCGTGCTTGGAATGACCTCTTCGCAGCTGGTAAGCCAAGGTGCTTACTGCCACGTGGGAGGTGGTAATATTGGTCTTTTTTCTGCAAGATCAACCTTTCTTTCTTCTTCGTCCAGAGTAATTGCTGCGGCTCTCCACTGAGCGGGAGATGTATTCTTTTCAAAGATAAAGATCCGCAAACTGCTGATGATGTTTGTTTGCTCTCCACCAATGTGTGTAAGATCTGGTTGGAGAGTTGCTGGTGCAAGGTCTGGTTGTTCAATTGGAGCCCAAGGACGCCAAATTGTCATTCTATGAAGAAGAACTCGCCTGTTGACTGTAAACACGGATGTGTTCAGACAACTTCTGAAAACCCCTAAAAATAGCGCCCTGCTGAGAAGTATTTTTAAGGAAAAAGTCTGGCACATGGGTTTTGTTTGTGCTTCAATGCTGAACAAGCCCAGTTCCTTAGAATTTTGATTCTGAAACTTTTTGGGAAAAACCCCCAAAAATAGGGGCAGCAAGTTTGTTGATTATGGAAAATCTGTCAAGATGGGTTTCTCTGGAAAATTATGTTGAATCTACCCAGTTGATCTGATCTAATGTAGCCTGTTGCTTTTTCTGTCAAATGCAAGAAAACCTAAGACCAGAAGAGAGGAAGTAGACAGAAGATGGATTGGAAGTTTTATTTGATTCCTTGAAAAAATTCTATCTTTGGGTCCAATCCTCAAAATAGCAATCCTCTTCTGCTTCAGATCTGTAAGAAAAATTGAAGAACAGATGAAAACCTTGGCCAGATATGTAAATGGCGTCCTTGAGAGCTTGTGGCTATTCTTGATCTTTTATCCTGCAATGAAATAATGAAATGGGATGCCTTCACCTTGAATATATATGTTTAAGCCTTAGATCCACAAGTTTGGGGACCTAACTCAAGCTCAAAAAGTGATTTTGGCTTGATCTAAAGTTAAAAAGGTGATTTCCATTGATCGTGGAGTGTTTTAGCCAACTTTAACTCAAAAGCTCTTGACTTTAGTCAACAAATTGACCCTTGACTTCTTTTAGGCGTCCCTTTTGGTTTCTTGCAAGTTTTTAAATATTTTCTCTCCTGAAAGCCCTCTGTTTGATCCTGAATCTAGCATTGTTTGTTGATCCTGAGATGTTGCGAACACATTCACTGCGGAGTTGGATCCAAACTGAAAAGAAGTGCCTGGGAGACATGATGATGAAAAGTTGAGTTTAGGGCTTCAAAAGGATGGGCGCCTTTTCTTTGCTAATGCCTTGGTGAATTTTCAAACCTCGTTCTTCAGCCTTTTGAAATGACCTCTCGTGCTTTGATCTGGATTTCTCGTTGATCGGAGAGTCAGATGATTTTGCTTGATGTCTCATCAGGTACCCAGCTCTGTTCTGCCAAGAATGACTGACTTCAGAAAACCTAGATCTTATTTTAGGGTTCCTTTATTCAAGGGCGCCCCTCCTTGAAAAGGGCGCTTTTACCTTTTGGCCTGATCATCTTCTTCTGAAAAGTTGCCTACTTTGATTTGGATTATCCGTTGAATGCTTCGTCAAATGTTGGTGCTTGCAGTTGCGTTTCCGAGATCTACTTGAGCTGAGAAGGTTATCCTGGGAAGCCTTTTGTCATTTATCAGCATCTGGAGGTCAAGAAAGAAGGGCGCCTTTCTTTTGGAAAGGCTCTTTTTTCTTAGAACTTCGCCGTTAACTGTGGTTTCCTGACATTTCCTCAACTGCCTCTTTTTGCTTCGTCAGCAGCTGCTTTTGATCTGTCCCTCAGATGATTTATCTGTTTGTTTCATTGTCGCGCCAGCAGGCAAATGCTAAGAATGAATGCCTTGGATGATCTGGGTGACTTCATTTGACCTTAAAAGATCATGGGCGCCCCTGATTGAAAAATGCTCTTTTCAACATGTGAACAATCTCTCCTTCGTAACATTTCCAGAGTTAGTCAAATTTTGACCTTTTTCACTTTCAGGAATCTCCTTCATCAAACAACATCATTTTTGACTTTTTCCGCCATGGTTGTGTCGTTAAAGCTTTTGAAGCTTATCTTTCAGCACCTGGTACTGGCCAATCTGCCATTAATGGCTGTGGAGCTCCTAACTTTGTTCCTGAAAAATAGAAATAGACCCACCAAAGTAAAACATGTCTTTTGATGATTCTGACTTGACCAATGTGATTGTAAAGCCTTTTAATCCTATCAAAATCATTTTCAATCATTTATGGGAAGGTCCTATTTTCGGGGGTTTCCCTGAAAATAGGGGCGAAAAACCCTAATTTTCAAATTTTCAGAATTTTGCACATGTGTTCCTTGACAGAAATCCACCAAGATTCTATGATTGGTTTGACCTAAAACTTACTTAACATAGCATTTTAACAAGATTTAGCTCAATTTATACAGAATGCCAAATTTTTTATTTTGGGTACAACAAACATTAAAAATGTTCTAGGATCAATTAATTTATCTTAAAATATTGTATACAAGAAACATTTAATTTCCTTACAATTACAGGTGCGAAATAGAGAGCTAAAGCATCTTAAGGACGGTCGAATGACAACCTCAAAATTAAGAACTGTTTACTTTCTTAACATTTGTTTTTAACCGATAAGGCTACATTTTGTAGCAGCTGTCACCGGGAAGTTGTCTTACGCCGTGAAAAACAACTTTCAGGCCATTGAAACATTCCTCGCCTCACGCCAGAAAACAAATCCTACTCGGAATCAATATTTTCGTTTAAAAGGTCGCAAAAATCTTGTCTCGAACTGAAGAATCTAGTAGCTCTCAAACCCCGATAATTTTAGATTTACTTTTCTTTTATCGTGAAGAGATTGAAGCAGCAACTGTAGGGAGATTGATTCTGGTTAAGTCTCATGTAAACAAAAATTCTGCTTTGGTAGGGTTTCGTAATATTCTTACTGCAAACTCTGCCCATATTTTCTCATCGGCATCGTTGACAGCACGGCACAATTTCTGCAGAATCTCGAGGTAAGTCACTTGGCATGGTTTCTGTGAGTCTTTTTTTGGTTTAGTTTTTGGAATATGTACGCGGGCGGACCATTTTCTGTTGTGTTTTATTTCATTCTAAAACAATTCTGCTGTTATCTGTCAAATGAAGGCAGTGGTTCTGTTGTTTTATCTACGACTGTTTTCATATATGATATTATTGTAATACCTAGTGTTAGATACCTATTTGCTTCTTCACGTAGAGATATTTTGAACTGTGAAACAAATTTTACATTTATTTGGTGGTTTTAAATTTTTCTTTATTTTCTTTTCTTTGTTCTTGAGGTTATTTTTGTTACAATTTTCCTTGACAGAATTATTAAGTTAGTATTGAATAGATACCTGCTACTGCCGGTGCTGTAAATGCAATGGTTGCCAGAGCTTTTTTCACATAGAGTGGATAGTAGAGATCGGACCATCATCATATGTTAAACTTATCACATTCTTCTTCACAAACCTGATACATTGTACAGCATATTTCTTCACACTTTTGTGCCATCATACTGGCTCTCGTACTTTAAAGACCAAACATCACAAGGCAAGGTTTTGGGTGTGACACAAAACAAGTAAAATTTTAAAAGATTGTGTTGAATAAGTGACAAACAGCTTGGTTTTCCAGATGGGTACATCCTCTCATATAGTTGGTTACATGGTTAGGACTCAGCAGTACAATTAGGTACCAATTTGCTTTTGATATTATTACATTCTTTTTTAAGTCACGTGTCTATGTTATTTCAACAAGAATAGGGGTGCTACATTTGAAAGATCTTCCAAAAGACAAATAGAGCCAGCATCTCTGCTTTTGCATCAATTTGAAATGATTCAACATCCTTTTAGAAGCATCTCTAGACATGATTGTGCTTGACAGATCTATCCTTAAAGTATCAGGTTTCTATAATTGCAAAGAAGAATTCTCTCTAAATTTTTCATTCAAGTCTATTGTATGCAAAAAAAAATTGCACAGTTTGGCATTTGTCTCATTTGGTCTCCAACTATCCAGAATTCTTCGTCTAGTGTTGTTTTCCATTACAAGGCACGCAAAGAGTCTCCTATAATCTGCTGTTTATGCACTCCTAAAAGGTTTTAGCTGCTTTTCACTGCAGAAAGGTACACAACATTGTTTCTTCTTGATGTCATTTAACACAGGTAATGTTAGTGAGCCTTAACTTCTTCAGCCTTATCTTGACTGATGAGCTCTAATGGAGAAGTAATCAATTCAACACTTTCTGCGTAAAGCATTTTTTACTTTCTAGTCTTCTATACTTTGGCACCTATACAACCATTAATTGTTATGTCTTGGGCCCTCACTCATTAGTCAGTTGCTAGAAAATATGAAACTTGTGTCCATACTTGGTGTAAAAGACATTAGTTGCATTAAAGAAAAAACTTTCCTATTAGTCCATTTTTAGTCTCTCCAAATAGGCCCCAAAATCTCTATTTGCATTTTAGAAAATCACTTTGGAGGAGTAACCTTGCAAGCACTAGGTAAATTAGCTTATCCACTTCTATATATCTTTGGATATGATGGATGTCCTCATATTTCAAACCATTTTTCTTTTTATCTCAAAAACTTGGAAAAAACATACCCTTAACAAGAGCTTTCATTCTAGTTTGGTGTGCTTGCCTAGTTATCCTCTAGGTGTGGAGATTTGCCAAGTCTAATGAGAATCATTAAATCATTGCACTTGGAGAACTCATGAAGGCAATATAATACCTTGAGCATGTTGGAAGGTTGGTGCCTTCGTCCCCTTGGTTGTTTAGTGCCGCCCTTTGGATTCGTGAAATGGCTTAACCGCTTCTCGCGGATCTTGTATAAATATGGCGTTTGTATTGGGTGTTAACAAGTTGATCTTTTGGCACAACAGCGAAGCCATTGCAACAAATGATATCAGCGCGAGGTCACATGTTCGAACCCTGTGGTCGCACTGGGGGGATTGTTGGAAGGTTGGTGCCTTCGTCCCCTTGGTTGTTTAGTGCCGCCCTCTAGATTCGTGACATGGCTTAACCGCCTCCTGTGGATCTTGTATAAATTTGGCGTTTGTATCGTGCATTAATAGGTTGATCTTTTGGCGCAATGACAAAGCCATTGCAACAAAGCAGAATTTTTGTCTTCAATGGCTGTGAAATACCATTGGTAACTATCATAGATTGCAAACCATAGGGCCTTGGTGGTGAGCAAGAGGTTGTTCTATTGGCCAGCCTTTGGTAGCCATCACAAAGTGTAAGCTAGAGGGCATTGGTTGAGAGATGGCTCTTAGATTTGCATTTTAAAAATTACGATAAACCACAATACAATGACCAAGTAGGTGTTGTTTTTACAATACAATGAGTTTACCAATTTTGCTTGTATATATGACAGAATCCCATAACCCTCCAGTCCAAACTATGTCAAACATTATTGCTCTATCGGATCTTGTCTCTCTCTTAACAAATCTTAGACTACTCTGCAAAGTTCATGGTCATCAATCATGTAGCTACAATAGTTGCCTCAATGCAAGGCTCAAAACCTACTGTGATTACTCTCTACAAAACCCTTTTGTGATCTTACTTTATTCTAGAGAAAATTCTCAAAGTGCTTGGGCTTGCACCCCAATACTGCCACAATAACATTAAATATTCAAAACAATTTAAAAAAATAATTGCATTGGGGGTTACAAACTACCTGCAAATGACACGAAGATTTGAATTCAGCATGGTGCCTTCCTAGGCGCAAATCCAGATTTATGCTCTATATGACAAATTGCCCACTTAATAAGGCTGGAAAATAAAGCTGCCTTATTTACAAGAATAAATATTTACTACTTAATAAAAATAATTTAAAATGATTTGTATAATTTAGTAAACAAGCGCCCATAGTCTCTCCTCACTAGTTTTTGTGTTCTCCTTAGTTTGTGCAATTAAATTGTTTACATAAAAAAGTTTTGATACGAACTGCTCATAATTTAATGAGCTTACTTTGTGGATAGAAGTTAGATAACATATAATTAGTGTAGATATCTTAAATACATTTATATGCAACCTGTTGCATTTCAAAACTACAAATAATAAAATTTAAAACAAAAAAATTGTGGAGTAGCGATTGCTTAGGAAGAGTAATCTCAGCTCTAGCTAGTGGTGGGGTACTTAGAGTTTGCAAAAACTTCAAATAAATTAATTTGTTTATTCTATTTGCAAAATAGAAGTGTTGTTATTGGTGTGCATACAAAATTGCTATGTAGTCTCCATGTGACCACAAAGCTTAACTCACTTTTTTCAATAGATCTTGATATGTAGGTTGGATAGAATAATTTCTTAGAAATTAATTACTTTATTCTATATTTTTTCAAATCTCACACTTGATACATTTGTAACTTAATTCAGAGGTTCATCTTATCTTTGAAAGTCAGTAACTGTGGGCATGAATAAGAAAAATAATGTGTTCTTGTGTAAGGTTTATTTTTGAGAAGGAAAAAAGAGGAACCACAATGGATTACTCTTGAAATTTAGAAAATGATTGAAGTTGTTAATCTTGATTTGAAGTGGCTATAATTATTATTGATTATTTTAAAGTTCTTATTGCTTCCACCACTTACCAAAATTAAGATAATTTCAATGGCGAACTTGAGTGAAATTTAGTTATAGTTTACGCTTCCCCAAGTTTTTGAGACAAGGATGGGAAGGGATGGTTATTAAAAAATAAGTTTTTTTTAAAATAAGGAAATTTCAAATATTCATATGATAACATTGATAAAGCATTCATCATAGACATTATAGAGTCTTCGTGAGCATGGGTAATTGAATAGGAATTATGATGTTCATTATATATACATATGAGCATGAATTAATAAAGACATGCTTGACTGGCGTGTATATTCAAGTGAGGGATTTATTATTAAAGTTTTCTTGAAGCCTTTAAAATTGCATGTTTTGTTGTCAAACTTATTAACAAAGAGGGACAATTAAGTGAAAAGGTGACTGATTATGTTTCAATTTGACCTTATTTGGGATACCAATAAATGGGATTGTTCTATGAGTTGTTTGTGTAGGGCATGATTGATACATTTTTGCATTATGAAAATCTTATTTCCCACCAACTATGAATTAACTCGTATTCAACAGTATAATGACTGTAGCATGTCAACTTTGTCTATGGTAGTCCTGTATAATAAACAAGTTGTCCAATGTATGAAACAAGAGAAGATGCAGAGATTTGCAATAGGGGATATGTATTTTGTAGATTTTGTGATCATGATTTTTCATTGGTCTATTACTTGGTTAGACTCGTAGTTTGATGGGGATTTGGGGGCAACGCTTCCAATAGGGTCGAGGGGTAGTGCCCCTTGTGGGGGTTTGGGGATGGTGCCCCTTGCGGAGTCTTGGGGCAGCACCCGTGTCGCGATATAGGGTGAGGTTGAGAGGCGAAGCCCCCGCCACCAAGCCCAAATGAAGACCTTCAAAACCACATAGACCTTCATGGCGCACACCATATTCATATTTTTTTGTAAATCCTAGATGGGCATGTCATAAACCAAACAAGCATTGAAAGGTTGTAAGTTTTTTTTATCAAAGTAACTAAAATGCCTTTGGGTATGTTAAGGGATGGCTAGCTGTCCCTTAACATACCTTGCAATTTTTTTGACGTCTTGTGTAGCAACCACCCAATTAATCACTCATAAAATATGGACATTAGTCAATAATATAAGCATAACCCAAAGTCGGGTCAAACACTCGACTAAAATCTTTTCTTCTCAAAACATATAAATGAGTCTACAATCTCCAAAATGATGCAAGTCTATGTACAATACTTTATCATAACTACACAACTTGATTTATTTTATAACTAGATGCAAATACACACACCCCAAAACCATAATGACTTATGCAACAATTTCAGAATTATAAATGACAACACAAGCAAAAAAGTAAGAGTCATCTACTCTTTCAATGGTAATACCCAAGATACCTAATATATCACCATTTGCATTACAAAACCTCTACCATTCCTTTTCCATGAAGCGAGAGAGAGAGAGAGAGAGAGAGAGAGAGAGAGAGAGAGAGAGAAGCATCAAAGTGATATCCACCTTGCCACGAAGCATTAGCTTCCCCGTGCTACTCCATTGGAGGAGCCCGATCCATCATATAGGATCTAGCAATATGTAGCTAATATGCATGATGGAATCTTTTTCTCTATGTGATTCATTGTAATTTAGCTTACCTATATGCTCATGCATCACATATCCAATACACTTATCTAAAACATATCATGGAGAATGACATAAATCCACCAAGATAACACACTTATGCATGGAGATCAATGAAATTCAATGTTTACAATCTAGAATTTCTCAATCATCTCACAATGATACCTTGACATTCTATAATGTGGGTAAGATAGTAACCCAAAGACAAAGCCTATATTGGCATTAGTCAATAATGGAATTCCAAGGTAATGACATTTATTAAATAATACGCCAAGATGGCTACTCAATATACCACATGCTCCCTAAATATACTTATGACTACGCAATTTAGGTACCCAAGCTCTTACTTTCTAATTGCTAAGTTTGCATACTTAAGCCATATAAACCAATTCACATTTTTTTTAATCTGCATCTTGCAGCAGAAAGAACAGCGTTTAAATAATCATATCTTTCACGTCCCTTGGACAAAATTAAAAGTACAATATGTTCTAGAAATGTGGAAAAACAAAGAACAAAACCCAGAAATAGTTTTCTAGGAATCCCAATCATTTAAGAGCAGTTTTATCTGCAATACGACTGACTAGTTCTTATCAAAACAGCAGTTTGATCATATGACAGTCTTAAAGTATGTTGATAATTACCTTCATAAAGGTGTTCTTATTAGATCCTTTTAGTTTTAATGACTTATAGATTTGGAATGCCTTATTCAATCTTATACTTAAAGGCATGTAAATTCTATTCATATTGGATTGATAACTTTCACCATTAAATCAATAAATACTTCCTTTCATATGAAGGACCGTATTGGGCTGCAACTATTTTAAGGTTCTAGCAATTTCTAATATTAAGATATCCAACAAGTAACTTTTGGATGAGGCAAGATGCCATCATAACAAAGGTTCTAGGCTATGCATCCTCTTGTGAGGTTGTGAGGAATAAGGCAAGGCAAAGTATATATATATATTACTCATTGAAATAGGAAATTCCAATCTCCAAATAAATTTATCATCATCAGGGCAGCCACTAACCATCAAAATTTGACATCTAAGTTTGATCATCATTGGCATAACTTGGGAGTTGTTTTATCTTATGCTGATTAATTTTTCTAGTAAAAGAGATAGGCAATTGGCTGATAGCCTGGCTGTTTTTTTTTTCATCTTAAAGAAATACAAACTTTCATGCATCTATACATGTTCTTGACACCATACAATCCTTCTTAAGATTTGGTCCATTGGAGTTATAGAGTCATGGTTTTCTTTTTTATTTCTTCGTTGTTTTCCATTGTATATTCGTCATAACTCACAAATTAGTAAAAAAAAATCAGAAAATACCCTAGTGTCCTTTTCATTTAGGAAATCCATGGCTGCAAGGAAATATCACTGCTCATCACTTAAAAGTAAGCCAGTGCCAGTAAAGAGTTGTAACTCTTTTGTATCCTTTCCTCTCATTCATCATTGAATTTTGCATCCAACCATTAGAAATCTTATGAATACTTTCATGTTCTAATTTCAATAGTTATGATTTGTATCTTACACTCAGTCTGCATAGGTATTTCTCTTACAAATTGACTTGAATCGTGTCCTTTAAATTTATATTAGCTGAGTTAATAATTTCACAGTCGTGCATTGTTTTATTAAATCATAGCAGATGTGTCTTAAATTTATAAGGTTTAGCATCCACCTTTTTAAGGGACGAGGATATGTTTTGGTTTCTGTAAATTGAAGGACTGTAACTGATCAAGTAGAACTTAATTAATCAGTTAAATATACAAGCTGGTAAAATTTGCCATCCTCGCCATGACTTGAGCTAATACATGGGTCATATACAGATAATTTGACTATTAATTTCTTTACTCAATCATCTTGATAATCAATTAAAAATTGATTTTGCATTGGTGAGGCTTACAGGGTTACCTTTGTTTGTGAATCTGTCAATGATGTATGGCTCCCATTATGGTTCTTGAAATTATGCTATTCCTTTCTTTCTTTTGTTCCTTTCTCTTCTGGAGAGTGGAGCAGCTTAGCTTTGCTTTGCATTGTCAATGGCTCAGCCTATTCTCATGAGAACAGTAGTAATCGTTGCAGCCATTCTTTTTTCCCACAGCTACATGGAGACATCCTTTTTTCCTCTCCCTTCCCCTCACATCTACCTAGAAACTTTAAGCAAATGCTGCTGGCAGGTGTAAAGCCAAACTCCCTACCTTTAGCCAACTTCTCCCACGTTCCAGCCTCATGCAAGATGTGTAATCCTCTTCAAGGCACGTGGGGGAGATATTTTTTCTTTCTTTTTTTATAAATAAAGATACTACCTATTTTTGCAGAATAATATTAATATAATTTTATTTCCATCTTTTTTAATAATCTTTAAATATATAAAAGAACTTATAATAGCTTTATTAGTTATAATATTATTTATTAGTAATATTAATTTTAAGATATAATGATTAATAATATCGATATACACATATGTCTCTATGTCATATGCAAACACCTGTATTTTTATGCACACACATATAAAATGCAAATTCTTTTCCGAGAATGAAAGCTGTGGGTTCATGACTTACATTAACATGAACTCTCTAATTATTTAATTTATTCTAGATTTATATATAAAGAAATTTTATTCTCAGGAATATACACACACACACTCACACTATTCACAAATAATACAATTATTCAAAACTAGGGGCTTGTTAATTCTAACATTATTCACACATATGCCAACTAATTAAATGAGTCTAAATGTGTGTGTTGATTCCATCATGACGGTTACCTCCACCGGCTAGAACCTTCTACTCGATGATACTCTCTCCAAAATGTCAATAATTCATGATGCACTTATGAAATAGAAAACACAATTAGTCATCATTATTATAATCATTTTTAATTACCCTTCAAGTAATAATTAACATAACCAAATTGTCTTTCCCAATCACTTGTTATTAAAGAATTAATATAGTAATTAAGTGAGTAAGATAAGCTAATTAAATGACATGTGACATCGGGACATTTCCTAAAATTTGACAAAAAAGGGGATGGGGTGCAGACATTTCCTACTCGTCCTTGTGTCCTTGAAATGTCCCCTATATGGGACGAGGTCATTTTGGGCAAGGGACTTGTTCGGGGAGCACTGGTTATAGTACATTAGTGAGCTCTAAGTTGTTGGGATGGTTATATTTCTTCTTGTGACATTTAGGAACTTTCAGTATGGTTTTTAGTTCAACAAAGATTTAGGATGTATACACAACTTTACAATAGTGTTCATATCTAATAGAGTAACTTCCTAAAAACCAAGTGGGGGAGTATTCAATTTTGAGTGATGTTTTCAGTTGGAAACCGTGGTTGCCCAAGTGCAAATTGGATTGGGTTCTTAGGTTTCTCAAATGGAAAAGGAAGAGGAGATGAATCATATTGAATCATTGATAGAGCTATAAATTACATTTTATCTTGTAAAATGATTAGCTTTGAAATAGTCACGAATTATCTATAGTTAAACCAATTTTCCTCTCTTTCTATAGAAATATCTCTAGTCACAAGAAGTTTCATTATATGTAAACATATGGGGCAGTTACTTTCCTAGCTTTCTATGGCAACATCTCCAACCACAAAAAGTTCAACTACTCTTTAAATATGAGATATTGCTTAGGCCCCATTGGTTCACCCTTTGTCATTGAAAGATTTTTTATCGGGGACAAAAATAAATAATGTCTCACTTTGCTATATGCTCATTTGAAATTAAAATTTTTTGAAGACTTTGTTAGTTGACAATAGTAACATATATGCTCTTTTGAAAAATTTCATCAATTGACAATTAGTTGGGACCCTCTCCAGCTACTAGAACCTCTAATTTCTATTGAAAGATAATCTATTGACTCTTAGGGATGCATTAAATTTTGAAGTATAAATACTATATAGTTTCTAGTGGTTAATCCATCTAAATGCACCATTAAATTGTGATTTTCATATTTTTTAAAATTAAATTTATTTGGAGTTATAATTGTTCAAGGAGAACAAGCAATATATGTTTAGGGTTTGTCAAATTTTAATTGGTGATTGAAGAGTTAGGGGTACCAAATTGGTGGAGGTCAAGGAAAATTTAAAAAGTAACAATTCAAATATATATATATATAATTAATAAATTTGTAATGGTGAAATTTGTATATTTATGTTATTTTTATTTAATTTTGTGTTTATTTTAAGGGAATGTTTTGATACATGTATATTTTGATTGGTTTTGTATATTTTGCATTAAATTTTGAAGTATAATACTATATAGTTTCTAGTGGTTAATCCATCTAAATGCACCATTAAATTATGATTTTCATATTTTTTAAAATAAAATTTATTTGTAGTTATAATTGTTCAAGGAGAACAAGCAATATATGTTTAGGGTTTGTCAAATTTTAATTGGTGATTGAAGAGTTAGGGGTACCAAATTGGTGGAGGTCAAGGAAAATTTTAAAAGTAACAATTCAAATATATATATATATATATCATTAATAAATTTGTAATGGTGAAATTTGAATATTTATGTTATTTTTATTTAGTTTTGTGTTTATTTTAAGGGAATGTTTTGATACATGTATATTTTGATTAGTGACCTAATTTTTTTCAAATTTGATCTTAGTTTTTTGCCCTCTTTCCCTCTTGTCCACTCTCTTTCCCTCTTGTCCACTCTTTTATTCTTCGCACAAATCGAATTGTACTCTCTAGCATATTAGCTTACATTAGTTTTCTGTTGGTGTAACCATTGGACCTCCTTCGGGTGCAAGTGCTAGTGATACAATATTTACAGTTTTGCATCAGTTTGGTATATGCATACTGTCTGCTTTATTTTGGTTTATGCATAGTAAAAAAGTAGAATGGAATCACATCAAATCGAGAAGAAAATATACCTGAAATATTTATAGTGGGGATTCAAATATGAAGGTAAATATTAAAATGTACAAACTGATATCTATTGTTCTTTTCTTGTAGCTTTCTTCTTAACATTTTTAATTTGGAAATTTTCACAGGCTTAAGCAGTCTTAATCTGCTGGAGGTAGTTTTGATTATAATCAATACATGTGCAAGTGGAACTTCTCAGGAGAAGTGGCCTAAAATGGTTGCCACTCCTGTTGAGGTAGCAACAAGTGATACATATATTGGTACAGAATGGGAAATAAACATTGAGATTTATGACAGACTTAATGGTGACCAAGGGTAGGAATTTTATTCTTTCTTTTTATTCATATTGATTGAAGCAACTCTTTGATTTGTGTTATGAGTCTGTCATCTATAACTTTCTTTGTCCCAAATTGCATGTTGTGTATGCTCATATTAATGACTACTTTGTTGCAGTGTATTTAATTACAGGATGAAGGTGTTGCTATATATCTCTTTAAATTCTTCCAACATTCATAATCCTTTTTAACGTACTTTGGGAGTGCTGTCATTACTACTAAGGTGCATAGCGCTTGTTTATACTCTCTCTCAAGTACACACGTGATCACATACATGCACTTACATGTCAACTAGTAACACACCCATGAAACATAATTACCATTACACATGAAGTTGTTTGGCCATGGCAACTTCTTGCTTCTAGCAGACCCAAGTCTAGCAAAAATTTTCTTGTCTGTTCCACATATGGCCAAAACAAAAATCAAGGGAGTCTCAAATTCCAAAGCCATATCTCTAACATGGGCAGTCACATCATCCGTGAGACCTTGCTTCCTTGAGGCCTACTAACAATAGTAAACAAACCTCCTTTATGATTCCATATTTCATATATATGTCTTAACTGGGAATTCACAAGAAGTATGTCTAGAAGTTTTGTTGGATCTCAATTCCCTTTTTGAAATCTCTTATTATTGCACATGCTTGGATCCTCCAATCATGTAAGATGCCAAGCCTAATTTTCACAGTAAACAGTAACATAATCTAGATATTGCGATACGATTTCAGCCAATAGATGCCACACAGTTATTTCAGAATACAAAGAAATCACAGACTCCTAACTTCACAACATAATCAGAATTTTGATACATGAAACCATAGACTGCATTGAGAATTTTAACGCAGACAGGAAGTGCAAATACTCGGATTCAAAGAAATGATCACCCGCAATTAACAGTAGAGAATTCGCTTAGATTTGATACATGAAAATCAAAATCTCCAAGAAATATCACCAATGCATATACAAGATCTTAGGTGATTGCTGTGACTCAATCACATGGAGAAACCCACAGATCTGGCGATGAATGAAGTCACCGGTATTTAGCGCTTCCATTGGCTTACAGTGAATATGGAAAAATGATGTTGTTGGTAAGAGTATATGCGAATACACCAGATGATTTGGCATGTGCTACTGTTCCTGGGATTGCCCAACTCTCCACAAGCCGTGATGGATATGCTACTATGAACTTGGATTTCAAAATGATGAATGACGTCTCCTCTAAGCGCCCGCCATAGCCTTAGATCGGATGATGTCGAGCTTGCTAGGTGCAGGTAGTCTTTGATTGGAGCGCTTGTCTCTATGTTTGGTTGCAACTGAATTGATGACTTCAGATGAGATGTTGCGCCTGTAGTGCTTGGTGTTTGCGTAGGAGGTGTCTTGAAGGATTGGTGGTTGTAGCGATCTTGCTCAGCATTAAGTATCTTTATTACAGAAAATTAACAGAGTTTGCACTGTAACGAACTTGCTTAGAATTAAGTATCTCTGTTACAAAAAGTTAACAGAGTTTGCACCTTCAGTCGATTCAATTGTATTTTCTCAGATTAAACAAGAACTCACACAGGGAATAAAATTCAATAATTCAAATTATGGAATTTTAGAGTTAATACATCTTCTCACATACTGCGAATATTATTGACTTTATCGGATCTTACAGATTGAGATTCCTGAACTGTTGAGTTCCGACTCTCTCCAGTTGTCCCGCTCAGTGGTCACTCCCATTCCCGTGAGTATAGAAGCTGGGTCGACGCATGAATTTTGACACTTGTGTGTTCCCTGTTTATATCTAGCGCTAGTATCTCTATATATGCCGTGTGCGGCTTGTGAAGTGACGCGATTTGGTGTTGGACGAATCACGGGATCTCTAGATGAGATACACGACTCTTAGCATCTGCAAATGATGGTGCAATGAATCTCAGAACGGTGTGCCAAGTTGCGAATGAGGTCGCTTGTCTTCCGCCATAGTCTGCTTGATATCGATGAGTCGATGATGCGATTTCCCAGTGCTGTGATGTCGTTGGCTAGAGCCAACGGCTTTGCCTGGATGGTGTATAAATTCGTTACCACCCAGTATGATCCTACAATGAGCTCGAATGGATGAGGAAGTGACTCAGAGTACAAATAAATGAATCGAATAACAGTCACGGGTTTCCCAATCTGAACTACGTCTTGACCTGGGGGAATTGGAATGAGCGACTACGTCCTCAAGCTCTAGCCAGGAAGAATGATTCCAAACTCGTGATGATGAGAATGAAACAAACGATCCAAATAAATACACACTGAACATGCTGATTGGAAGATGTCAGCTAGAGAGCTAAAGAAAATAAAATATAAATTCAAATTCTAATATGGCGCAACCCAAATGAGTCGGCCCAACCTAGTTAATTTAATTTATTCATTTAGTGTTGAAAAACACTATTTTCCAAAATTCTCCCACCAAATATCAATTTGAAATTACAGGAACATTACAGTCCCGACCCTCAGATGGTTGCTTGTCCTCAAGCAACCTTAGATTAGGATGTTGGAAGATCTCCACCCCTTCCCAAGTAGCATCTTCAGCTGGTAGGTTTTTCCATTTGACTAGATATTCTGGAATAACCTTGTTTCTCAGCTGTTTCTCTCTTATGTCCAGCACCGTTTCAGGCTCGAGAATCAGTTTTCCTTACTCATCAAGAGGCGACAACTCCAGTGATGGTGTGATCTGCTGTCCTAAGGCCACCTTCAAGCATGAAACGTGGAAGATATTATGAATTCTGCTCCCTGGTGGCAGTTCAAGTTCATATGCAACCTCCCCAATTTTCCTTGTGATCCTGAATGGCCCATAGAACCTTGGCCTCGGCTTTTCCGCTCCGTTTCCCTTGAGAGATGACTGTCGATATGGTTGCAACCTTAAGTACACCATGTCGTTGACTTCAAAAACCCTTTCAGTCCTTCGTTGGTCGGCATATAACTTTTGCTGATTTTGGGCTCGCTGAAGATTCTCCTTCAAGGAATTCATGATGTCTACGTTTTGTTGAATCATATCCCTGGCACTTGGAACTCTACTATCTGCAAGGATTAAATCCATGAAGGAAGTGGCCTCATACCCATAGAGTTCCTTGAATGGTGACATCCCAATAGACATGTGGTATGTGGTGTTGTAGCAAAATTCTCCAAGATGTAGCCATTTCACCCAAGCTGATTGCTGTCTTGTCACGTAGTTCCTCAAGTATCCTTCAATCCATTTGTTCACAATCTCCGTTTGCCCATCTGTTTGAAGGTGGTAGCTCATGCTAGGGGTCAACTTTGTGTGAGCCAAACGGAAGAGTTCTTGCCAAAACAAGCTGATGAACCTACTATCCCTGTCACTCACAATATTTCTTGGCAACCCATGAAGTCTAAATACTTCCTTGAAAAACAAATCTGCAACTTGAGGTGCCTTAAATTCTGAAGTAATGGCAAAAAAGTGAGCGTACTTAGTGAGCCTATCCACCACAACATAAATGCAATCTTTACCTTGCACTCTTGGCAGCCCCGTGATGAAATCCATCGAGATGCTCTCCCACTTTTGATTGGGAATGGATAAGGGCTGCAACAAACCAGCTGGTAACGCATGCTCTGTTTTATTTTGTTGACATACCAAACATTCCCTTACGTGCTGCAATATTTCGTTTTTCAATCCCTTCCATGCAAAACGTTCCCTTACTTGTTTGTATGTCTTGTAGAATCCAGGATGACCAGCAAGAGGAGTATCATGCCAAGCTTTAATGATTTTGTTCTTGACTCTAGAGTGAGGTAGAAGGTAGACCCGACCTTTGTAGAGAATGAGCTCCTCCACCACCTTGTACCTGTCATCAACTATCTTCCCTTCCAAAATATCATTAGCAAATGAATCCTTAGCATACTCAACTGTAATATCAATCCTCCAATCAGCCGATATATCAGTCATAGCACAAAGATAAGGCTTCCTAGAGAGAGCATCAACTACCACATTGTTCTTGCCTTTCACATATTCAATATCAAAATCATAAGCTTGAAGTTTGCTTACCCATTTCTGTTGTCTATCGTTCAAGTCTTGCTGATTTAGGAAGTACTTCAGGCTATTATGATCCGTCTTCACCACAAATTTCCCACAGACCAAGTATTGTCTGAATTTAGCAAGAGCATGCATGATATCTAACATCTCCTTGTCATAAATAGAGAAAGCCCTCTTAGGTTTGGTGAGCTTTCTACTCTCATACGCAATAGGATGCCTGTTTTGCATAAATATGGCTCCAATACCTTCACTTGAAGCATCACACTCAAGCACAAAAGGAGATGAAAAATCGGGAATGGCCAAAATGGGGCACGAGCTCATTACCTCCTTGAGTTTGTCAAATGCCTGCTGGGCAATGGGGCTCCATGAGAAAGCTCCTTTCTTTGTCAAATTGGTCAATGGTGCTACAAGTTGAGAGAAGCCCTTCACAAATCTTTTGTAGTAGCTACATAGGTCCACAAATCCCCTCAACTGTGACAAATTCTTGGGGGTAGCCCACTCCTGTATTGCCTTGATCTTCTCTTCATCCACACTAACCCCTTGAGCGCTAATCTTTTGGCCCAAATATAGGATCTCTGTCATCCCAAATTCACATTTCGACATCTTGGCAATAGAAGGAATTCCTCTCAAGGATGTCAAGCACTTCCTCTATATGCTTTAGATGTTCTTCCCATGTTTTACTGTAAATCAAGATGTCATCAAAGAAAACCAATACAACCTTAACTAAAGAATGAATACCTGATTCATGCAAGATTGGAAGGTAGCGGGGACATTGGTTAATCCAAATGACATCACTAAGAATTCATAATGCCCGTAGTGGCACCTGAAAGCTGTCTTTTGCACATCCTCACTTCTAACTCTAATCTGATGGTAGCCCGAACGCAAATCAATCTTGGAGAAGTACATTGCTCCATGTAGTTCATCTATTAATTCATCATTGGGAATAGGATAGCAGTTCTTGATTGTTTTCTTGTTGAGGGCTCTATAATCGATACACATCCTGAGTGTTCCATCCTTCTTTTTGACCAACACCACTGATGAAGCGAAGGGACTAGAGCTTGGGTGTATAAACCCCATATCCAATAACCCTTTGATGGCCTTCTCAATTTCTTCTATGTATATCCGTGGATGACGATAAGGAGTGGTGATTACTGGTTTGGCTCCCTCTTCCAGATCTATCACATGTTGAAACCCTCTATCTGGTGGCAATCCTGCTGTTATCTCTCTAAAAACCTTGCACTTTTTATCCATGATAGCTTGAATGTCACTAGGGAATGCTCTTTCCTCCTTGGGTGTGCTAGTATTGGTAATCAAGCATTCGGCTGCCCATGCCACTTGATCCCTATGAAAAGATCCCTCCATTCTTTTGGCCGAAACCGCCATAGGCCCATTCCTAGAAAGGCCCTTGAGCACAACCTCTTTGCCCTCATGCTTGAATTTCAGCTCCATGGTTTGGTAATTGGTGGTGTATTCTCCTAGCGAATGAAGCCATTGCACTCCTAGGACCATGTCTGTGTCACCGACATCAACAACATAGAAATCCTCCTTCATCTTGTGTCCACCCAATATCAACTCCATTTGTTGAATTCGTTTTGTGCAAGGAAGTGTTGTGACCTTTTCACACATCACCCCATTTAAAATGGGGACCCCCTAATTTTTGCTCTATTCTGGTCTTTTGGCTTTGGTTTTGTCTCTCTCCCTCTTTCTGTCTCTTTTCTGCTGTCTGCTTTCCGGGGATGTGCCCGTCTGTGAGCTTAAACGTGAAATTTTGGCCAAGCCTGAGAATTAGGGTTTTGAGTTTTCTGGTCAATTTGAAGTCAAATGGAGTGAATAAGTTGGAAT
>VDFB02056351.1:41214230-41255790 GCA_007258455.2 Sequoia sempervirens | reverse complement strand
TTAGAGAATTGCAAAATTTACAACCGAGGAAGCAAACACAAAAAATTGTTGATTCTCCTACCACTCCACATGAAGTTGCACCCACTGATTTTACCCTTTCAGAAAGTTCCTTGTGGGCAATCATGCCATATAATATGGGAATTGTGCCCATTTCAATAATAGAGCTTGGTACATCAAAAGCACCACAAGCAGAGGAAGGTGTCACCAAGGATGGGTTGCTTAAGCAACTAGATGATTATAAAGAGAAATGTGACAATCATGATAGAGAAGTTTTTATGAGTAATATGAAGATTGTCACTACAGTCTTGGAGCACTTAAACAAAGGGGTTGTTCATAGGCTGAATAGTACTCATGATAGTTATTCCTCCATGAAATCTGCTATAAATAATTTTAGCAATGATAAGGAGAGGGCCATTCCGCTTATGGAGACATGGGTCCCCAAGTTGCAAGTATTGAAGATGATGTCTATTGGAACCAAGCAAGATGTTAACCCCCCTGAGAAGCTTAAGCCCACCATTGCTATTACAAATGAGATTCAAGAATTGAGGGGAAATTTTGAGCCTTTGGAGGTCAGGATAAGGGAATTGGTTAAAAACTTTCATGAATCACATCATGGTCTCTTTCCATCCATTTTAAGGGATGATGGCAGCATAAAAACCCTGCATAAGTGGACAAAGGAAACCAATGATATCATTTTGGGTCAAGCTACTTTGATTTGTCAGGGACATGATATGGAAACACTGAAGAGGAACATGGACATGCTTTCCCATGCATAGATTGTCTTGGTGGAGTTTGTAAGGAAATCAAAGGTACAAAAACACTTTCCTAACGTCAAAACCACAAGGAAGTAAGCAGACAGTACTTTTAATTTTCTAATTACAATCCAATTAAGACACACATTTAAGATTTATAGAAACAGAGAAGATACTCAAAGACAATGAACAACAGATTTACGTGGGAAAACCCTTTTAGGAAAAAACCCACCACACCAAGCTGAATCTCTTTGTATTATAGTAACAAAATATTACATACAATTTAGAGATACAACTCTATGGTTATCTGTTCTCAGTAGCTTCATTCACTATTCATTCAGTTATAGAAAAATTCCTCAACACTCCGATCTCACTCATCACACTTATCAAATAAGAATCATTCTCATTTTATTTTTAATCACCTTCTGATTTTGTCTTATGTGCATCCTTATCCACCATTGCCAAACATAGACAGTTTCCTTTCGAGCAGATGATTTTTCCTTGCATGCAGTTTTTCTATCGTTGCAACTGATGCAAAAAACCAACCGTCATCCATTTGAAAACCGCTTCCTTTGATTGGTCCAGCAGGATTCCACATAGGATGGTCACATGGTCAACGATGTTCAAACTTTGTTGGCATATATGTGAGACACTAACATTGTCTCCCCGATGCCACAAAGTTTCTCTATCGATATTGGCTTAAGTCTCCAACAGTCGGCAAGAGGTTTCTTATTCGACAAAACTCATACCAAATGCCATAGGTCATATCGAACTCAAAGAGACCATCGGCAACACATACCGATCTTGCCAAGACCTCATAATGAAGTCTTCGAGTCATGTCGTCGAGTGTTTTACATTTGGTGTGACAATCATTTTTCGGTGAGACTCATATCGAAGTCACAAGTCACAACGATGAGTTACTATCAGCAAGACACTTCGTTCTCACCAAGACTTTCCATCGACCACTTCATGCTACACCGAAGCCATACTACTATCGGCAAGACCCCACGGATTCGGTGAGACATCATACTGAAAGACAAGGCTTCCACCAAATGGTCTACCATTTTCGCCGAGATGTCATAGTGAACATCCCATGTCACCCCGAAAGTCACATGCTGTTGGCAAGACTCATGTCTTTTGCCATGACCTTTCTCCGAGCGCCCCAAGTCTTACCGAAGACTATCGGCATGACTTATCCAAGTCACCAAGACTTCTCAGCGAAGTCTTTTGTCACCGCGAAAGCACCACAAGAATACTCTCGTCGGCGTGACCTAGCTTCATCATTGAGACATCTCCCTGCGACCTTTATGTTACCCCGATAGCTTTAAGCTATCGGTGAGACATTCACCATTCACTGGGACTTCTCTCTGACACCCGTGAGTTAGCCCGATAATATCACACTGTCGCCCGAAGATTTCCATTCGCCAAAAGGTCACAGCGATAGAGTTGTCGGCAAGACATCAACCCTGTCACAGCGATATGAACATTTTAAGAGCTTCAAAACAGTTAGTCACCCAGACATGAACAATGTCAAGCGAATTTTCCCTTCAGGAGTTCCATGTCAGTAAGGATTGAGGCACATATTCCAACAAAGTTTGATAGGGAAGTCAATCAGGTAATTACCAAGTACTCACCTTATACAAAAAGGGTTGATAATGTCATGAACTTCAATTGGCCCACTAAGGAGTTCCAGGCCTGGAGGAGAAAATACTTGGATGGACTGAAGGATTAAGTAAAATAATGAGGCGACAATTATAAGTTCTGATTTTGAAATCTACAATAATGATGAGTAATGGATAGGATAAATGCAATGCATAGCCTAAAATTAGTACAAATTAGGCTTTTGTTAAAGTATGGACAATATGTTACTTTATCCCCAATTTGAATTGATGACAAGTTTGCAGACATGGACATGTCCCATGTCCTTTCTTGTTTTATTCTTTCATGCTTTCTTTCACTTTCACTTTGTGTGCGTGGACACATTTTTTTAGCACGGGGATATTTTTAAAACTGCTCGAAGATGCCTTTTGAAAGGTGGGACTGGATCTCCAACAAAAAATGAGAATAAATTTTGTCTCATATAAGTTTCCCTCCATCTGAGAATGGGGATGTAACTGCAAAGGGAATATATGTTTAGCGGTCCAGTAGAATGGTGACACGTGTACTTTCTGGCCCGAAGCTTGTTTTTCTCCTTCATTTCTATAAGAAGGAATTCAAGGCCAAAAGTACGAGGTTCGTTGTATTGCAATTGATCACAGAGAATTGTAAAAGGAATATAGAGCATATTTTGAGTTTTGTCTTAGGTTCTTGATCTGTTAATGCATATGTAATTCTGATAAAAAAACTAGCAAATACAGTACAACATGGTGTAAATTTCATGGCCATTTTCTCTCCTATGTACTTGTTCTATGAGTTATGAATAATATAATCAAGGATTGTTTTGTTCATCTCCATTGATTTCCAGGGGATGTAGGGTTTTTTCTTGCTTATTAATTCAAAGAATTAATGTAAGTGCTTGAGTGAAGCTTTTGATTCATATGAATTGAGTGCTAGGATATTCATAAGAAGTGGTGGTCGAGAATATAATGTGGAGATGTTGTAATGCAGTATTTTAAAGCTTATATGATGTTATGTGTAAAATTGTTACCAGGTTGTATAGGTCAAGATTGACTCTATGTTTAGGATAAGGCACTAGTTTGAATAAAATATTCATAATACATTTTATGGGTCAATTCATCAGCAAATCACTCCATATTCACAAAATTTTCAAATGAGTTACCATTATAGTTATTTTGTGATGAATTCCATTGTTCTCATGCTCCAAGTGTAGGGTATTATTAAAAGAACAACCAACTCTTTTGATACAATACATTGTTGAGTGGTAATATGAGAATCATCTGTTATGTACAATGTATTTAAATGTTAATTGCATCTATTCTTGAATATACATTGTGGGATCACCCTCTCGGGTTTCACAGAGCCTAAAATGCAGGAGGAAAGCTTTGTTGCTTTCACTCATTCGTTGGCCAATCCCTTTAGATTGCTAAATATTGAAAATGGCAAAGTCCATAGGTAATTTTGAACATCAACTTGGTTCTTAAAAAATAACCAACATGAGTTATTGCAAAGTTGGGTAGCAGAAGTGTGCCACATATTTGATCTAAAAGTAGAGAATGGATAACAATATTATGTTGTATTAATGTAGCAGGTCATAGCATTCCAGGATTCTATCTTTTTAAGGCAAAAATACAACTGAAAATTCACATTGCTAATTGTGAAGTAGGAGCCTGCATGACAACACAACCACATGCTTGGATGACCAAAGAGTTATTATTGAATTGGATGCATCATTTTGTTAGATCAATTCTAGGTGGGGCTTCACCCACAAATAGACATCTCCTTATTTTTTTATATTAACTACAATCCAAGAGGCTAAATCTCTAGGTATTGATCTTCTTACACTGCCTGCCCATACCAACCATAAATTGTAGCCTTTGGATGTAAGTGTTTTTTCTCCATTCAAGACATATTTCAAGTTTGAGAGGTCCAAGTGGATGGAAAAACATCCACTCTTAGAAATCAGGAGAACAAAATTGGCAGAACTTGTAAGCAAAGCTTTCAAACATGCCCTTGCGCCTGATAACATCATTGCAGGTTTTCAAAGAACTAGAATTTGGCCATTGAATAGAGATGCACTATGTAATGATATGATACCAAGTGAGGCATTCACTATAGAAGATGATAATGAGGTTGCAGGAATTGCAACCATTTTAAGATTGGTTGGTTATGAGGTTGGTGTAGAACAATGCTTGGAACAAATGGAAACAAAACAATCAGTAGCAACAATAGACCTAGATGAAGGCATTATTTCACCAACTCATGTCAGCCAAACAAAATATGAAAATGACTTGGATAATGACATGAGCTTACCAACACAGATTGACCCACCAGATTGGGTTCAAGAAAGAGAAAAAGAGTTAAGAGTACAAATTGATTTCCAAGGTGAAGAAACCTCATTATCCATGCCTTCTCCACCTCCATTTCCAAGGTCTGAAGTGATTCATTATTATGCAAGTACATTAGAGTGGGATACTACAAATCTAGAACCTAATGGAGTTGAAGACGATCAAGGTGGATACAACGAAGGTTCACAAATGAAATCTGAAGCTTTTGAAACAAATGAAGAGGTGCTATGTAGTCAAGGCTCCTTAATTTTTTTTATGAAGCTACCTATTGAAAGGGTTAGAAAGAGGTCCACTGCCTCTAATGATAATACACTCAGATTTGGCAATCAATCTCAAATACTTACTACAACTAATTACATAATATTGGAGGAGGAGCAAGAAGCAAGGAAAACTAAACCTAAACAGTAGAAAGCAAGGAAGAAACAACATATGGAGGCAAAGAAACTTCATCAAATTGAATAAAGAAAAAGGAATTAAGAGAAGAAAATTGAAAGACAACTAATGAAACAAAGGAGAGAGGAAGAAAGGCTATAAAAGCAAAATGAGAGGGATTTGAAAAAGAAACAAAGGCAACTAGGTAAGAATAGGAATTCAACACATCCTTCAACTAGTTTAGGGGATAGGAGTACTCCATCAACCCCCCTCCCTGAGCATCATCAAACTCTAAGAGATATGTACCAAATTTTAACCCTTGCATATGCTGCTCTTACTAACTTCCAAGTTGGTTTAGATAAGAATCAAACACTAGATGCAAGTAGAGCAAGGCAACAGAGTACTCCAACAACCCCCCTACCTGAACATCATCAGACTTTGAGAGATATGTACAACATTTTAACCCCTACCTATGTTGCCCTTAACAACTTCCAAACATCTACTAGCCATAGCCCCCCTCATTCCCCTGTAAAACAATTTCAATTTTTTGGCCTTTTAGAAGAGCATATGTTTGGTCATATTGCTCCTATTACACCTCATGTTGACTTATCTAATCCAAAAAACACTACAACAAATAGTCCTATGGAGGAGCCAAAACCATTCCCTTGCTTTATGGTGAACTAGTCAATTCTGCAATGCCTATTTTGCATAATTTATGTTTGATTTGGAAAAACGTGTATTTTGCAAAACCTATAATTTTGGAGACAATGTAATTTTTTTTTGTAGACCATGCCTACTTTGCAATATCCATAGGTTGGTCATTTTGGCATTTTTTTTAGACTACAAGAATCGATCGAGTATCTGTCCCCCTATAAACTACAATACACCTAGTAAACTTTTTTCAAGTGACTGGTGGCACTGGCACGACACGCTCTCCAGTACCACAGGGATGATGGGGAGACTAGACCTCGTGACCTCTTGCCTACAACAAGATGCTTTAGCCAATCGAGCTAGGCCCACCACCTTGTTCATTTTAGCATGTTATTTTTTAGATGATGTAACCTTTTTTGTAGACCATGCCTATTACTTTGCAATATCTACAGGGTGGTCATTTTGGAATGTTATAATTTTCTAGATGATGTAACATTTTTTTGCAAACCAAGGCTACTTTGCAATATGTACAGGCTGGTAATTTTGTAATGTTTTAAAATTTCATATATTGTAACCTTTTTTTGTAGACCATAACTACTTTGCAATGACTATAGGTTTCATCATTTTGTATTGTTTCAATTTTGTAGACAATGTAACATTTTCTATAGACCATGCAATGTCTACAGGCATGTCATCTTGTAAATTTTCAATTTTCTAGACAATGTAATTTTCTTTGGCAGTGCACACCTACTTTGTAATGTTTAAATTTTGCAGAGAATGTAAAATGCCAATAACTATTTATTTATTTGCTTATCATATGGAATTCCAAATAGCGATTTCTTCAACAGTGACACATAATTATTGCAAGAAACCATAAAAATAGTACGTTAAGTTTGAATTTCCATTGTAAAGTGATTAAGTGTATCCCAGAAACAAAATCTGGTAAATATTTCAAAACCTACCGTGAGATGTTTATTGCAGAAAACTTGTGTGGAAACATGAATTACTAGGTAAAGCGAGCAACAAAGAAGTCATGAGCTTGTACTTCCTATAGCATAGTGCATCTATTTTTACTTTTGGCTTATATTCTAAGCCACACTTATCATCCATTCATTTTAGTTATTAGAAAATCTTAATTAAACTTTAAAATGTGTGAGTAAGATTGACATATGAAATTCTATTTTAACTGCTTGAGATCTTAGAAAAGCCATTCATGGAGCTGATTGGGTTGATAAAGTTATATCAAGCATAAAATCGTCTATTAAAATTTCACAGAATTAATATTTACATAAAATTGATCGCAAAAACCCTCAAAACAATGACAAAAAATTATGAATCTGCACTTTAGGATAATTTGGAAGAAGTCTCTATTATAAAGACTAAATTTATTTTTGTAAAGTTCTTGATTTTGCAATTATGTTTTGAAGAATCAATTAATTTTGAGCTCAAACCGAGCTAATATTGCAGCTATCTTTGCAAATTGGTGTTTCTGGATTCAGTATTATTAATCTTTCTTGAGCCTGCTATTGATTTGATCATAAATTCTTTTTGTGTAAGAGGATGACTGGATTCTCTCTTGTACTACATTATTTTTTTATAAAACAACTAAATTAATTATGGGCAACTTGTTTCTATGCAAAGATTTTCTACCCAGTTTTAATATTTTTTTCAGCATAACACAATATCACAGGGTGATGATAAATTCAAGAAAAACCCTAAATGAAACATGCAAAAAAGGTAAAATTTATTTGGAGAACTATATTATTCAGATGGATAGTTGAAATTTCTATAGATTTTGAATCTTAACCAGATCCAAGCCAAAAAAATTATAGAGTACACAAAAAATCAGAAATTTCCATGAAGCTAAAAATTGAAGTTTATACACAGAAAGTTCATAGAGAAATTTAAGCAACAAAAAAAATGGTTCATAGCCTCAACAAGGTCATAAAAGACCTTACCAACTCTATAGATCCAAACTCCAACAGACAATCATAGATGAATTGTTGGATGTCGTCCATTGAAGACCCCTCCAAAAGATGAATCGTGCCCTGCACAACCCAAAATGCAGTGAGAAAACAAAAGAAAAAGCTAAATAATGCAATTAAAAACCACGTAATCCTTACTTTCTGGACACGTCCCTTCCATGGTTGTAGTTATATATCTTGCAAGGTGACACGAAGCGCTGTGGAGGTAGAAAAGAGGAGCAATGGAGGTCGGAGCAATGTGGCCGCGATAACAATGAAACAATTGTGTTTTAGTATATTAGGGTGTGAGTTTTAGTATGCAAAAATTAGGGTTAGGTTTATTTTATTTATTCATTTGTAGTTTACTATTAATTTATAAATGCAAAATATACAAATTAACATATAATATAGTATAGTTTTAAGATAATTAATAAATAGAATTTGCTTATTTGTATTTGGTTTTGATTATATGGGAAAAATAGGTTTTGAAGGGACCCGAAACCCTTTACAACTGTAGATACAAAATGTTGTAGTAAGGATGTAACAATAAACTATCAACAACAACCATCAACAAAAAAAATAGCAAAATAACAAGAAAGAAACATAAACCCAATAGAAAAAAATAAAGAAAAACATATGACTGGACACTACTTCATGTTTCTTAAAGTGCTGGCCACCTCAAGTTCCTAGTTCCTATGAAGGCCAATCATGTCCAACAGTTCTTTTTTCTTGTTCTCAAAAGACTTCCTCCAGTCACCCATCCCTCTAGCAACAGGGCCTTTAACATCATCATTTCCAACTTTTTTCCGTTTCCTTTAGTCACATGAACCTTCTCTATTAGCTTAGAAAAATACAGCTGGTCTTCTCTAAGCTCACTAATCTTGCAGAATAGGAACTCCAAAGAATTTGTGCTATTCTTAACAGAAATATGGCAGGCATGGAGCAGTTTCTTGATGTCTGCATTGGTATCCAACACCTTGGCCTCTAAATCAACTAGGTGTTGTTCACATAAGGACTTGAAATAAGTGAACAAACACTCAAGATCAACAATTCTATCAATCAAAATATTTGAGGCATAGCCTTTTGGAATATTCTACACATTCTCTTTCAATTCCCTGATTTTGATGCTAACCTTGTTGAATTCTTGTAGAGTCCATTTTTCCAATTTGAAAGTACTAGTGGCCCCCGCCCTCACCATGTCAAGGAGCTCGAACATTGAGGTGGAGTCATCATTAAGATAGGAGAAGTCCTCTGACAGGGGGTTAACTTTAAGAGGTTCTGACTTCCCATGCTTTTGCTCAACACCCTCCTCCTCCTGCACTAGTTTCTCACCAATAGGTTCCACATTTGGTATATTTCGAATTGGGGAGTCATCAATTTCCACCGTCTTCTCCTCAAGAGTCTTCTCCTTGCAATGCTCCATGGTATCCTTTAACACATCTTTTGAGACCTAGTTCCTCATCTTGGAAATGCGCTTAGAAGCCCTTCTGGGCTTATCCTTGGTCTCCATGGTCACAACATTCTCCTATAAACCCTCCTCCTACCTCAGCATCAACCTAACCAATATTCACAACATCATCCTTGGACCTAGAATCCCCAGAACCGACCTCTATGTCATTACTAGTCAACTAGGACTCCGACTCTTGAAGAATAAGTCGCTTGGTTGTCCATTTTCCTTTAGGGTTTCCCTTCTTTCTCTTCTTAGAAGGGGCAGTCACAGGGGAGGAAGATCCGCCCTCACCTTCTTCATTCCACTCCTCCTCAACCATGGTATCTGAACCAGACGAGCTAGAATCTTCACTCAAATTCTTTTCCTTGTCCTTAATTGAGGTGGTAGGAATAAGAGCTTTTACATGCTCCATAATTAACAAGATGAGGCCCTCATGCAGGACCGATGCCCTCCTATTTTTCAAATGCGCATACACAGAGACCTACATCGAGGATAGGAGAAAGAAAGGAAATGAAATAAATAGCCCATGCCTAAAATGATTTAAAAGAGTAAAATGATGGCCTAGGATTGCAGTGAACCTGCCTTCCAAAGTCATATACCGCATGATAATTTTCGCAATATCTGCCCATATTTTCTTGAGAGACTTCCACTAGTAGCCCTAAGCCTCCATCTTGACGAGTTTTTTATGTTCATCATCTTTAAAAAATTGAGCCATTTCCTCCTCATTGCTCTTCTTATCTTTGAAGAATTTGCGGCCAACCATAGGCAACCTAGTCACAATAGCTATAAGCTCCTCATTGATGTCAAATACCATTCCCTTGATCTAGAGCTTACGATTCTGCCAATATGAAACAAACTCCACCAAAGTGTTGGGGTCATGTCCATGAAGCCTTTCCACGAAAGGCATAAAATTCCCATGTTTGAGGATCCTCCAAATTTTCTTCTTCTTCCTCAGGCTAGCACAAGAATGGGGTTGAATTCTACTTCAGTCACCCCCCATATTCACAAAAACTAGTAGCAGAAAACCTTGGAAAGAAGCGTTCAACTAAGATCCAATAAGCTAGGCGATACCCCAATACGTGCAAGAATAAAGCTAGTACTGATGGTAAAATAAAGTCACCACATAAACTCGGCCAAATCCATCATTTCACATTAAAATATTAGTAGCCTCAGGAAGGAGAGAGTACTCCTCCCACGCTCTATACTCATTAACTCTAACAACTTCATTAGCAAAAAAATCTGCCAATGAATTTCCCTCTCGATATATGTGAGAAACACGAGTTTCCTCACAAGATCTCAACATCATAATAGCATCCTTAATCAATTGATCGAAACTCCAGCTAGGCTTTTGGGTTCCACATAGACAATTGATGATCTTTAAAGAGTCTCATTTCACCAATAGTTTAGAGTAGCCCCTATCCAAGGAAAATTTAATACTTATAAACGTAGCCTCAGCCTCAGCATAGTGATTTGTCCAATTTCCCAACAGGAGTGCCACTGCGCCCAAGAGTATGCCATCCTCATTCCTCAACACCCCCCCACAAGTTTATTTATATTTAGTTATTAATATTAGGATGTGTATTTTATAATTACTTTTTACTCATATTAGAGTGTATAGGTAATTTATTTTCATGAGAAATTGTTCAACTATTGGTGCAAGTGCATTCGAAGATTGGGGGTGGTAATTCACTACGATGGGTAGGGGGTTAGAAAAGTGGTGTTTTGGATACTTTTTATGGTTATGCATAGTAAAGATATCAAAATTGCTCACGACAACTTGAAACCTTAGTTATAAGTAGTCAAGTAGTCAAAGAAGATTGTATTAAATTTTTAGATTCATCTGACATCGAGAATTTAGATTTTGAGAGACATGAAGTTAGGGTGCACGACTACTGGGTCCTTTCCCCTAAGTATTTGTTTTTAGATTTTCATGTGAAAATATCTTATGACAATGTCTTTATAAAGTTTTCACACATGTTAATGCCTTGGGTTTTGTCAGATGATTGTTGTTAGGCAAAAAAATTCATTTAGTAACTTTATAGATCATTTCCACAAACATAGAACTAACCCTTGTACCCATGGATCTGACCTTTATGTGTGGATTTGATCTTCTTCTAAATGCAAAATCAAGTTGTGCCCTTTTGACAACATAGTATTTATTTACCTTGTCTCTTGGAATTTGAATTTGTAAAACAAGTGATATTAACAGACACCTTTGAGGAGTTTGATAAGAAAGGATCTTCTCCAGGCTTGGTCGAAATCCTAGGATTTAATTTAATAGTTTCAAAATAACAATGAATAAAACATCAATTAATCACACTATGTGCCTAAACATGTGTAAATATTGATGTCATGTCGATGCTATGCTTTTCAAATAATGTAATATGTGATGGGGATCATGTGCTAGATCTTATATGATAGCTAGATGATCTAACATGAATTAGGGTATGTCCTTTTATAAAATAACATAGCATAAAAATTAACACATTTCACCCTAAGTTGGCAAGGAATAGCTAGAAAGAAAGTGTTAGCTCAAGCCCAAAATTTTAATTTTAATTTAAAAATTTGATGGTCATTTTCATGCCTATAGATTTGACCTAGATAAAGAAATGGATAAACATAAATAAAGTTTGGACTCTCTAACACACCCAATGTTTACCCAACAATTTTCACCTAAGCTTAACTTAGACAGTGAATAACATAAGTTTCCAAAAGATGGGAAATAATTTTTTTCCTTTTCAATAACATATTTGCACATTGCATAAATAATTCCCACATGTCATTGTATAAATGAAATAATATTACATACTTCCAAGTATATGAAACTCATCCTTTCAAATATAGATTACAATTGATCCATGATCGTGTTCATATACAAATCCATAACCTACAAGAGTTAAATGGTGAAAGGTGTCCTCATCTGGATCACACTTCTTATGTTTTACAAACCTCAATTGTTGTCTACAAGAGGGAGAGAATCACCCAAGCGTTTTTCCTCTAACCACAAACTTAGCACTCCCCCACACATCTTCCTAACTGGAAAATAACCCTTCCCTTCAACGAAGAGTTTAGTATGGAAACCTCTAATAATGCACATCTGAGTATCTGGTGTTCTATCTACATATCTAGAATGACCATACAACTATGGATACCCTCCAACCATGTATATCTCTACTGACTAGCTATGCAAACTCGGATCACGGTGAACCAACAAAGTGTAAGTAATGACTTTTACACCCAGTTTGGCTAGAGTTTTCATATATAATAAATCCACTTTCTATGAAGCGGTGTTGTATGTTCACCCACCCTTACTCGACTCGAAAAATCTACTAACCTTTGGTTAACTCTTCTTTTGGTTTGTCCCTGAGGTTAACAATCATAAACAAGATTCCACTCCAAAGTGATGACATCCTAATATTGATTTAATAGACCAAATAGGTTTGACACATCCTCTTGAATACCCTATTACATACTTGTAACAATCTGGGACTGGCAATTGCCTCTTATTCAAGTTCTTTCTTTCTAACCATTCAAAGTAACAAATCTCCTAGTTTATGCATAATTAGTTAATACTAATGATATATTATCATTGGATAGACACACCTAGTCTCAATCTAAAGTACTGACAATATGTCAATATGTATAATAATCCAGAATTAAACTTGATTTGAATATTACTTATTTGTATTGTGTTATGCCTAGTATGGCTCCATCCTTCTAGGATGCCATAACCAATTTGGTCATTCATGAAATTAAATATCATTTACTTTGATTCGATATAATATCTTACACTCATAGTAATGTCCCATAATAAGTTAACATAATAAGTTATTTGACTTCTAGTAACTCAACTGAGAACCATTCGACTAATCTATAGACTCCTTGTGGGTTCCTTCCAAGTTATCCTTTGCATAATTTACATAAGGTTCCTACGTTTGTATGTATATAGACATTCATATATCTTTTCCTTCAATATGACACATATATTCACATGTTAAACGTATGATAAGTTCATATCCGATCTAAAGAACATTTTCTACATGAGAGGAGTCTGTGCTTCTGCACCTTAAAATCTCCTTGCATTATGGCTTTGGTTTTCTGAGACATAAAGTCCTCTTCTTTAAGATTAGAATACCACGAATAGGTATTAATATACTCTTGGTCAAAATATAAGATAGTATCATTCAAAAGATAATGAGGATGTATTTATTCTAATATGTATTCTAACCCTCTTGTTGAAAAATAATATTGTAATTTCATAAAATTGCACCCTTGCAATTTCTCATACATTCTTGCATTCTGCTTTAGTGTCCACTCCCTTAGCATCTTATGTAGGCTCATTTTAGCCCTTGCATCAACCTTTTTGCCTCTCTGGATGCTTAGGACCCCTTTTCAATAGCTACCTTCATGCGTCAGCTTTGCATCAAACCTTGTGCTTTTCCTATCCTCATCATTTTGTAGCATGATGTGTCTGGACACTAGCACACCGCGTGGACGTTTGTGTGTCGTGCTAGCGTCCTATGACATTTCGATGTTCAAACGACTATTTCCAAGCATGTTTGTCACTTTTTACTTACCTTTGTTAGTGGTAATGGCCCATGATGCCTTGTAACTGCTCAAGAAGCTTCTTTTCCCTCCTATTCTCTCTTTTTAATCCATCTTTCAATTCATTTTGTCCCTCTTGAGCTTTCTCTCTTGGGTACACTCTCTTTTCCCTCTTTACTCTCTTGCTTGCACAAATCTCTCACTTGTTATAGTAGCCTCAAGCACTCTCACATCCTTACAACACTCTTTGCAGCTCTCTTGGCTCTTGTAGCTATCTTTGCCTCTCTTTGGCTTCTTTAAGCCTTGCAGCTAATATCTCTCTTATCTTGTGCTTGTGAGCATCCTAGGATTTTACATGTTCCCTATGTATTGCATTTCTATCTCATGATATGGGTTCTCCTCCTAGAGCGGGGATTGCTTTTATCACTTCATATTTACTTACTTTGTTCACTTTCTCTATCTATCTAGCTATTCGTGGAGGTGGGAACACCAAAACGGGGGTTTGACTGAGGAAAACCCTTATACAACCCCAACATTTTCTCTCGATCTTATGCATACAGGTATTGGAGATATTCATGTGCTGGAGGCTTCATTACTTGGGTTTTCGTGAGCATTTTCTATCTCTTATTCTTTTACTTTATCATTTATACTTCACTTTAGTTTTGTTTCATTCTATGAATTTCTTGCATTCTAGAAGTTTTTCAATAATTAGATTGATAGAAGCCACTTTGTTATTTTTTATGATATTCTCACTTTTTGGTCCGTACGAGACACTAGCGCGCCTCTGGGACTACAACGCGTCACGTAGTCATCCTTATTCCGCGCTACCGTCCTTTGGCCGAGAGCCTATCAATCTGTCCAGAAAACCTTTGTGATCTGCTCTTTCTGATTCTAGAACTCTCACTTTGTTCCTTGAGGTAGTTTAGGGAAATTCACCCCTTGGGAATCTCTTAAGAATAAAGATATTCATGAGTAGTGAATCTCCCTTCTCTACATTTTGGTGAACCCGACATGAATCACAATTTTTTTTCAAAACTAAGAATTTATTTACCCTAACTTGGTGGGGTCATAACTTTTGACTCGGTGCTTAGAATTCAGAACCGTTTACACTGTTGGAAAGGTTTCCAAGAGGACTAATTCAATACCTAAAATATTGTGCGTTTGACAACCAAATCTTAAGCACCGACGCAAGTTTTGACCCCAAATTCTGCTCCGAACACCTCCGAAAATCAAATGACTAGAACCTAGAAAATACCGAAAAAATCTAAAAATATGGATTTTTGGTTTTTCTCAGTTCTATCACCCCTGGATTGCTCATGATCGATTGATGTGTCTATATCTCTATTTCAAAATGTAATTTCTATCTTTCTTCCTTCTATCTCTTTCCAGCTTTGTCAAGAAGCTTCAAGAAGTTCTCTTACAAGCATGTGAAAGTGAGTTCTTGTCTCCTTCCTTATTATTCTTTGTTGATCCCTCTCCTGAGATTCCTTCTAGGATATTTTGGCACAAGAGGATGAAATCATTGATACCTTTCTTAATGTTTCTCTACCTTCTATTCATTCCAATGCACTCTCTTTTGGAGGTGGTGTGTTCGTGAATGATGAATCTCCCTTTCATTCCAATACACTCTCTTCTAAAGACATTGCATTGGTGAATGATGAATTTCATCTTTGTTCTGATGCACTCTCTTCTAGAGATGATGCAGTAGTGAATGATGAAGTCCCTCTCACATCAGATCCTCCAAGGATATATGTTGAGCATATTTCTTCAAATGATTCTTCTACAAGTTGTAATGGATCTGCAAATATAATCTATGTCTCTGTTGCCCCTCAAAGGCCCAAGAGACCGATCATTTATTTGATTTTGACTAGTCCCTCTCCTAAAAGGATTTGTTCTATTAATGGTGTTTTATTTGATAGTGATTCTCCTGATCTTTCTAAGGCTCCCTATTATAGAGCAGTAGCCCATGCTTATAATACTAGAAAGAATAAACAAAATATTAATCAACCTGCTTCTTTACCACTTTCTCAGCCAAGTCTTCCTTCACCTCCTAAACCTACAACTAAAGCACCTAGTGATTATGATCTTGTCGAGTAACTTTGTGTTACTCCGGTCAAGATCTCAATGTGGGACTTCCTTCAGTCTACTCCAGTTTATCAAGGAATGCTCTAGGAAGCCTTGCAAAAGATCCTCTTGCCTGCCTTTGCTAGGCCAACGGATGTTAATGCGTTGATAGCTCATTTTTGTGCGGATTCGTCAAATATTACATTCTATCCACAGGAACTCCCACCTCTGGAAGTGCAGAAACAGGCGGATCCTCTGATGATTATAGTTAAAATTAATAATATCAGCATTAGACGTACTCTCATTGACGTTGGTTCGATGCTCAATGTATGTAGCATTGATCTATTGTCTAAGATTAATATTGATTAATATTCTCTTAATGCCTCTTATGTTGACATTTGTGGGCTCGATAATGTCTGTCGACAAGCCCTAGGCACAATAGTCTTTCCTTTGATGTTGGGACCCGTTACCGTACTCACCCTTGTATATATTATGTTAGAAAAATTACCATATAACCTTCTTCTTGGTAGACCATGGATTCATTCTATGGGTGAAATCTTGTCTACCTTGCATAAATCTATTAAGTTCATTTGCAATAATCAAGTAGTCATAGTCAGGGCTAACCCAAGGGCTATGCACTTATGGGAGATGACAGCTGCCGGTCAAGTTTCGGTTGTGCCTACTCTTATCCCTTCAGTTTCTTCCAATGTGTTGATGTCTACTCTTGCGGTACCTATTACACAGGATACTCTCGAGGTAGATGTCCTTGAAGAAGATCCTTGTAAAGCAAGAAATCTTAAGTTCACTCTTTCTACTTCTCAAAAGAATGCATGTCTTTGTGATGATTAGGGTTCTTTAGACTTTACAGAATCCTTCACTGGGGAATAAAAATTTGACCCAATCCACTTAAGCCTTCCAATAACATCATCTGAACCTTCCATCAAAGATGATTATTCTTTTGTATCGCAGGATAATGTGAGCAATAATTGTAATGTTCTTAATGTTGATCCCCCTCCCTCTAAAGAAGATGATCACACTTCTATTAAATAGGTTAATGCTGGTATTCCTAACAAGAAGGATGATGGTGATCCCATAGAAGAGTTTGATACCCATTGTTGGAATAATACTCTCTATGTAAATCCTCCTCAAGATTTGCAAACACGTTATGGCCCTAGTTTTAAGCTCATCTCTAAATATGGCTATGGGCGTAAAGGTTGTGTGCATAATGAACAAGGCATTCAAGTCCCTATAGATTGTGCACCTCATAAGCGTAATTTGGGGCTTGGTTTCTTGAATGAACAATCTAAACGAAAACTATGGTTGAATGGTGACATGGTTTCCGCTCAACCTTGTTCTCCCAGATTGATTCATCGTCCATTATTTTCTATCTTTGTGTCTTCTTCTCGTGAGTAGTCAAAATTTTCTCTACAAGAGAAAGGGTTGCTTCCTTCTCCTCATTCTTTATCTGAGCAAGAGTGTATTTTGTTGAGGCTTCTAAAAGCCCACTTTATTACTCTTCCTTCTCTTGCACATAATAAATTTCATAAGCATGATAAAGAAAAACATTATTTTTGTGCATACCATCAAGTGCTTGACCATTCCACTAGTGAATGGAAGACCTCGAAGGATAAAATTCTATGACTTCATGATTCAGGTGCCATCACTCATTTGTTTTTTGACGCACTTGCCTCTTTTTCAAATGAAAAGTGATATCGAGGTCTACCTCTATCCTGTATGTTCTAAGTATATTGCATGGTTCTCCTCCCCTGAATGTTGGGGGCAATGATAACTTGTTCTATAGATGTGCATCCTTCTTAAAGACCCCCTCTCTTCTCTCTATCTTTCAATTGAAGTGTCCCTTGAGTGAACCCCTCTTCCTTTCGAAGGGTTCCCAAGGGAACCCCTTTGAAATCTTTTCCTTCGAATTAATTCATTAGCATCTAGCTTGGGGGCAACCTAACTAGACCTATCTTTTATGTGACTGTCTTGCAACACAACTTGCAACAACCACAGGTTCATCTAATTAGTCTTGATTTGCAGGACTGAGAACATGTAGAGCTCATTTGCATCAAACTTACATAACATGTTCATCTTTTATGTGACTGTCTTGCATCAAACTTACCTAACTAGACCTATCTTTTTATGTGACTGTCTTGCAACACAACTTGCAACAACCACCGGTTCATCTAATTAGTCTTGATCTGCAGGACTGAGAACATGTAGAGCTCATTTGCATCAAACTTACATAACATGTTTAGTCTGTAGATTAACATGTTGTTTTGCAGGTGCGCCGGTGAAGCCACTTCTCAAACTGACTCTATAGAGTCCCCCACATCAAGCTTCCCTCAGGAGAGAGTACCTGGGGTGCCTTCTTTGCAGGTCTGAGGACTTGTAAAGCACTTCCATCCTATGGGATCTATTCACCGTTGGTCTACGGGCATTCAGTGCAATTTGTTCAACTTTGTAGGAGAGAGTACCTATAGATCCTTTTATTCATCTTTCGTAGGTCTACGGATCTACAATGCATTTTTTCAACTCTCCTTAGGTCTGAGGACTTGTGGAGCCATCTCTCTTAGAATTTTAATTCCTTTGTAGCTCTTAAATTCTCTTTCTTCTCAATTGTGTATACCAGATTGAAGATCTACATTTTCTTCATCTCTTTCTCTCTTCAATATTGGTTGCTTCCCTATTTTTTTTGTGTATTATTCTCTTCATTTAAGAATTCTTGTATGTGTATTATTTTTTAATTTGGGTACAATGCATAGTACTGAGACAACCTTTTACATCGAGGTCTCTTTCACTTTGCTGACTCAAATACTTTAGTTTTTTGTGTGTATGTGTTTTAAAATGTTCTAACCCTGTGAGGTAGTAGACTTTTATGTTCTAACATTTTTGTCTGTAGGTCCTTGTATAATGCATTTATTTTGTAGATCTTTAGTCTGGTGGCATGCTTCCTCGGTTCACAGAGTTGTCTACTTCCTCTACGGTATCCTTTTGGTATTATGATGTTGTTTATGTTTAGTAGACTTCCTTTAGCATGCATATTAGTACAGATTCATATTCCTGATAAAGTGGGGGCAAAATGTAATGTCGTAAAATTGTACCCCTTGCAATTTCACATACATTATTGCATTTTGATATAGTGCCCACTCTCTTAGCATCTTGTGTAGGCTCATTTTAGCCCCTGCATCATCCTTTTTCCCTCTCAGGATGCTCAGGACCCTTTTCAACAACTACCTTCACGTGTCAACTTTGCGTCAAAACTTGTGCTTTTCTTGTCATCGTTGTTTTGTAGCATGATGTGTCTGGACACTAGTGTACCATGTAGACGTTCATGAGCCACACTAGCATCATGTGACATTTCGATGTTCAAACGACTGTTTCCAAGCATGTTTGCCACTTGTCACTTACCTTTGTTGGTGGTAATGGCTCGAGATGCTTTATAACGGCTCAGGAAGCTTCTTTTCCCTCCTATTCTCTCTTTTCAATCCATTCTTTCAATTAATTTTGTTCCTCTCGAGCTTTCTCTCTTGGGTGCACTCTATTTTCCCTCTTTACTCTCTTGCTTGCACAAATCTCTCACTTGTTACAACAACCTCAAGCACTCTCACATCCTTACAACACTCTTTGTAGCTCTCATGGCTCTTGTAGCTATCTTTTCCTCTCTCTTTGGATTCTTTAAGCCTTGCAACTGATATCTCCCTTATCTTGTGCTTGCAAGCATCCTAGGAATTTACACGTCACCTAGTTATTGCGTTTCTATCTTGTGATAGGGTTCTCCTCTTGGAGCGAGGATTGCTTTTATCACTTCATATTTGCTTACTTTGTTCACTTTCTCTATCTATCTGACTGTCTGTAGAGGTGGGAACACCAAAATGGGGGTTTGACTGAGGAAAAACCCTATACAACCACAACATTTTCTCTTGATCTTATGCATACAAGTATCGAAGATATTCATGTGCTGGAGGCTTCATTACTTGGGTTTTTGTGAACATTTTCTATCTCTTATTCTCTTACTTTATCATTTATACTTCACTTTACTTCAATTTTGTTACATTATGTGAATTCCCTACATTCTACAAGTTCTCAGTAATTAGATTGATAGAAGTCACTTTGTTGTTTTCTATGATATTCTCACTTTCTGGTCTATACGAGACGCCAATGTGCCTTTGGGACTACAGTGCATCGTGTTGTCATCCTTTGGCCAAGATCTCATCAATTTTTCCAGAGAACCTTTGTGATCTCCTCTTTCTGATTCTAGAACTCTCGCTTTGTTCCTTGAGGTAGTTTAGGGAAATTCGCCCCTTGGGAATCTCTTGAGAATAAAGGGACTCGTGAGTAGCGAATCCCCCTTCTCTACAAATATAAACTCATTCAAACATAATAAATACAATACTGTATTAATATGAATAATATCATATACCCTACTTAGCTTCCCTTGCTATGTTATTCTAACGAGTTGGTAATTTGGGTTTCACACAGCTTTAGAGAGAATTAACTTTCCAATTGGTTTTCTTTCTCTTGATATATTCATACACAATGCTTATAATCACATAATGATTCATAATCTAATAATGTAATTTTAGATAACTACTTACCATGCTCTTTTGGTTCTCTAATCCACTTTATCTCTTATATTTCCAGTTTAGCTCTATGCATAGACAATCTAGCTATTTTTACATGCAATCTCATTCTTCCTAATAGCATAAATAGGCACAAAAAAATAGCATAATCATATTCAAATAATAATAATAAAACTTAGAATCAGAATTAAAAATGAGAAAGAGAAATAGATACATTTATCATGCCTCTAGATTAAAATAGCTCCTGCAACTCCTTACTCCAAAACTCAACAACTCAGCCTATTTGTCAATGCTCAACCATCAAACGACAATATGAATTGCAATGATATACAAATGAACTACAAACGAACAACTTTTCCACTCTGACTCATGCACCCTCATACGTGGGTTGCAACTTACCTTTTACCTAGTCAAACTTGTATACATGGTGTGGTAATTAACATGATCAATATGGCATAGAGTTTCATGACTCATAACGACTCATAATAATAGTTATAAACTTGCATTTATATGTGGCTTTACTGCCACTTTTCTTGCCTTGCATGACATTTCACACCTTCATTACATGGTTTCCATCACATCAATTAACATACACACACATATATAAGTGTTATTATGTTTAAACCGATTGTTATATATGTATATATTAATATACATATATATTTGCATGATTATTATTGTAGAACAAAGATCCTAGTACCTACAAAACACAATAAACAAACACATTAGAGGATTCAAATGCAAGTTAAAATCAAAGTTCCCCATAAAATACATTAGCAATGCTCAAAATAGGAATGAAAGCAAGAACATAATAAAAAACAAGGAAATAGATTAAATCCTATTGAAAACATGCAAACTCTTGATCTTATGGGGGAGTTGGTGCCAATTTGATGTGGAGATTGGCCCTTTCCCAACTCGTATGCAAGCTTTTGATGATTTGGTGATGATTGATTTACTTGGTGATTGCTTCAAATGAACTCCATGGAGAAAACTTGCAATAACCTAGCTATGCCTTGATGAAATTGATGAAAATGCTAATGCTTAAAAATGCAAATGAGTATAGTAAGTTTGCTCAAATTGTGGATGATCAAATGAGGAGAGAAACCTCTTATTTATAGAAAGACAAGATGGAGAAATGCCCAAAATGAAGCAATGTGGGACTAACGTTCAATCAATGGCAAGATGCCACTTGTCAAGAGATGAATGGATGAAGGATGTGCACATTTTGATGAATGTGCCCATAAATGCAATTAGATGGAATTTGAAAATAATGAAATGACATGTAAGAGGGAAAAGGAATGTCTTAAATACCACTTGGCTCAATGCAGAAGATGAAATAAATGTCTTGTTGGAAGGACAAAGTCCACTTGGAAGGATTTCAGATTTGGAAGAATATTCCCCTATTATGCCATGTTGAGAGAAAATAGGGATTTAATAAATGAATTAAATCTATTTTCATGTGCAAGTGGCAAAAGCTAGAGGATGGGACATGGATTAAAATTAAATTAATCAAGGGTTTAATTAATTTAATAGGAGATTAGATGATGTGACAATTTTGACTTAGATTTATGGGTTGATTTAAATCAAAGTTGAGAAGAATATGATTTTAGAGACTAATTAAATAAAGATTTTGATTTATTTAATTAAAGGGGATGAATTTTAGATTAAATCAAATAAGGTTTAATTTATTTAATTTAATAGATAGACTTTAGAGATTAATTAAATAAAATTGATTTATTTAATTAAATAGAGAACTAGGGTTAATTAGATTAGATTGATTGATTTAATTAGCAAGAGAGAATGACTTAATCAGGTAAATGATTATTTATTTAATTAAGGAACGAAGAGTGATGACAAGCTAAGAGGATGATTTAGGTTGAAACGGTGTTAGTAATCAAGATCAAGTGTGTAACATTAATCAAAACATTTTACATGTCTACATTTTGCCCTCTTTGAAGCGATGCACTCGTTATATTGGTTCAAAGAACAAACTGTCTCGATCAAAATTAAAAAAAAAAAAGTTGATTTCAAAATTTGCCCCACTGCTGCCCCGGTGAGAGAAAACATGCCAATATACTGCCCCCTCAGGAGATTGGACGAAAAATTCAAAATTTTGGGTGATCTCACGAAAAAGAGGACAAGGTGCCTGACAGGTCCATAAAGGCTGCAGGAGGCCAAAAAGTGAGATAAAACACAAAAAAAGGGTGCAAAACGGCCTTCGGTCAGACAAAAACGGGATCTGGGGTCAAAAACTTTGACAGGATGGCTAAACAGGGTCACAAAACCCTAAATTTCATGCTTAAATAGTCCTCAAGGGGCCATTTCCAATTCATTTTCACTTTCAGCCTTCAGAGATTTTGCAATTTTGAGCTCTGATAGCTTCGCAAGATGGCGCAACAATGCTTCCCATGCACATTTTCGACAAAGTACAGAAATACTAGAGGCTTCCCGACACTTGACCACTAATGAGTCAACTTTACCCAACCTTATTTTTTGATTTTCGTGCTCATTTAATGAGTTAGGAATCTAGGTCTTTAGGAGTGGTGCTATATCGCATCGCTGCAAATTTCAAATAGCGCTGCTTGGCATCAAATTACGCCGCTGTCGCGAGTAGCAATGCCACGGTGCAGTTTGGAGTTTAGGGCTAAATTCCAAACTCAACTGCCTTGCAAGGTGCACCACCACAATGCTCTTTAGAATTAGGGTTTTTGCTTAAACTGAAACACTTTTGCAAATTGCAACTCCACAGTACAGTTTGGGAGTTTGAAGCTCCTAGTGGCACAATTTGGAGTTTGCAAACTACACCGCCTTCACAGGCAACGACACTGAGGTTATTTCGAGATGCTGAGACAAGCCAAGATCAAGATTTTTTTGATGAATTTTAACATGGTGACTTTCCTGATGCAGGAGGAGGTGAGAGAGATCTACTCACGTGAGCACAGGTCCTAAGAGATTTTCGGCCTTTTGGATGATCTGTCTAAGCGACAGCAGGAGTACCTAGGGTGGATGGGACTTTGGTACATCGCTTATGCAATGCTTGTGCGAACACACTTGGGCATGATGATGACGACACTTGTTGAGAGATGGCATAGTGAGACATCCTCATTCCACCTTCTGACGGGCGAGGCCACAATCACACTAGAGGACTTGTGGCGGATTCTGAGATTGCCCATTCATGGCGAGCGGGTGATATACGACACAAATGCCAGGAGGGAGGCCTACTTTGACATTATGGGCACCGATCAGATTATGTTATGTGAGGGCCAAATCAAGCTGGAGCGCCATAGGCCTGCCGTACCACTTGGTCATTGCAGCTATTATTTCAGGTCTTGTCGCACCAGATCGGCGAGGCCACTATTTCAGTCCTGGATGGGGGCTCGCTTGGGAGCAGATGGTTCGACGATGGACACTATTTGCATGGGGGCCAGTTCTACTAGCCTCACTTTATAGAGATTTGCACGAGTTTTATTATCTGGACGACAGAGCACTTGGGACTGGAGTCGCACTCCTGCATGTCTAGGCATGGGAGCACATCTTCATGCTTCATCTGAGAGTGGTTCAAGTTATGATGGAGTCAGATGATTTGGTTGTCTGGCAGTACAGAGGGGGTCTTTCTTTCACCCACATCGGGCAACATGGGATTTCTCATTGGAGGAGGGTCCTTGATGATATGCGAGTGTTTACATGGCAACAATACCTTGGACAACCTGCATGGTTTGATGATGTTCAGCAGCTCTTCTTCACCTGACAGGACAGGCTGATGTAGGGGTGAGAGCACATGATGATTGAGAGATACATGTTGGGTAGGGTACAAAGGTAGTTTAGAGAGCCATAAGATAGGCCCAACAATTAGTACATGGCCATCTTTGCGAGGACTATGAGTCAAAGCTCTTGGGGCCGCTACATACCAGCCTAGGAGGCGATCAATTCTTTCAGGAAGCTAGTGGCCAGGCTATGGCCGTATGACTAGGGACAAGCAGATCCAGGGACCATGCAAGCCTGCAGAGATTGGTTCAGGCCGCCGCTGAGACTTACAGTTCTGGGGACACCATCTACTTGATAGAGAGCTAGAGGGAGGGGAGCAGGATAGGGACAGGGGGACGAAGATCAGGATCAGGGAGGCGATGGGCCACCACCGATTCATTAGGTTCAAGATCATGGACCTCAGGATCAATCACACCGAGATCCACATGTGTGAGAGCAGAGACAAGATTCACCTCGGTAAGACCAGGATTCAAGACGTTAGGATAGGATCCCGACACTACCTAGAGATGGGGATCAGGATCAGCCTCCTATGTAGCCACCCCTACAGCCAAATCCTAGAGACGGGAAGATTTTACAGTTACAGGCCCAGGTGCATGAACTTACAGTTGAGAGAGATTAGCTACGTCTAAAGTGGGACTAGGCGGTCCAGCAGAGACAGGCTGCAGAGCTACAGGCAACGATAGAGATGGGCAGACGACAACAATTAGAGCATGTCTGCATCTTCCTCCTGGAGCACGGTATCGCTTCGAGCATACAGGGAGGCCATCTAGGAGACCGACTACTACAGGCTACACTACTATCAGGCCATGTCGAGACCAGGCTGAGTCCCATATTTTTCATAGAGGATAGGCCACAGACCTGTAGAGGATCACAGGGAGAGAGCAGGCGGCGAGAGCAACAACCAGTAGGGTTAGGCTATTTTGATCAAAGACAAGATTCTTTTTGCGCCCGATGGGATCATTTTTGATGGCCCCAAAGGGCCCTTTGTACTTATTGACATACACCTATACATTGATCCGATTTTTTGTACCATGACAGTGTAGTTATTCCGATGATATATGAGATGATGATTTTGATCCGATGTGATATGCTATGTCCTATCTTTATTATGGGTGACTCTCATTTCTATATGCTTATGCAATGATTCTATCTTATGATGCCATGATGTTTATGTGATGAATATGCTATGTGATGATGTATGAATGCATTTCTTTTTTCAATACTTTTTCTTATGCATTTTTTAATGATGTATGCAAAATGTTATGATGTGCAAATGCTTAGACTAACAAATCTATATTATGCAGTGATGGATGGTATGATGTAATGTACTTTTTCTATGCATGATATGCACTTATGATGATGTGATATGATGATGATATGTGTAATGATGTTCATGAATGTGATCCGGTGGACATTTTTCAGTGAAAATTGAAGTGTCTTATTTTCTCCAGAATCTGCACCATCAGAAAGAGCTTGGCGTCCTGATTCCAATGCAATTCAAACAGAGCGAAAAGGAGTCTGTTTGTGCAAGTTATAGCCATTCAAACCTTGGGTCAAACTAGGATCAGGGGCGCTCAGGAAGTGAAAAAAATGGTGTCGTCAAAATTTTTCGAAGTTGGCATCATCGCGAAGAGCTAGTCGAGATGATTTCGACGGTGTTCGTTTCGTCGAAATCCGACATCGTATGCTCAACTTATCAGCAGTCAAAGTTTGCAGTTGACTTTTTGAGGTGGAACATACGGATGCTGACGTCATCATTCCGTACTGTACGGACTGTGAAGTGGCCGAATCAAAATCTGACATGTGGCTTCCACGTCGGCATTGTACAGACCAATCACATAGCGACACGTGTCATCTGTACGACCAGTCAACAGATCCAGTCAGCAGTCCGTAGCACAGTTGGCAGTCCAGGCAGCATGCCACGTCATCGTCTAGTTAGCAGGCCACGTCAGTGGACACGTCATCATGCCACGTCAGTTCCACGTCATCAGCTAATTGGCAGGCACGTCGACATCCAGTCATCTCTGTCAGCGAATCAAATGTTGCCACGTGGCACCTCCTCGGCATGCCACGTGGCCTGTCTCTTTTCCCTGCGGACGGCCGACTTCAGTTGTTTTGAATAGCAAAAAATTGTTGCGTAGACTCGAACCAACGACCTCCCACCAAAATCTTAACCGGCCAACACACCATCGATGCTATTTAAAATTAGAGTGTGTTTGTTTTCTTTTATTGTATTAGCCAGCCCGAGGCCTTAACAAAATAGGCTATTTCTATTGTAAACCACCTAACTAATAGCCTTCAAATGGCTATGAACTAAATTTTAAATAAAACAAACAAACAAAAGCCGTAAGACATAAGTAGAAGGGCTTAATTAGGATTATTTAATAATCCTAATAAGGGAGATATGATATAAGGTGGTTATTTACAAGATATTATGCAAAAATATGGGAGATTTTTATGTATTTGGAGAGATAAGGGGAATATTGTAAAATCTTTTGGTTAAGGGCCAAATTGGGTTAATTCTTTGTATAAAAAGGGGTGTAAGATGAGAGTGAAGGAAAAGTTGTTTTCAGGTGATGAAGTCATGATGCTAAGGTGATACGAAAGAGAGGTCTTGTGGAGATTCTTTGAGTCATTCTTGCACGTCGAGCGCTGTTATGCTGCCGAAGTGTTTGGAGAATGATTGTGGTGCTTTGTAATTGATTTTTGGAGTTAATCGGATCGGTCTCTCTATTGGAGTGGACCCGGAGACGTAGTCACATTTGTGACGAACTCTGTTATCAACTGTTTGCACTTCTCTTCTTCTCTCTCTTTCTTCCTTTCTGTTATAATCACCTTGTTATTACTTTCATTTTGTTATTTCCATAAGTTAATTTTGATTTAATTAACTTGGAATAATCATTGTAAAAGCATTGTAAAAGTTAAGCATTTAAATACTGCAATCTAGTCTAGATCCTAAACAGATCAGAATGTTATGATGATATCTATGATATGATGGATGCAAATGATGTTTATGACATGGATACTTTGATATATGATATGTGATGGCGTAATGGATACTTATGTGTGATATGGGATGATTATGCAATGTTATGATAGAATGAATGCAAATGATGTTATGATGATGCAAATGTTTATAATGCTTATAGGATGATTACTTTTTGTGTGTTTATATGAAATGAATGCAATGTAATGATTCATGAGATGCTTATAATAACCAATCTATATTAAATATGAATTTAAATGCAATGTTATGATATGATTTAATGTTTCCTATATGATATGCAATATGCAGTATGCAATGTGCTGATGGTTTGTGAATGCAGGGTGAATGCAATGGTGATGATGATTTGTGATTAACTGTCATGGTACCATGTTAGCACGGAAAGCAAGAGATAGAAGAAACAAGATATTCCAACAAGACATCAAAGATGATGATGATTACTTGCCGAGAGTTGGGATTTTCAAAGGGTCAATTATCTTATGTTTGATTACACACATAGGTACGATGCGTCAAGGTATAAAGAACCAGGATGGCATTGTACATAGTGTGATGGAATTTGACTCGACAATTAGATAGGAGTACTCTTGTTCACATTTGGCATATGGAACCTTATTCAGAATGTAGATAAGATATTTCAAACATCTCAGGCCAAAACATAGAAAGGCACGCCTTCCTATGTGGTCAACAAGATACCTAAGACATACTCCCTACATCTAAACAAACCATGTATGACCAAGGTTATATTACAAAAATATCCAACAAGCATAACAGATAAAAGATAATGATCGTTTCCCTATTCCTATCTCTCTAAATCCTTTTGTTTGGACATCATCGAGAGGTCCTTGGAATGAGCGCAATAAGATAAATCAAAGAGAAAGATAAAGTAAAAAAACAAGCTAATGTTCTTTAGTACCACTAGCCAAGACTAAACTATGGTGATGCCTGATGTTGATGTCTATTGTAGGAAGGATACATCCTATGACATGACGATATCAAATTATTTGATATGGGACTAATTGGATGATAGGCTATTGACACAAAGAGTTGATCAACTTGTTTACATACTGACCTAGAATTAAGACTTTGACATTTTGAGTTTTCACTTTTGATCTGCTAGACTTGTTTTTGACTGTTTTACCAAAGGTTGAGGATGATGATTGATTTATTATGAGTTATTTTTATTTCGGGTGAAAGCGAGATGAGACAAATGGATTTTTTCAAATGTTTTGAGGCTATTTTTGGTATTTTTGAGATATTTCAAATGTTTTGATTTTCAAAATTTCAAATGTTTTGGGGTTTTATGAGATTTTGACCAAGAGACTAACCTAAGGACCTATCCTAGGGGCCTCAGGGACTAATCAACAGATTAGTCTTGACTATGTTATACACGCAGAGACCACGTAGTTCGACTGACACAAACTCAATTATTAATGAGATATGAACAAATGGATTGCTAGTTTATTATGATGGACTCCTAAAGGGCTGACCTAAGTGTCTTGGGGGATGATCAAAGATCACCCTTGCCTACGTTCAAGGCTCAGAGACCCGTAGTTCGACAAGACGACTCTATTTTTTATTTTTTTGACTTGTTTAAATTAGATTTTGATATGTTTTGAATGTTTTTGGATTTTATGATTTTTTGATGTTTTTGGATTTTTCGCTTTTAGGGACCTTAAAAAATACATGAATCCGATCTGATGAGAACATGCCCCCAGCATGATGCAATATACTACTCCGATAGAGGCAGGACAAACTGACCTTAAGAATGGGCCAAGTAGTACTAGGAGGGATCATGACACGAACACAAGACCAAGTTATGATGCAAATGTTGAACAGATGATGGATGGTGATATGGAATGTGATGGATCATGGAAACATAATGGATGGATGATGCAGAACAAGCCATGAAGATCATGGTGGATGGAAAGTGCTTATTTACATAAGGCGCCTGTTTGCCAGGTTTTCACCAAGGTACTTGCCCAAAGTGTCGCCGAAGTGGTTTTCACTAGAGGACGATTTTTCTCTTTACTATTTTTGATCATTTTTCTGATTTTATTTTTAATTTTTTGCTTCTTCTTTTTTTTTGTCACCAAGACGCTTGTTTTCCAGGTTTTCATCAAGGTAACCATTTTTTCAAGACATTTTCTGATTTTTTTGGTATTTTTGGTTCTATACCTTGAAGGATTTAGGCATAAAACTTTTTGAGATGGGAGTTGTTCATGGGCTCTTGCAGAGGCTCGCTTTTGGCTGTTGACAATTGATATGCCTCTGACTTGTAGCTCGTTGTGATAACAAATGGGCCCAACCAGTTGGGTTCAAATTTTCCTTTGCTGTTTGGATTTGGGACATTCTTCTAATTCTCCTTCAGTACCAATTCTCCAACTTGGAATCTCCGAATCTTGATCTTTTTGTTATAGCTCCTCTTGAGTCAATTCTGATAGGATTGCAAATGATTTAATGCTTCCATGCGTCACTCATCTAGTAGCTCCAGCTCATTCAGTTTTGATACTATGTATGGCTCATTTGTGATAAAATTTTGTAATGATATTCTCAGTGATGGGAGCTCGATCTTGATGGGAAATATGGCTTTTGATCCATGAACCAGGGAAAATGGGGTGGCACCGGTGGGTGTGCGGATGCTAGTTCGATAGGCCCAGAGGGCGGGATTTAGCTGCAGATGCTAGTCACGACTTGTGTCATTGACTGTCTTTTTGAGGATTTTCAGAATGGTTTATTGGTGGCTTCTGCTTGGCTATTTCCTTGGGGATAGTATGGTGTGGAGAAGCGATGTTGGATTTTGAATTTTTTGCATAGGTTGTGGACCTCCTAATTTTTGAATGGTGTCCCATTATCTGAGATAATGGCTTGTGGGACACCATAGCGGCATATGAGATAGTTCAGGATGAACTTTGATATTTGCTTTCTAGTTATGTAGGTCATTGGTATGGCTTCCACCCACTTGGTAAAGTACTCAGTGCCGGTTATGATGAAATTTTGGCCATTGGATGAGGTGGGGGTTATTTTTCCAATGAGATCGAGCCCCCACTGCGAAGAGGGCCATGGTGTGATGATGGGATGAAGTTCTTGAGCTGAAGCATGGATGAGGTCCCCATGCTACTGACATTGTAGGAACCTTTTGACGTAGTCATGTGCTTCTCTTTCCATTGTAGGCCAATAATATCCCATCCTCAGCAGTTTCTTGGTCAAGGTCATTCCGCTCGAGTGCAAACCACAAATACCATTATGTACCTCAGTTAAGGCGGTCAATGCCTCCTCAACATTTAGGTAGCGTAATAAGGTTCTTTCTATGCTCCTATGGTAGAGGGTATTTCTTAGGATGAAAAATTGGGATGCTTTCTTGACAAAGATTCTTTTTAGGCTTGAGGGTAAGTTAGCGGGTAGGACCCCTATTTGCAAGTAGGTATAAATGTCATGGTACTGGGGATCACTGGGACCAATGATTTCACACGCAAATTCTGACTCCAGTACCTTGAATGCAGGTATGAGAAGCTTCTCTACCAAGAATTCATGTCTCAGGACGTTGTAAGGGATATCCAATAAAGATCTAATCATTTCCATGGCGTCTGTTGTTCTGTTGTTTGCTCTGGGAATTTGCTCAAATGTGATATCAATGAATGATTCTTTGAGGCTCTCTACCAACTTTTTGTATGGAGTCAACTTATCATCCTTTGTTTGGTACCCGTCATTCACTTGATTTATTATCAACTAGGAGTCTCCATATATTCTGAGGGCCATGATGTGCCACTGTACTGCTATTCTAAGACCTATGGTTAAAGCCTCATATTCTGCAATGTTATTAGTGCAGGAGAATGCCAACTTGTATGATCTTGGTATACAGTCTCCCTGTGGGGTGATGAAGAAGACGCCAACTCTTGAACCATGTTGTGTGTAGGAGCCATCAAAGTAGAGTTTCTAGTGGTCGGCTATGCTGAGATTGAAGATGGATTCATCCAAAAACTCTAATATGAGTGGATTCTCTAAATACATGGGTGCTTCTGCAAGCTGATCTGTGATCACCTGGCCTTTGATTGCTTTCCATTCCATGTACTCGATGTCGTATTCTAATAGAATCATGACCCACTTAGCCATCCTTCCTGTGAGCATTGCCTTTGATAATAGGTACTTGAGGGGGTTGATTTTGGTGATGAGTTTGATTTTGTGTGCCAACATGTAGTGTTTGAGATTTTGTGAAGCAAACACTACTGCTAGATAGGTTTTTTTGATGAATGAGTAGTTTAACTCATGCCCGAAAATTGTGTGGCTAATGTAATAGATGGCCTTCTCTCTCCCATTTTTATCGTGCTAAGCTAGGAGAGCACCGAGGGCCGCTATTGTTGTTGACACATAAGGGATTAGTGGTTTTCTTGGGATTGGTGGCATGAGGACCAGAGGTGTGAGCAAATATTCTTTGATTTTGTTGAAGGCTTCCTCACACTTGTTATCCCACTTGTACACTAGCCCCTTGTGGAGTAGGTGAGAATACAAGATTTGCTTGTCTACCAATTGTGCTATGAATTTGCAGATGGACTGAAGCCTGCCTTGGAGGCCTCTCAACTGTTTCAATGTTTTGGGTGCCTCCATCTCGAGGATTGCTTTTAACTTGGCGAGATCTATTTCAATACCCCTCATTGACACTATATATCCCAACAACTTTCTTGACTGTACGCCGAAGATGCACTTCTTTGGATTTAAATGGACCTTATATTCCTCCAACCTGTCGAAAATAGGGCTCAAGGTTGCTATGTGATCTCTCCTCTTTCTAGATTTTGCTAGTATGTCATCAACATAATCTTTGAAAATTTTATGGATCATGTCATGAAAGATTAAAGTCATGGACCTTTGGTAGGTGGCCCCAACATTCTTTAGGCCGAATGGCATCATGTTCCAGCAGTAGGTCCCTCATGGACAAGTGAAGGTCATTTTGTGTTGGTCTTCCTTGGAAATCATTATTTGGTTGTACCCAGAGAAAGCATTTCATGTCTCGTAGTCATGTCTACAATCATATCAATGTTAAGGAGCGAGAAGTTGTCTTTCAGACATGCTTTGTTTAGGTCTTTCAAATTTGTGCAGATTCAGATGCCCCCATCTGGTTTTGAAATAGGAACCAAATTTGATACCCACTCAGGGTATTCAATTGGTCTTATGAATCTTGCATCAAGTAGCTTCTTCAATTCCATTTTGACTAGTAGGGTGATTTGAGGATGCATTTTCCTGAGCTTTTGTCTGACAGGTTTTGCTTCAAGGTAAACTGCTAGGTGATGGACCGCAATCTCTGGATCGAGCTCAGGCATGTTTGCATAGCTCCATGCAAAGTTAAATTTTCTCTCCTTTAAGAAGGCTTCTAGGAGATCATGTTCTTTTGATAGTAATGACTCAACATAGAATGTAATGTGCGGGGTTTCTTCTGTTCCCAAGTTGACTAGGTTGCATTTTTCGGCTAGGACCGTTGATTTTTCCTGATGGAGAGCTCTGAGAGGAAGATTGAATCCCCCATCCTCAGGCGCCTCAGAGAGGTTTTCACTGTCGGATGCGTCCTTTATTTTTACTATTTTTGAGTTGAAGAGTGCCACATTGTAGTTTTCACTCAAGGACCTAGAGATTATTCTTAGTTTTTTTGCTTTTGCGACTAAGGGATTCAATCGTTTCTCCATAGTATGCATGCGTGTCTAGCTCGATGATGAATCTTGCTTTATGATCCCCACATGGAATATTATCCCACAGTCCCATGAATTCTGAGAGTGCCTCATCATTTTTGAATGTGCCAAGAATTGGTGGTCCTCGTTGGTCATAATCAATGAGTTGTGGGTAGACTAGGTGAATTTCATGGTTTTGACTAGTTGACTCAAATGACATGGTACTAATCATGAGAAGGGTGGTATCCTCAAAAAGCATAGGTAGGTTGGTTATGGGATCTTCATCATCACTACTACTATAGATGTCAGTTATGTCAAATGTGAAGTTGTCTATGACTCGACCTATAGATACAGGTAAGCGAAGTTTGACTGTTGATTGCTGAGGAGTTCTGACCTTCTTAACTGGGTGATTCTGACCACGTATGGTTATACTCGAAGGGGTACATCTGAGGCCAAGATTTTTCATTTGCGTCTCAGGAATGATGGGTATTAGAAGCCCGTTGCCATTTTGTCCAAGCCTTTGGTTTCTGTCATAGCCCATGGCGAGCATCATTTGTAAACCCTTACTACTATCATCCATAGGTAGATCAGTTGCAGGTCTATTGTCTTGATACAGGAGATCGGATAGGTCCTCCTCTATTAATTCTCGACCGAGATCTCCCCAACTTCTGAAGTTGGAATATCCTTTAGTGGATGTTTGGGATATGGAGGCTTCATTTGATTTCGGTCGTCCTCGTGATCTGGTAGATTGTGGTAACTCTCCTACCACAAAAGCATTTTTGGGAATTGTATAGTTTCCACAACCATTGTCCTGAATTATGACATTAATATCGAAGATGGCGAGGATGGTGGGAGTGGCAGGTGTCTCTGTCATAGAAGTGGAAGCGAGAGTGGCTGGATCAATGTATGGAGTTTATGGACCTTCATCATTTTTAGGCACTTGAGGGACTTTATAATATTTTTCCTCTAGGTTCTTGCAGTAAGAGAATGGTTCAGGATCCCCATGGATGGTGACCTTTTGGCATTCATATGTGAACTTGACACATTGATGGAAGTTTGATGCTACTGCTTGCATTGCATGGATCCACGGATGCCCCAAGAGAATGTTGTAAGGCAAATCAAGGTCAAGGACCTGACAGGTAGTTTCCCTAATTGTTGGCCCTACTTGAATAGGGATTTGGATTGTGCCTTGGGATACTCTTTCTTGATCATCATACGCCCTGATTGTGATGCCTTTTCCTTTGTCAATGGAATCCTCAGATATTTTCAGGTTCTTAATGAGCTCAAGGGAACAAATGTTTAAACCTACACCTCTATCCACCAAGACTCGCTTAACTTTGTTTTTATGCACTAGGACCTCCAAATGGAGTGTGCAGTTGTGAGATGGTTGGGTGGGAAAATCTTGGTCAGAGAACGTAAGGAGATTCAGGGTAATGATGTTTCTGACCATAGCTTGGAATTATTCTGCATCAAGGTCTGCGGGGACGGTGGATGATGCCAATGCTTCCTCAAGGATCTTTTGGTGGGCGGATGAAATTTTTAGTAACTCCATGATGGAGATTTGTGTTGGGGTTCTTTTCAGTTGGTCAAGGACATTATAGCTATTGGGAACGGATCTTGGGTTGGAATTGTGTGCTCTGTTTGGCTGAGATGACCCTGCAATGGTGATTTTGTTGCCTCTTGTGGTGACTCCATAATCAACGTGGACTCCTTTGATGGTGATAGTAGGTAATATTCATCTAGGGATGCAACGACATGGTCATATACATGATTCACACTTTTAAAGGTTCCCTTTCCCATATCCGTGCTATTGTTCCCTTTGTTGTTATGATTAGGCATCAGATTCGTGTAGATTTTGAGGTTCTAGTTTCCTGCTGGCTGCTCCACATTTATGATTTTTTGATCAATGAGATCTTGGATTAGATTTTTTAACCTCATGCAACTGTTAGTGGTGTGCCCTTTGATTTTGTGAAAGTCACAAAGCTAGTTTTCATTGTACCAGGGTGGTTTCACATTTGGTTCCTAGTAATTCTCATAGGTGGGAGCCTTGATGAGGTTTTTGTTTATTAATTTCTTCATGATGACCTCGAGTGGCTCCTCAAGGGTAGTGTACTTCCGCTTGGGGGAGTTTTTGTTTTGCTGGGGTGGTCCCCTTTGATCGTTTACGTTGTTGATCTCTTGATTGTTTGGTTGTTGTGTTTCTGCGTTAGCTTGATGGTTGTTTTGATGGTGGTTTTGGGGTTGTTGTTGGGTTGCGGGTATGTTTTGCCAAGGAGTGTTGATGATGACATTAACATCAACCACACCATCATTTGTGGCATTTTTGTTCCTTTCCCATGCGCGAGGTTTCTCATTATAGTTGTTGGATGGGCGATTGTTTTGGTGTTCAGGATATGCAGGTGATCCTCCTTGTGAGATAAGGGCTCGTTCAATGTTGAGCTCCTTGGAGATCAATTAGTCATATGTGGTGATACCTTGCACTTTAAGATGGAATGCAAAGGCTCCATTGAGATTGGATATAATGGTGCAAACTTGTTCTTTTGGCATGACCCATTTGCTTCAATTGGCCTTGGATCACCATTGTTGTAGGAAAGAAGCAAATGATTCATTCTTACCTTGTTTCAGAGCTAATAGTTCCTTTAGATTGACGTCCATACCGATGTTGAATGCGTAATTTTTGATGAATGCGTTTACTTTTTCTTGGAACTTCTTGATGCCAGGAGGAAGGCGAGAGAACCATTCCATGGCGTGGCCAGCCAAACTTCTAGGAAATAGCCGCATCAGATAGGTATCGTCATATGCAACTTCCATGCAATGAACCTGGAATTCCCTGATGTGATCCTCAAGGTTTCCCATCCCACAGTATTTATCGAATTTGGGGATGTCAAATCCCTTTGGGAATGGTTTCATTACAAGTCTCTTGTGGAATAGATAGGGACACAAGTTGTTGGGTGTCTTTATGGTTCTCCCTGATTGAATATCAAGTACTTGTTGTGAGAGTAACTTGATCTGTGTGGCTACATCGTTTTGCGGATCAGGGGGTGGGATGAAGGTGTTATGTGGCGGTTCACTTGTTGGAGGGATGGGTGGATTGATTGGTGTGTTGGTGGATAGTGCTTGCACATTTTGTTGTGCCAAGTATGCTTGTACTTGTTGTATCAATGACGCTTGTTGTTGATCATGTTGTTGTTGCGCTAATAGTGCCTTTTGCTGAGCTTCTTGTTGTTGTTGTTGTGCCAACAACGATTGTTGTTGGGCTACTAATCTGGTTGTTTCTTGTTGTTTTTGGTATTGCTTTAGCGCTTGCTGATATGCTTGTTGTTGAGCTGCTTGTCGTTGTGCGAGGTACTGTGCTTGCGCCTGTGCCTATTGAGCTTGGTATTGGGTTTGAGCTTGCGCTTATGCCTATGCTCTGGCTTGTGCAATCTGTGCAACTTGTGGGGCTTGAGCAACTTGAGCGGATTTCATTTCTTGAGCAACTTGTTGTGCTTGTTGTTGTTGTAATAAAGCTTGGGCTTGAGTAGCTTTCTGTGCAGCTTGTTGCGCTTGAGCGGCTTGTTGTGCAGCTAATTGTGTTTGTGCTTGTTGAGCAACTAGTTGTGCAGCTTGTCAATTTTGGATTTGTTGGAGGGCCTTCTAATAGGCAGCCTATTGAGCTACTTGTAATGTATTGATGTATTGATTTGATGTGTTCAATTTTGGTGGTGGTGGTGGTGGTGGATTTGGAATGGTGTTTGTTGTGGTGATGAGAGGCACCGTCGTATTGATGATTGGAATTTGGGTGGTGGATGGTGCGACCGATATGCTTGGTCCTTGAGAGACCATGTTTTGAGATGTTTGGGGGATGGTTGATGATGTGATGGTGGTGGTTTGCATTATCGGGATGGTTTCCATCTATTGTTGTGATGTCGATGGCAAGATGGGAGGATTCAATAAGATGCTTTGATTGATGATCAGTGGGTTGATTTGATTTTGTTGACTGATGTTTGGTAAAGGGGAAAGCCCTAAACCAAGAGGTGGTGTTGATATTGATGGAAATGGTGGAAGTGGTGGAAAAGTGAGTGGCATACTCCCTTGGGGGAATGATGAAGATGTAGTGTCAAAGATGCCCCCTGGTCTAAATAAGTCTCCTTCTCCTTGTGAGGTCATAGGGAGAGAAGTTTGAGGTGTTGCGTGAAATGATGATGATGGGTCATTAGGATCATGAAAGGTGAGGGGACATATGGATGTGATGGATTTTGGGGTATGGATTGTCCTAGGATGGTGTTTGCGTCCAAATCTTGATTGTTTACGAGGGGGTGTGTTTGTAGTGCATTGAGAAATGCACTTACCTTGTTAACAATGGGTTGCATTGGAGCAATAGATGATGTAATTTGGGGGATGGGTTGGGTGATGCTTTGGAATGGGGTTGTAGATGATATTGGGGGCATGGATGAAATTGGAGGCATGACCCCAAAAGATTGTTCCACAACGGTACTCACATCGAAATCGGAAGGGAGTTTAGCCCCTTGTTTTTCTAATTCAAGCATGTATAGTGAGGGATTGAGTCTCATCATGATGTTGATAATTCTATGATTCTCAGGATTTTGGACCATCTCGGTGATCTCATCTTGTGTCATTCCAAAGGCATTATTAGTGATATCCTCTACTTGACATTCCTCCTAAGGATTGATGAAGGAAAGTTAGTTAGAGGATTGCTTGATCCAACGGGATTCATCTCAGAATTTGTTTGGCTTAGATCACTTGAAGTGGATGTTTCTTTGTTGGCTTCCATGTTCCTCTTGTGTTGAGATCTAGTTTGCACCATAAAATAGGGATCAATTTTCAAGAATGTGGGAGATGAATCTCTAATTCTTTGGATTGATCTAACTTTAGGTACAAAAGAGAAAATTTAGGATGATTTAAGGATCAAAGGTGTGATCGTGAAAATGTGTGAAAGATGAATGATATAGATGGTGAAACTCTTAAACGATCTTGAGGGGATGCTAGACTTTTGGGACCTTTTTGGATTTTCGGTTTTGTTTGGATTTTGATTTCGGATTCTTGGATTTTTGGATTGACATTGATTTGATTTTGGATTGCTTTGATTTTGTATAATGGACAAATGGATCCCAAGATGTTGGATGTTATCTATGGGATAAACTTGCTCAAAAAATGATAATTTGACTAAGTGTAGGGAGAAGGATGCATCTACCCACACCTAACCAAACAAAATGATAATTTAACTAAGCATATGGAGAAGGATGCATCTACATATACCTAGCTAAACAAGATTGATTTGATATTTTTGACTAAGCACGTGAAGAAGGATGCATCTACATATACCTAGCCAAAGATAATTTCATGTTTTGATTCAAGGATTTCAAGGATTTTGGTTTGTTTGATGATTTTGATTTGCCAAAAAGTCTAGCATGAAGGATGATTTCAAGATTTTCAAGAGTTGTTGGTGAGATGATTTTGGTTTGATGTTTGAAAGATGGATGAAAGTTTTGATTTTGATCCTAGGTGTACCTAAAAAGACTCTTGTTTACGAGACCTTGGTTTTGAAGAACATGCTTTACTTTAAACAAGATGTTCAAATTCCCGAAAAAGATTTGGATTTTGTTGACAAAATAACTCATACAAATTGGGATTGTTTCTCGAAGCTCTTCTGTAAAATTTGAAAAGTAATCTTCGTCTGAATTCATAGAGCGTTGAGAGACGCTTTTGATGTTATTTTGGACTAAGAGCTTTTGATTTTGGTTTTCAGATTTTGATCTTGAGTGAAATCATTTGAGACACATGTGTGGGGTTCAATCGTTATTAGCTTTGCTTAGTGACTTCTTTTTACCACAAACAATTTTTTGATTAGCTTTTGAGACTAGATGTCCAATGTCTTAACTTTTTCTCATTCCACAAAATACATTATGTGGGATTTTGATGAAATCAAGGCAAAAGTTACCTATTGTTGACTTTAGTAAGCAAATTGAGATATATATCCAAGTTTTTAGAACCCTCTAAGGATAAAATCCCAAGGGAAAGCAATAACACATGAATTTTGTCAAAGATATTTGCTTTCAAAAGGGTTTGAAGTTTTGATGACAATGTTGAATGTTTGTTTTCAAATGTTTACAAACAACCAAAGTGTTTTGTAACCAAGAACAAGTACAACCCTATGGCTATGAAAGACTGTATTTGTTGAATCCCCACTTGGACAAGTCCAGCTACGCTTATTTTTAGTGAATGGTTAGATGCTTGACCCCATTGGCTCCCCTCCATAACACTCACTTCTACGAGGCAACCAAGCATTAGTGCCCATGAAAATCCCATGGCATACTTTTCATTTCTACTAAAAATTGTAAAAGTGTGGGGCGGCTTCAAAACGACTGTTCTTGCACCAATAAATAGATCAAGGATTTTGGCCTTTTCTAAATAAGGGTTTTAATTCAGACTTTCCGTTCGTAGGGATTGATCCATGCGGCGAGAGACCATTGTTGCCCTTCTCATCAAAACCAACCGTGTGATACTAGCCTTTGTTCCAGTATCCACACTTATATACCGGTTGGAAATACACTTGGCTTTAGCGTGTTATCAGTTGGGTCATTCCCTTGGGTGATTACTTTTTCCCACAAGGCAGGCTCTCTAAGATAAACAAAAGCGAGCAAAAAAATACCCCTAACTCGATCAATCTTTGTTGCAACACAAAGAGAGAGAATGTATGCAATATGCTCCACTCACACTCACAAGATGTTTTGTTCAATTTTAATCCCAAAATGAATTGTGGGGGCAATTACTTTACCCAACTTAAGATCACCGAAAGGCCTTTTGATTCTCAAGATTGTCGTGAGGTGCAAGAGAAGCGCATACGTCCTTTCGATGCTATTACTTTGAGTAAGCAATTACAAAACAAAGAAGCACTTGTTAATTTTAAACCCACAAAGCAATGATTTGATTCTTTTTAGAACACCAAAGGAAATGTGAAAATTTCCTTGTTCAATTGTTAATCCTCAAACCAAATCTAGTGAGTTTGTTCTAAAGTTCTTTTAAAGCCCTTTGTAGCAAAATTGAAATGTTCTTTTTAGAGCCCAAAAGAAATTTAGTGGGTCCTAAGCACATGAAAGATAACAAATTTTTAAGAGAAATTGTGAATTCTCTAAGAGTGTTAAACAAACACTAAAGTGTTCAAAAAACACCTGGTATCATGAGAGAGTGATGTCATTATGCCTCTTTCAATCTTGTCTCTCTCCTTCACTTTGATTAGACCAACCTAAAAAACCAGCTAGCAATGCAAAAAAGAGGTCAGAAAAGCAAGTAGTAACCCAAATGATCATAATTAAAAAAGCACATGTCATAAAAATTTGAGATTTCACTTTTTCCTTTACTCCAACGATGTAACCTGCACAGGCGGTGCAGTTTGAAAGATCCAACGATGCTATATAGCATCACTTGTCAGTCAACATCATTTCGTAGCAAAAACAGAGAGGGTGATGGCGTCGTTGTTTCACCTAGCGGTGTTGTTTGGAATTTGAAAATTCCAGTGGTTGAAAATAGAACCAGCGGTGCAGTTTAAAATTTTGAATTATGGGCAAGAACACTATAGCGTCGTAGTTTGAAATTTGAAGCGGTGCTATATGGCGAGACTGGGATGCCAACAGTTCTGTACTGCGACGCTGGTCTGCTAGCGGTGCATTTCCCTATAGACACACAAAAACAAAAACAAAACATGAAAATTTTGATAAAAACACGATCTAAATGTGAGATCTGCCCTCCTTCTAGCGCCAAATGTAGAACCAAGATCCTAGTACCTACAAAACACAATAAACAAACACATTAGAGGATTCAAATGCAAGTTAAAATCAAAGTTCCCCATAAAATCCATTAGCAATGCTCAAAATAGGAATGAAAGCAAGAACATAATGAAAAAACAAGGAAATAGATTAAATCCTATTGAAAACATGCAAACTCTTGATCTTATGGGGGAGTTGGTGCCAATTTGATGTAGAGATTGGCCCTTTCCCAACTCGTATGCAAGTTTTTGATGATTTGGTGATGATTGATCTACTTGGTGATTGCTTCAAATGAACTCCATGGAGAAAACTTGCAATAACCTAGCTATGCCTTGATGAAATTGATGAAAATGCTAATGCTTAAAAATGCAAATGAGTATAGTAAGTTTGCTCAAGTTGTGGATGATCAAATGAGGAGAGAAACCTCTTATTTATAGAAAGACAAGATGGAGAAATGCCCAAAATGAAGCAATGTGGGACTAACGTTCAATCAATGGCAAGATGCCACTTGTCAAGAGATGAATGGATGAAGGATGTGCACATTTTGATGAATGTGCCCATAAATGCAATTAGATGGAATTTGAAAATAATGAAATGACGTGTAAGAGGGAAAAGGAATGTCTTAAATGCCACTTGGCTCAATGCAAAAGATGAAATAAATGTCTTGTTGGAAGGACAAAGTCCACTTGGAAGGATTTCAAAATTGGAAGAATATTCCCCTATTATGCCATGTTGAGAGAAAATAGGGATTTAATAAATGAATTAAATCTATTTTCATGTGCAAGTGGCAAAAGCTAGAGGATGGGACATGGATTAGAATTAAATTAATCAAGGGTTTGATTAATTTAATAGGAGATTAGATGATGTGACAATTTTGACTTAGATTTATGGGTTGATTTAAATCAAAGTTGAGAAGAATATGATTTTAGAGACTAATTAAATAAAGATTTTGATTTATTTAATTAAAGGGGATGAATTTTAGATTAAATCAAATAAGGTTTAATTTATTTAATTTAATAGATAGA
>VDFB02056351.1:41163141-41214130 GCA_007258455.2 Sequoia sempervirens | reverse complement strand
ATATATATATATACTTATACAAATAAATTCACATATTATCCTTGAAATTAATTACATATATGAAATCAGTTGTTTATTCAAATCACATTTCGAATTCATCCAAAAGAGCGAACAAACGAAACCTCTTTTCCATATGATACAGGTTGAGTTTCTTATTCAATTTGTTGAATATACGTTTCGAAATAGACAAAGTAAAAATAAGAACGCATAAAATTTTTCTTTTCACAAGTTATAATTCTCACACCAAGTATGAATGCAATTATCAACTTTTCAATCATATGCAGATGTCATGTTCTATTGTGGTGTGTGATATTCCAGATTCCATTCTTGCTTATTGTGGTCATCCGGCTAAGCATGCCTACCTCAATCAAGTTCTCGTCCTTCAACCTGTTTCCTACACACACATTCTTACACTTGTCCACTTATTAGTAACCTTCAACCGATAATCACATCAAAATAATTTCTTAAATCAGGAAATTGCATAATATTCATTTCCAATTTTCATCATCACATTCAATTAAATTCCATAAATAAAGTGCTTAATTCTATTTTCCAAATATTTCAATTTCCTCAAATTTTAAAATGCAGAAATGAAATTGAGATATGACACATTGAAGGGTGGTGAGTCGAAGCAAGCATTGTTCATTCATCATTTCCTTCCTTTTTCATTATCTTTTTATCAAATTTTAATTACCAAACTTGGGGTTTGACCAAGGTAAACCCCCATATAAACAAAATATTTTTTCCTCTTTGTGTATGTGTAGATTATAGGTGGATGAAGAATTGAAGAGATCTTGAAGGAGCAATTTTACATTGTTGTCAAGCCATGAAAACTAAGTTGCAAATTTTATTTTTGACTTTTTGATAGTGGGACCTATGTCAAATAGAAGCCAAGATCCAACATAAGAGGACTATCAAAAGTTATTTTGGAAGCCCTAACAAGGACCCATTCACCTAGGGGTGAACTAGTCCCTTAGAAAACCTCAAAATAGCTTTTGGTGATAGGTACATGCCATTAGACCCTTCTCAAATTTTCCTATAAATTTTCAATTCCATTTATGTACATTCGAGAATTTATATTTTAGGTATCAGGTCTTGTTGTTCATGTAGTTTGAGCATTCCAAATCATTTCAGTTTAGTTTCAGATCTTTCCTATTGTCTTAAGGACTGAAATCCAAGTTTGATTGGCTCACCATTGAGGTTGAAAGTCAATATTTACACCTTGTGATCTCTTTCCTAATGAAATCCATAGGGAAAGACACTTATTGAGATTCCTAAGTTTTATAAATACCACACAATTATAAAAAATTTGGGGATCCCTTTTCCTACATTTCATTTTGGTGAACCTAATGTGAAAAATTTGAAGTCATGCCTCATAACAATTTCCAACCATTCAAGAAACAAAACAAAGGCTTTATACAGATAAATCAGCCTCAAACAACCCACCATGTTGAAACTCAAGTGGTTTCCGTAAAAACAACTCCATACCAATTTTGAGATAAGAATAGGAAATTCATCTTGTTACCTAGTATCCTTCATTCAATTATGTTGTACAAATCTTGAGCAAGAACTTAATCACCTTACCTCCCATTAGATCTCTTGATACCACTAAGCCTTTACCTCTAAACAATAACCCAAATATATTTTGCCAATGTCACCGACAAAATGGACATGATACAAAATGATGTCGGTGTCTTAAACATATAGTGCAAGACCTCATTGATTCTAATCACATCCAATTAGGTGGTGTTAATGATCAAGGAAATCAATTTGTTTCCCCACCCGCCCAAAATTTTCAAATCTTTACCTATCCAATGCCAAACCATTCCATCTCATTTGTAAAAGCTAGTGATAACAAGAATGATGTGATGAATGTTGACAAGATACGAGATATAACTGATGATGATAAGAGTGATAGTGGGGATGATCTACATGCCATGATTGGACTCATTGAAGTTCAACCTCATAAGGGCCAAACCAACTTGTCTCTTGACATTGCTTTCTCAAATAGTGATATAATTAAACATGCACCCAATGGTCCTCTTTACATAGCTGAAATAATCAATGACAAGCCTATAAATAGAATATCAATTGATCCCATGTGTGTAGAGAATGTGATAGCTGAGGAATTCTTATTTATACATGAACTTTACCAATATTTTTATGAACAATCGAAAGCATGGATCAAAATACATGATGGTTTTGCTCACCCTACGATAGGTTCGATCACTCTTCCATTAAAAATTGGATTGAAACGATTGAATGCATTATTCTCCATGATTATAACGTTAGATCAATTTCGTGTGAAGTTAGGCTATCCATGGCTACGCTCCATGAATGTTGTCCCGTCGATCATTCACAAGTGCTTGAAATTTCCATTTGACAACCAATTTTTTTATAGTGCATCATAGACTTGGATTTAATCATTTGTCTTCTCGTGGGAACTTTTCATTAGATTTATGTTTTCCTTAACCTATGGAACCTATTACACCTCATGAGGATTTCTTCTTTAAATCATATCAAAAGCTCAAAGAAAAACGTATAACAGAGTTATCCCTTGCTAATATCCCACCTAAAACTGAAAGATCTATAGTCGTTCCTCCCACTCACATCATTGCGGATGAACCTATGCTTGAACCAAAAGCTGTCTCAAATATTCAAACTAATTATAATGTTATTGTTGAAAAATGAGGTGTTTTCTTAGCTTAATACTCTGTAAAACTTTAATATTGCTGATCTAAGTAAGTCTTTTCTTTGTTACATATATTCTTTGTGGGTGATTATCTTGATTAATCCATTTTACTGTTGTAGAATGTAGAGAGAAGTTGATAGAAGAACTAGACAAGATATTAGAAAGATCACACAAGATGTACCGTGGAGAAACCCTTTCAGGAAAAAACTCCACCAAGAATTATTCTATTATTCAATCTTTGAATTACAATAGCTCCAATTCTTGCTTGAGAATGCTTCTTCTCTCTTTACCAATCTTCTTCACACCTGCAATAACAACTATAGAAACTCTCTTCAACTTGAATGATATATAGAGACAATATGCAACCTTGTAATCTCCAAATGGTGATAATTACAATGCACAAGCTCAAGCCTTAGAAAAGGTACGCCATATTGCTTCAAGTTGAGTTCTATTGTGAAGACCAAAGCTTAGAACATGTGCTTTACCCATTTGGATGTCCCAAACTAAAGCTACAACTCATCCTTCACTTCGGTGATAATTACAAAGCTCTTCCTCAAAGATGGCGCCCAAAAGAGGGTCCCACTTAACAGAGCCTTCAAAAATATCTTATCATGCATTGGAGTTAATTCCAAGAAAGCATCTTAGGTGCCCAAGTTGGCTCTAAGTGATTTCTAGTTAACTGAAACATTTACTCAACACCATTCCCAAAGAATGGTCATCCCTTGTTAACTGGAGGTAGTCCCTGTTATCTGTCATACAACTCAATGTTATTAGCCATGCATTACAAGTTAATCAAGCTAACTACATGCAACTCAAAATAACCAACATGCATGCAACATGCACTTGCATGCAAATCAAGATAAATCGAACCAACCGAATCGAATCAAAATCGAATCAACTAAACTAAACTAAACTGATTCTCAACCGAATCGAATCGAATCAATTGATTCAACTAAACTTAATCGAACTTAATCAACTTCAAGCATGCAAACATCAAATCCTAACTCCTAGGATCTTTACATGTATCTCGTGTTAACTGCTACTCTGTATAGTTAACTGAACACAAGGTGAGTTTCACCTTACCATGTGTGCACCCACATGCTCCTATTATTTAGGAATAACTAAAAATATCAATTTCATGATTTATTTCATCCAAATAATTAATCTCATCCTAATCTTAGTGTTGTTGAACACATTCCAAGAATCTAGGAGATACATGAAATAATTAATGTTTAGGATTTGCAATTAAATGGCATCCTATTTCCAACAGTTATTCCACCACATATGTCCTACAAAAGACCAAGAGATAACCTTATAATTCCATTTATGTCTCATAAAACCAAAAAAGTTTATAAAAGTAAAGAAAAAGTGGTTTCACAACTCGTGGAGGTATCTTTCGTTCCTCCCCTAAGGGAAGAAAAGAGACCGATGGTTGATAAACCTGCTACTACACCATCACAACTTGAAAACTATGCAAGAAGAAATCGAAATGCTAAAGAGTGTAGGAGTAGACGTCATGCTATTACTCGTCAATTAGAAGAAAAGAATAAACCAATAATCAAAGATCAACAAATAACTCAAACAAAGAACATGATGATTCTCCACCTTCGCCACAACATGAAACTTCTCCACCATAACAAAAACAAGAACATGCAATGGAAATTATCATTACACCTCCCGTTATGATTAAATTGTATGATGATGATGTGATTGCTAAAATTGATGAAGAAGTGTATAATGAATTGAATTTATTATTTTCCACTTTTATGAATTTAGATGGGAGTAACCATGATGATCCTCTTGATGTGAGTGAACCACCATGCATTGAACCTTGTGATGCTCCTAGTATGGCACTTTTTGTAGTCCCTTTAGCTACTTATTCAACTTTTGTATATGATGAGCGATGTTGGGATGCAAATGACCTGCTTAGGTTGGCTCGCAAGTGACATAATTTTTTTCTTTTCTTTTCATTGCATGTATGCAATGTGATCCCCCACATTGTGTTGCTTGGCATGTCTTTATATTTGTGAGCTTTCTTTGGATGATCCTTATTACTCCATTGGTGCAAGGATACAAAGGAAGAAAATCTATCGTGACATTCTTCTATTTGTATCTCCATTCTTCTATTTGTCGTAAACATTATATTTTCTTTTGTCTTTTGTTTTCCTTTTGGGGATGATGAAAGGCGTTGAGACATCTAAGTCTCTTCCATGTTGACCCAAAATATTTTATTTTCTTTCACTCTCGATGTGTCATTCTTCCTTTGTGTTTGTTGTTCTACGAGTATTTAGGGAATGGTGATGGTTTCAAGCTCTACTATATCACTGTAGCAAAGACATACACTGACCCTGAATCCGTGGATCCCTTATGTGTTATCTTTTGAGATTGCATGTGGGGGCACCCTTTTTTCATGAAGTGGTTTTATTTAGAAACATATCATTGGCATAGGGCTTTCCAAATAATCTCTCATTGCCCTTTTATCAATTGGCATTTATCATTTCTACTTTAAATTAACTGCTCACAACATGGTGTTTAGCAATTCCTTTAAAGTGGGGGCATACATTGGCATCATTTCATTTTGGAATTTTGCTATGGTGTTCCTAAGGTGAGTTTCATTTTCAATTTGATATTTTGCTTCACTTTTGTTCGCAAAAGTTGAACTTAGTGTAGCATTAGCATAACACATTGATCATTTTGTGGCACCTTATCAAAGTTATTAGGGAGTATAACTTTTGGTATAGTTGATGTATGGGTATACATCTTGTCATGACTTTTCCCATTTGCCATATTTTTATGGGTACACTCCTTGCGATGACTTAAGTTTGTGTTTCTCATCTTTTTGCCTTTGGGGCTCACCTAGTGTATACTAGATTGCACTAGCCCTTGTGAGCATATTTTTTTGGACAAACAACTTAGGCTTGATACATTTCTGTTGGACAAATAATCGAGGCTTGATCCATCATTTTTTCCTTTTAACATTAGCTTTGATATTGTATGCTTGTGTATCTTGTCTTGTTGCACATATCTTACATGCATGTTTGTCCTTTGCATTTATGTTGGTTTTCCATGGGATCTTGGATCATGGGGGCTTGATCACCTTCCTTGATCTTTGTCATCCCATCTCATTAACATTTGTGCACTTGGACCCCTCTTAACACATATTTGTCTACTTTAGTGTGAGTTCAAGCATAAGTTCATACTGTGTGTGAATATGTGGAAGCAACAAACAAGTTAAACAACACACCAATGAAACATTGTATCAAAGAATTTAATTTAAAATTAAACAAACTTCAAACCCAACAGATTCTTAAAAACTGTTCCATTGTCCTCTATCTCCAAGGATTCATTTTAAGCTACTTTCTCTCAGATTGTATAAGCAAATGCTCAATAGAATGACATCCTAGAGAATGAGATGATATGCAAAATGCATTCTTATGCTAAATGATATGAGATAATGAAGCTATGATATGATGTTGAGATAATGAAGCTATGATATGATGTTGAGATAATGAAACTAAGAACAAATTATGCAAGCTATTATACCATGATTATTTATGCTAAGATGATAAAAGCTAAGATGTTGTGCTATGATTATGAAATCTAGGATATTAAGATGCTAAATGCTTGATTATTCAACTATAATGCTCATGCTATGCAAACAGTTCTAGAATTTTCAAAAGATCCAAGAGGTCTTATTTATAGATTTTTGAAGGCAAAAGCTTAGTTGGCAAAGATCAACGGTTGAGATTCAGTCTGGTAAGATGAACGATGAGAGATGGAGAAGTTGGAGAGAAAGATGGAAGCTAGAGAAAAAGAAGGAAGATGTTTCCTTCCCACAAAAACATTTCACTCAAAAATAGAGGAAACTTGCCATTTGTCAAGTTTAGTTATGAGTTAGTTTTGGTGGTTGAGGATAATTTAACAATTAAATAATAAAATTATTTAATTTCATGTGACATGTGGATTTGGAAACTTCTAATAAAATATTGAAAAATATTTAATTATGTGTGGAATATGGATAAGAAGTTTCTAATTAAATATTTAAAATATTTAATTATAAGTGAGATGGCTTTTTAGAAGATTTAAAGATGATTTTATGATTTTGGAAAAAGAAGAATATCTACTTTATTCAAAATAAGCAATATGATAATTAAATTAAATAAATTGTAAAAATTATTTAATTAATTAAGAAGAATTGGAATAGTGATTAAATTATATAAGTAATTAAACTTATTTAATTAAGATAGAAGAATTAGAAAATGAACAATATAATCAAATAATTAAATTTATTTATATGTAGATTGAATTAGAGATTTAATTAAATAACTTGTATTTAATTAATTACCAGACTTATTATAATGTGATCATTTTTAGGTGTATACATTTTGCCTCTCTTTGAAGTGATGTGTTTTACACATTGCTTCAAAGAATTAAAAAGTTTGCCCAGATGTGAATTTTGTAAAACTAACGCCTCCATGCCCCCTCAGGTGATGAATCAGATAAATTTTTTAAAAAAATTGATTTTTGATTTTTTTTGGAAATTTTTAATGATTTTGAAAATGTGCAGTGATTGGCTATCTGATTCATCGGCCGATAAAGATGATTTTATGGAATCCGCTATTGAAAGATTGATATAAGGATGAAGAACTTTGATTATGCCCCACGAAAGATGATTTTTTGATTGATTTATCCTATGATGGTGAAGTTTTTGATGTTTAACTAATGATGATTGATAGGCCTGATAGAATAACTAATAATTTTTTCTCATGATATATGAGAAAACAAATAGTAAGATAACTGATAAATTTTTCCTCATGATTGATGAGAAACAAATAGTAAGATAACTGATAAATTTTTCCTCGTGATTGATGAGAAACAAATAGTAAGATTGATTGATTTGATTGATTTGATTTCTTTGCGTGATTTTATTGCTTTGATCACAAACCCTGATTTGATATGTTTCGAATGGATAGGAGAGATTAGTGATTTTTCAGGTGCGGGAGCAATTCTCGAAGACCTAGAGCTTGATTCCACTACTTGTTCAGGCAAACAGAGATATCATTGATGCCTGTGGGTTATGAAGATGCAGGTACTTCGGGTGCAAGAGGTCTTGCGAGACCAGCGAGTCCTAGGGGAGTACCAGATATCAAAAATCCTGCAAAGGTGTCTCATTCTCTACAAAGGGAGGGTGAACATATACGATCATTAAATTTGCAGATATGTGGAATCATTGTTAGAAATTTTCAATCGTTGTCATCATTTCCAGTGATTTGGAGTCAAAGCCTAAATTTTGATATTTTAATTTATCCTCAGCTACGTGTGTAAGCCTTTGGTAGTATGGCATTCGAAGGGCAGAAATAATGGGTTATCTTTTTTTGGTTTATGTTCAACGTATTAGTGATTTGGTTGGTTATCTTAGTTTCTGATAATTTTGTATTGTTTGTAGCTGAAGGTTGACATTGGAATTGAGCGTTGGAATCAGGAAAAAGCAAAGCAATATTGGAGTCGAAAAGGAATTGGGCATTAAAACTTGAAATCAACGGAGCATTTTAAAATGCTTAGGGCTTATGTTCTATGCTTTAGTTTTTTGTTTTAAATCAACTCACATATTTTTGGGGCTTTAAAAAGAACATTTCAATCTTTGCAACAAAGGGCTTAAAATGAATCTTAGGACAAACTCACTAGATTTCGTTCGAGGCTAATAATTGAACAAGACAAATTCCACATTTGATTTGGTGTTATAAAAAGAATTCACTTTTGCTTTGTGGTTTTAAAATGAACAAGTGTTACTTTGTTTTGTGATTGCTTACTCAAATTAACACCATTGAAAAGACATATGCACTTCTCTCGCGCCTCATGGTGATCTTAAGAATCAAAAGGCTTTTTGGTGGTCTTAAGTTGGGATAAAGTAATTACCTCCACACTTCATTTTGGAACTAAAATTGAACAAAACATCTTGTGAGTGTGAGTCAAACCTATCACATGTATTCTCTCTTTGTTTTTCAACAAAGATCGATTGAGTTACATATATGTTTGTTCACTTTTGTTTATATTAGAGGGCCTACCTTGGGGAAAAAGTACTCACCCAAGGGAATGACTCAACCAGTAACACTCTAAAGCCAAGAGTATTTCCAGCTGAGATATAAAAGTGGGTACTGGAACAAAGGCTAGTATCACACAATTGGTTCTGACGAGAAGGGTAACAATGGTCTCTTGCCTCAATGGATCAACTCCTATGAACATAAAGTCCGAATTAAAACCCTTGTTGTAGAAAGACCAAAATCCCTATCTAGTTGTTGGTGCAAGAACGGTCGTTCTGAAGCCGCCCCACACTTTTACGGTTTTTAGTACAAATGGAAAGTATGCCATGGGAGTTTCATGGGTACTGATGCATGGCTGCCCCGTATAAGTGAGTGTCGTGGAGGGGAGCTAGTGGGTTCAAGCATCCTAACCATTTGCTAAAAAATAAGCGTAGCTGGACTTGTCCAAGTGGGGATTCAACAAATATAGTCTTTCATAGCCATAGGGTTGTGCATGTTCTTGGTTACAAAACACTTTGCTTGTTCGTAAACATTGGGAAAAAAACATTCAACATTGTCATCAAAACTTCAAACCCTTTAAGAAGCAAATATCTTTGACCAAATTCACATGTTATTGCTTTCCCTAGGGATTCTATCCTTAAAGGTTTCTAAACATTTGGATTTATATCTCAATTTGCTTACTAAAGTCAACAATAGGAAACCTTTGCCTTGATTTCCTTGATTTCCACATAATGCACTTTGTGGGGTGAAAGAGAATTAGGACATTGGATGTCTAGTTTGAAACCTAATCAAGAGAGTGTTTTTGGTAAAAAGAACTCATTAAGCAAAGTTAATAAACAATTGGACCCCACACATGTGCTTGGTATATTTTGGTCATATGGTTTTCATGCAAGCATTGGTCTTTTGGTTTGAACTATTAGGGAAAAGCTTGTTCTTCACTATCTTGGTCTTGTAAACAAGGTCCTTCTTAGGTTCATTTAGGATCAAAATCAAACACATCATCCATTCCAAACATTTATCATCTCATCCTCCAAACAACTTTAGAGCTTTGGAAACATCATTATCTAGACTTGGGTACATCCCTAAACCAAATCAAAATCATTTGTTTAGTTAGGTGTGTGTGATACTTAGTTAAATTATCACTTATTTGGACGATTTCATCCTAAGATAACATCTAAAATATTAGGGTTTACAAGTTCATTATCCAAATCAAACCAATCAAAATCAAATCCTAAAGTCTAGCATTGATCCAAAATTCCTAAACGTTCAACACCCATATCATTCACCCCTTTCATCCTTCATCTCATCATTGGTCTTGAATGCCCTAGAGGTTCAATTTTGCAACAAGGTTAAAACACAAGAATAACATGGAATATAAACTAGATCCATACATCATGAGCAGTCTAAACCAACCAAACTATCAAAACCTTACAATGCCAATTGATTTTCATAACTCACATTTATACAATTCGTACATGGGATCATTATCTCCTACAAACCTCAATGGTACAAAAAATGTGAGTATGTGGTAGATTTAAATCCAATTCCAAACTTAAAAATCTATCAACCAAACACTCAATGCATGAGTCTTCAACAAAACAACACCATCCCACCAAATCCATACATGCCAAATGTGAATATACCAAGTACAATTTTTCCAAACATGAACATTTCAAATCCACCCTTGGTAAACTTTGGGATAGATATGTTTTTGAATCATACAAATGTTGTTCAAAGTCCAAACAAGATGTTAATGACTCCATGCATTGATCCAAGTCAAGGTAACACAATGCAAAATCAAAGTTACCTAAATCAAGACAATGTGATTCCCAACCACAACAATGTTCAATTTCAACCTATAATGCCAAATCTAAACATCATCCCAAATCAGAACATTGTCCAAAATCAATTTTTCCATGATCCCATTCAAACACCCCAAGTATGTATTCCAAACTTGCTTGAACAAAAACTAAATCAACTACATCAAGGGTGTCTAAATCAAAATCAGGATCAAATTTCACTAGATCAACTTGCTTCACTTTCCAAGATAGTCGATTCATTGCACCAAGATCAATCACCACATCTCCAAAATCAACCACCACAAGGTCAATTCAAAGTGCAAATCTCACAAGGGAAAAAACAAAAATACACACCACTTGGGAGACCAGTCAAATCAGTCATGCAACAATGGGTACAAGAAAATCTCATCAAACTCCTTGTTTATGGGAACTATGAAGAACCCCTAGTTAAACCACCAGGGTATAATGAGGAGCACCATTGTGATTTTCACAAAAAAAAAGGGACACACAACATCAAGTTGTATTCGACTCAAAAATCTCATCCAAGACCTGATTGATCAAAAGATAATAGCTATTGGGGACAATAATCAGAATTCAACCACTAGCGATAGCATTAAAAATCTATCCACCATAATTAATGAGAACAATGATCAAGACCTATCCATCAATGAGCACATGGAAGATGTTTCCACTTCATTCAATGACCAACTCATCATACATCAAGAGCCACTTTTTAGTCATCTATTTCAAGGAGTGTTACAATTATTTGATCCTATTGACATAATGCACGATCCATCGACCAATGATCATGTTGAAAATGTCTCTACATCACCTAATGAGTTAGAGGACATATCTCAATAATTTATTCCAAAGCATGATCAACATCTTTCACCAAAGTCTAGCAATGGTCCTTTCCAAGACATATTGACATCCTTTGACCTCATGGTTACAGAAGGGATCCTCAACTCAACATTTGATCCAAGTCCACTCAAAGATCAAGAGGATATTGAGCCATTTCCCATGTCTAATTACGACATCCAAGAACCCTTTATAAGTATTCTGTCCTTTGAAATTGACCCATGTCAAGAACTTGACCCAAAGCATGTCGAAAGCAATTCCAAAATCATTCAAGATCAAGAATTTGTATCTCCAAGATACTATAATGATCTAATGGACACTCTCCTATCTATACAAGATATCGCAAATGATGATCACATCCACATAGAACATACTCTTCCATCTACCCCTGAGATGCTTTCTTTGGATGGACACGTAAATGATCTTCATTCAGAACAGGATTCCTTTACTCCTGACATTATTACACAAAAAGAGCAAGTTATTGATTCCTACAGTCAAATAGATTTGTCAACATCAGGATAAGATATATCTCAAATTTAGACCGAGGACATCATGTATGAAGATATCCAGCATTATCCACTCAAGGAGACAAGTCAGACAGAACAGGGTATTTCGGAGTCAGCGAAGCAGCAAATTGAAATCATGTCATCTGTAGTGGTCATTTATCAGAGAATGCTTACTGAACAAGACATCTTAAAACAAGCAGAATCAAAGAACAAAGGCACTACTACCAACATATTGGGGGCAACTATGTCTCAAGCAAACGTCAACATAGGGAGCACGAAGAATCCTTATGATGAAATCGATGCCAATAATACAACTAGCCACGTCACGAATCTTCATCCACCCATCACCCCATCCATGAATTGGGACCAACGTTAAAATAAAGATTTAAATCAAAGCACAAGGAACATTATCAAAAAAAAAGAAGTAAGGAAGCATAATGGACAAATCAAATACATATGGATACCAAAAAATACAAAGAAATATTATCCCTATCAAACTCCATTAGTCAAAGAAACTATGGGGAAAAATCAAAAAGGGAAATGTATCCATCAAAGACGTCCACAAAAGAAAAAGCAGGCTTCCCATGTGATGTATAAAGTATATCAAGCAGTTGGTCCTAATTCCACGCACACTTCCGTATCCACCCATCATTGCGGAAAAATCAAAAAGGGAAATGCATCCATCAAAGACGTCCACAAAAGAAAAAGCAGGCTTCCCATGTGATGTATAAAGTATATCAAGCAGTTGGTCCTAATTCCACGCACACTTCCGTATCCACCCATCATTGCTCATCTTCCCAAGTTTGGAGAGTCAAAGGTTCCAAACTATCAACCAATCTATCTTTTATTCCTAAACACACTCCATCGATGCCTCCAAGCATGATATCCAATTCTCAAATTGACCATGTATTGGCAACGACCCTTTATCATAAGGATTCAAAAGGCATTCTATCATGATGTGCACACAAAGACAAAGTTAACCCTAGTATCAACAAAGTAGATCGAGAATCCCAAAAGTTACATTCAAGTGCACATATCTTGGCAAAGCAACTTATTCAAGCAGTGTATCAATGGAACATTATGACATAAGCATCTACATCAACACCATAAGTTGATTCAACATGAGCTTAAAATCTTTTAGAAAAGTCCAAAAAATAAAATAAAATAAAAATTAGAAAAATGATTGAAAACAGTAAAGAAAAAAATCATCCTCTAGTGAAAACCGCATGGGTGGCGCTTTGGACAGGTACCATGATGAAAACCTAGAAAACATGCGTCATGTGTAGAATCGAGCATCTACGTTAGCCACTTTAGGTGAAATCATCTCATACCATCCATAATAAATCCAACATTCCATCCATATTATCATAAATCCATTCATCCATGAACCATTTATCCAGTCCATTTTCATCCATCTGCATCTATAGTCCAAATTATCTTGATCTTGACAAAACTTTGGTGCATACTTTACACCTACTTATGATAAACATCTTAACATGGGTCATTTTCACTGATCCTATCCTACCCAACATTATTTGAGCCATGAAGCACTATCCAAATGAGCTTTCTTTATCTGAACACCTTATCTTATCACAAGATAATCCATATCGCTCCATCCATACATCTATCCAAGCATCCACCCATGGCATTCCATACATTGCTAGACACTAGGGGCAGATATTTACATCTTGCTTCGGGAATAAATCTTGATCTATATCCTCCGACTTATGTGGTGATCTGAACATTGGAAAACATGAAATAAAATTGGTCGAAGGACTTGTGAGCAAGAATCCAAATCACTAGCCCATGGCATATTTTAACGAGAAGATTTCCTTATCAAGTTTTATCGAACATCAATCCAAGCAATCAATATCAATTGCATCTAATTTGCACCTTAGCATCACATAAAATAATTCAAAACATCTTTTGTTTCAAACCAAGCTTCAAAATCCCGATCAATCAAATCCAATCAATCCATCGTCATCTTGGGAGATCCTTCCCAATCCTTGTGTTGCTTAACACTATCCGTACATTGTTGTGTATCCTCAACAATGTTATCATCATCAATTCCTCATCATATTGGGATATCCATCCTAATCCTTGTGTTGCTTAACACTATCCTTGCATTGTTGTTTATCCTCAACAATGTTATCATCATCAATTCATCGATCTGATCAATCAACCCTAGCTTGGTTTTCAACAAAATCCCAAATAGAGCACTGATATCATCACACATATCCATATCCAAAACATCAAAATCGTGTGAAAATATCCAAAAGCATCAGAAAATTAGAAAATCCAAAAACATTTGAAAACACAAAACACAAAAAAAATTCAAAAAACCAAGAAAATCCAAATACATCCAAAATCATATCAAAATTCAAAAAACATTCATAAAACATGGTTATCTGAACTACGTCATCTCTGAACTTAAACGTAGGCAAGGCTAATCTTTGATCAGTCCCTGAGACACAAAATCCAAAAACATTCATAAAATCTCAGAAAACCCCAAAACATTTGAAAATTGAAAATCAAAACATTTGTAAAATCTTGAAAAATACCAAAAACAACCTCAAAACATGTTAAAACACCAAAAACATCCAAATATTTGAAAAATTCATTCATCTCATCTCACTTTCACCCACAATAAACATCACTCACAATAAACAATCATCATCCCCAACCTTTGGTGAAACAGTCGGAAACAAGTCTAGCAGGTTAAAAGTGAAAACTCAATCGTCAAAGTCTCAAGTCTAGGTCAGTACGTAAACAATTTGGTCAACTCTTTGTGTCAATAGCCTATCATCCAATCAGTCCCATATCAAATCATCTGATATCGTCATGTCCTAGGATGCATCTTTCCTATAATGGACATCAACATTAGGCATCACCGTAGTTTAGTCTTGGCTAGCGGTATGAAGAACATTAGCTTGTTTGTTTACTTTATCTTTGTCCTTTTGACTTATCTTATTGCGCTCATTTCGATGAACTCTCGATGATGTCCCAAACGAAAGGATTTAGAGAGAAAGGAATGGGGAAATGATCATTATCTTTTATCTGTTGTGCTTGTTGGATATTCTTGTAATATAACCTTGGTCATGCATGATTTGTTTGGTTTGTAAGGAGGGTGTTTTAGGTTTCTTATTGACCACATAGGAAGGCTTGCTTTTCTATGTTTTGGTCTAAGATATTTGAAATACTTGAACTATATTCTGAATAAGGTTCTATATGTCAAGTGTGAACAGGAGTACTCCTATCTGATTGTCGAGTCAAAGTCCATCACACTAGGTACAACGCCATCCTGGTTCTTTATACCTTGATGCATCGTACTTCTGTGTGTAATCAAACATAAGGTAAGTGGCCCTTTTTAAAGTCTCAATTCCTGATAAGCAAATCATCCATTTCTCATCATCACATCTCATAAAGTTGGCTTGTTGAATCCTCTTGTCATCATCTCATTTCTTATTTTCCGCACTAACATCACGTCATGATCAGGTAATCATCACCACCAATGCATCCATCTTGCATCCACAAACCATAAGCATACTGAAAATCATATCATATCATATAGGAAACACTAATCATCGCATATGCATGTTCATCATCATAATATAGATCCGTTAGTCTAACTATCTCATACAACCATACATTTGCATAAAACATCCATTGCATAATCATATAGGCATCATCACATCATATCATCATTTAAGTTGTTTAGGATAATATAGATTGGTTATTGTAAGCATCTTAAAACCATCTCATTTGCATCATCATCACAACCATCCATACGTCCATCTTGAACCTCTTTGTCATGAGATCGACCCTCAAATTGAATCTTTTTCACTTGATCTCTTGAGGGGGCAATGTACCAGTGTACTTCTTTCCGCTGGGGCATCGAAAAAATTAGTTTTTTTTTGAATTTTGATTGCGATAAGTTTATTCTTTGAACCAACGCAGCAAGTACATTGCTTCAAAGAGGGGCAAAATGTAGACATGAAAAATATCCTGATCAACTAACTTCAATTCTTCTTTAATCACCCCTCTATTAACCATTTAATCAACTCATCTTAATTCCTCTGTTAATCAAATAAATCAAATTTATTTGATTAAATCATTATCCTCTTTTGATTAAATAAATCATTTTAATCCTAAAGTCCCCCTTTAATTAAATAAATCAATCTTATTTTAATTAGCTTCTAAAGTTCTTCATTTAATTAAATAAATCAAACTTATTTAATTAAACCACTAACATCTTCCCTTTAGCTAAATAAATCAAAATATTTATTTAACTAAGTCTAAATCATTTTCCATCTCCTTTTGATTTATTTTAATCCATAAATCTAAGTCAAAAAGTCAAATCACCTAATCTTCACTTAAGTTAACTAAATCATGATTAAGGTTAAATCTAATGCAAGTCCCATCCTCTAGCTTTTCCCACTTGCACAAATAAATTAATTTAACTAATTTATTAAATCTTCATTTTCTCTCAACAAGGCATAAAAGTGGAATATTCCCCCATTTCAAATCTCCCTCTCAAATGACTTGTCCCTTCCAACATAGCATTAACTCCCCTCTTACATGTCCCCCACTTGGCATTTAAGACCCTTTCTTCTCCCTCCAACAAGCCAAATTTTAAATTTGAAAAAACACCTAATGTCATTTATTGGCACATTCATCAAAACATGCACATCCTTGCCCCATTCACATGGTGAGAAGTGGCTTCTTCCTATTGGTTGGGTTTTTATCCCACATTCATCCCTTTTACCTCTTCTCTCATCAAAATCTTCTATAAATGGAGAGGCTATCCTTCATTTGGATCATCCACAATCTTCATGCAAAGTTACTCTCTTCACATTGAGAGCTAATTTTGTCCACTTCATTGTCATGGCATTGCATCTTCGTCATTTGAGCTTATCAAGGGTTGGGAAAGGGCCACTTTTCATATCAAAGTGGCACCAATCCAATATGGGATAGGTATACTTCATGTTTTTCTTTATATGCTTTAGTTATCTTGTTATTGGATTGCATTTTAAAGCATGTCGGATTATCTCATATGGATATTGAATATTTGATTTGTTTTGAAATACTAATCATGCTAATGTCTTGTTTAGAATTTTAGCCATTTGTAGATTTTCACATCCACAACTTTCTAAATGCTTTGTACATGATGTGATGGAAAATGATTATGTATCTAAATGTATGGATGATATGAAAATGCAAGTTAAATAAATGAATGTTGTGAAAATGATAAATGATGATGAAAATTATAAAGAATGATTTTGAAAGTGAAAGAAAATGAAAATGTTAATGATAGTGAATGAAAATGATAATGATAGTGAAAATGAATGAAAATGATAATGAAAATGAAAATGAATGATAATGAAAATGAAAATGACGGAAAATGAGCAGGTATGATAATGAATGTTATGATAATGAATGAAAATGATAATGAAAATGAATGAATGATAAATGAATGATATGATAATGAAAAATGATAATGATAATGAAAATGAATGAATGATATGATAATGATAATGATAATGAAAATGAATTAATGATAATGATAATGATAATGAAAATGAATGAAATGATAATGCAACTGAAATGGATGAATGATATGAAAATGATAATGATACTGAAATGAATGATGTTTTTTTGTTTTTGTTTTTGGTAATGTCAAATGTACTCAATCCTTTGTTTAGAGAGATATGTTGTCATTGATGCTTTGCCAACGTTGGAAAATCTATAATGCAAATGAAAAACTAACATGAATACAATCTATATTAACCATTCAGATTTGTCATTTTGAGAGCTCTTTTATGCTTGTTTATCATCATCAAACTTTTTGAAATGTTGGAAGTTAGTACAAGCATCAAAGGGGATATTCACACTGATGATGACCTGAGTACAAATTTCATGATTTTTGATATAGCAAGGTAATACAAGCATCAAGGTATAATTAAACCAAGATGACCTGAGTATTGCTTGCATAAACAAACAAGAGTTAACCCTTTTCCTATGTAAATTCTAAAATGCCATCAATGATACGTTGTAGAGCATGTCCCATGAAAAATTTGCACAGTAATAATGGTCAACTCACAAACAACAGACAAAGAAAAATCATACTCCTTCCTTGCTTCTCTAGTCTAGGACATCATCGAGTTGCTCCAGAGGTATGATAAAAAAAATCCATAAAAACAATAATTCGACCTTTGCTTAAAGTATTTCAATCATCATTCATATTAGATCATCCATTTTGATTTGAAAAACCTAATGTTATGCTTTTCGATGAGTGTTTTGATCATGTATGATTGATTACCAAATGTTATCTTGTCATTGTGTTTTGGTTTTGTTTGACGCATTCGTTGTACTGCCATTTGTCTGTTGTGATAGCTCAAAAGTCAGTTGCCCCCGTTGAGTCTGTATTTTGCTCCTAGTTAGACACAATTGATTATTATGGATATGTACAATGTTCACCAAACCATGATGAAAGACGATTGCCTCTATGATGCCTAAATGATGGATAGATAAGATGTTGATAGGATGGAGGATATGAACTAATAGATGGAAGAGACAACTTTTTCACAAATAACGCTTGATTGCCAGGTTTTCACCATTTGTTTTTATTGCACTTTTTCAGTTTAGATGATTTTTTTGTTGTTACCAAGACGCCTGTTTGCCAGGTTTTCATCAAAGCAACGATCTTTTTGATTTTTTTTTTTATATTTTTTATCTTTTTGATTTTTTGTATTTTGATCTTTTTGATTTTTGTATTTTTTATCTTTTTGAATTTTTTGTCAAAGGATGCCTATTTGCCAGGTTTTCACCTTGATGACAATTTTTTCTGGACTTTTTCTATTGTTTTTGGTTTTTTTTTAGGACTTTTTCTGATGTTTTTGTATTTTTTAGGACTTTTTTCTGTTGTTTTTGTTCATACATAGAACTTCTTAAGATGAATGTTATTGATCGGTTCTTCAAATAGGTCCCCTTCAGGTGTAGACAATTGATAAGCTCCAGAACCATATACTACAATGATGACAAATGGACCAAGCCAATTTGGTTTGAACTTTCCTTTCTTTTCCCTATCTTGTTGATTGTGGGGATTTTCTTTCAGGACTAGGTCATCTAAGTCTATGATTGTAGCTACGAGACATGACTTGTTGATAACCCTTCAAGTGATCAGCTGCATGTTGTCGTCTCTCATCTAACAATTCTAGTTCTTGCAGTTGGGAAACTATGTAGTCTTCATCAGTTATGAGTCACTTCAGTGAGACTCTAAGTGAGGGTATCTCAACTTCTAATGGAAAGATCACTTCTACTCCATAGATCAAAGTGTATGGGGTGGCTCCTATTGGTGTGCAAATTCTAGTTCTATAGGCCCACAAAGTTGGATTCAATTGGACATGCCAATCATGACCAACATCATTTATTGTCTTCTTCAAGATTTTTAGAATTGTTTTATTTGAAGCCTCTGCTTGGCCATTTCGTTGTGGATAATAAGGTGTAGAGAACCTGTGTTGGATATGGAATCTTTCACAAAGTTCATCAAAATTATGATTCTTAAAAGGTCTCCCATTATCAGTGATAATGGAGTTGGGAATACCATACCGACATATGATGTAATTCAAGATAACAAATGAAATTTTCTTGTCGGTTACTGTTGTCAAAGGAACAACTTCAATCCACTTAGTAAAATATTCAGTTGTCGTGATTATAAACTTGTGTCCATTGGATGAAGAAGGATGAATTTTGCCAACTAGATCTAGTCCCCATTAAGAAAAGGGCCATGTTGTAGTGAAAGGCTGCAACTCTTGAGTAGGAGCATGAATAAGGTTCCCATGTATCTAACATTTTGGACATTTCTTTACAAAGGTGAAGGATTCCCTTTCCATAGTTGGCCAATAATAACCCATTCAGACATGTTTCTTAGCTATGGTCAATCCACTTGAATGAGTTCCACAAATACCACCATGAACTTCTTGTAAGGCCTTTTCAGATTCATCATGTTCAAGACATCTAAGGAGTGTACCATCAAGACCACATCGGTAAAGGGTGTCAACGATTAAAGTATAGCGAGAAGATTGGCGTATAAAGTTTCTCTTTTGATTCTAGGACAAATCCGGGGGTAAGCTATTATCTTTCAAGTAGGTATAGATCTTTCCATATAAAGGGGAATCAAAACCAACCAAATGACAGATGATTTGGGTCTCAGGATTATCATAGGCAAGGGAAAACAATTGTTCCACCAGGAATTCATATCGAGTTTGATTTTATGATAGTTGTAGTAGTGAAGCAATTGTAGCCATGGCGTCTGCAGCTCTGTTGTCAATTCTCAGAATCTATGTGAACTTGATTTCAACAAAATATTTCTTAAAATAATCAACCATGTTCTTATAAGGCACTAACTTGTCATCTTTGGTCTGATAATCATCATTGATTTGGTTAATGACAAGTTGTGAATTGCCATAAACTTGTAGCTCTGTGATCCTCCATTCCAATGCCACTCTCATTCCAGTAAGCATTGCTTCATATTCGACTATGTTATTGGTGCAAGGAAACATTAATCGATAAGATTTTGGAATTGTATGTCCCTGAGGAGTGACAAAAAGAACTCCTGCCCCTGATCCATGTTGTGTATGGGATCCATCAAAATATTGTGTCCATGACTGCTTTGTTGTTGTTGTGAAAACATCTGCATCAGGAAATTCAATATGCATTGGATGATTTGTTTGTAAGGGTGCTTTAGCCAGCTAATCTACTATGACTTGTCCTTTGATGGCCTTTCGATCTACATAGTGGATATTGAATTCACTCAAGATCATTACCCATTTGGCTAGCCTACCTGTTAAGGTAGCTTTACTCAAGATGTACTTTAATGGATCAATTTTGGCCACGAGTTTAACTGTATGGGCTAGCATATAGTGCCACAAATTTTGAGAAGAAAATACTACTATTAAACAAGCCTTTTCAATAAAAGTTTAGTTGAGCTCGTGACTTGTTAAGGTCCTACTAATGTACTACACAACTTGTTCTTTTCTTGTTTTATCCTATTGTGCCAATAATGCCCGCAAGGATACTTTTGTGGCTGAAATGTAAAGTATGAGAGACTCTCCTGGTACTGGTGGAACCAAGACTGGTGGACTCATCAAATATTTCTTGATTTGATTGAACGCTGCTTCACACTTTTCTTCCCATTTAAAAGGAACATTTTTGTGCAAGAGATGTGTGAAAGGAAAACTCTTGTCTGCTAGTTGTGCGATGAACCTTCTGATAGATTGTAGTCATCCTTGCAATGATCGAAGCTGATTGATATTTCTTGGTGGTGGAATCTCCATGACGGATTTAACTTTTACTGGATCTACCTTTATTCCTTTTTCTGAAACAGTATATCCTAAAAGATTTCCAGATTTAACCTGAAAGACACACTTCTTTGGATTGAGTCTAACCTTGAATTTCTCCATTCTGGCAAAGATTTTAGATAAGATTTTGAGATGTCCCTCTCTTGTATAAGATTTTGCTAACAAATCATCCACATAATCTTCCATGAAAGTGTAAATCATGTCATGAAAAATAGCGGTCATCACTCGTTGGTAGGTTGCACCTGCATTTATGAGTCTTAATGGCATCACATTCCAACAATAGGTACCCCAGGGACATGTGAAAGCAGTCTTGTCTTGATCCTCTGGTATGATCTTGATCTGATTATATATTGAGAATCCATCCATGAGTGAATACATGGCGTGTCCAGCTGTCAGGTCCACAACTATGTCAATGTTAGGTAGAGGAAAATCATATTTCGGACATGCTTTATTCAGATCCCTAAAATATGTACAAACTTTGACACACCCATCTAGTTTTGATACTGGTACAATGTTAGAGATCCATTCTACATAGTCAATGGATCGAATGAACCCAACATTCAATAGTTTTTTCAATTCCTCTTTGACCAACAATGCGACATGCATATGCATCTTTCTAAGTTTTTGCTTTACTGGTTTTTCCCCTGACATTATAGACAAATGATGCATGATGAGATTAGGATCGAGTCCAAGAATATTTGCATATGACCAGGAAAAGTTGATTTGATTGGATTTCAAGAATTATGTAAACTTTGGTATCTCTTCCTTTGTTAATGAAGCAACAAGTTGTAGGATCTTTGGTTGTTCTGTAGTGTCTATGTTGATCGCTTATGTTGGCTTGATCAAAATAGAAGATCTCTCTTGGTAGTGTTTTGGGAGAGTGTCAAGTTTCTCATCCTTCAATACCTTTGAAATAAAATCACCGTCAGATATGCTCTTTCTTTTTCCTTTTTCATGATCTAACACTGCCGTTTTTCAATTTTCGCCATTAGATCAATCTTTTATATTATTAATTTTGCAACTAAGAAACTTGGCATTCTCCTGATTGAAATATTGATAATGAGATTCGCTGGTGGAACCTATTTCAAGATTGGAAGAGTGAAGGAAATTTACAATGGCCTCATCATCTTGAAATATAGGGATATCAATAGGTTCAGTTTGATCCCAATCAATAAGTTCAGGATGGATTAAAGGCAAAGGATTATCTGGTTGAGTGAGAGGGTTGTTAAGGTCATGACATAGACATGGTTAACATTCTCACTATAGGGAAGGTCTATGATGGTATCCTCTTGCCGATTATCAATCTCGTTTTGAACCGAATCATCCTCACTCGAGTCATAGTCATATTGAGGTTCAGATTCAAGTGGCTAAGTCCTTGAACTTTCTCCTTGTGTAAGTATGGGTGTATATTTTTGTATGACATCAACCTTTTTATCTCTCCAAAATTCATCATCATAAATTGTATCCCATTCATATTCATTTGAATCGGTGTCAAAGCTATCATGTAATCTAAGAATTTTTAAAGCTATTTGTTCATGGGATTTCTTTAAAGCCACTTCTTCATGAGTTTTCTTTAAAGTGACTTCTTTTGTATCTTCACCATACCCAAGTCTTGTTTTATCTTTTGGATGTGTTACTGGAGGCTGAATGGGTTCTACAATTTCTTCCTTTCTTTTACCTATAGGACCAATCCCTTCATAGCCCATCCTTTGCATTATAGCATAGCCTTTACCATATTGTTTTATAGGAAATTTGATATGTTGAACATATTCATCTTCATCCTTATATAGCCACTTGAGAATGTCTCTATCTTCGGCTTCATCTTATTGAGTATTAGCTTTGATAAATTTTCCATCAAACATTGTGATGGGTACTAAAGATTGTGCTCCTGATGTGGAGGTTGTCGCAACTTGTTGTTTGGATATTGTGGGTTGGCCATGTGATCTTGGAGAGATAGGTAAGTTAGAGAGACATAATGAATATTCTCCCACCCCATTGTCCTTTAACTACAATTTTGTGCCAAATTTCTTTATCAACTCTTTTGATTGGTCCTTATGATTTAAAGGGGAAACAACAAGAGCTTCTCTATTATGCGGTACCAAAGTGTCTTGAGTTGCTCTGAGATTAGAACAAATTTGGCTGCTAATATGATTTGTTGGTATAGTTATTTCCTATTGGTCATAAGGAAATTTGAGACATTGATGGTACGTTGACGGTATTGCTTGCATCTCATGGATCCAAGGATGACCCAAAAGTATGTTGTAAGAAAGGTCTCGATCCAAAACTTGGCAGAAAGTATTCTTTATAATAGGTCCTACTCTGATAAGCAACATGATAAGACCCTTGGAAGCTTGCTCTTCATCATCATATGCTTTAATTGTTATCTTCCTTCTTGGATCAATAAAATCTTCAAAAAATCCTAAGGCAAGGACCAACTTTAAAGTACAAATATTCAAGCCAGCTCCTCCATCTATTAAGACACGCCTAATTTGGGTCCTATGGACTATGACTTCTAGATAAAGTGAGGAATTGTGTGGATGAGACATGGAGGCATCGCCTTTTTCAGAAAATGATAGGCAAGTTGGTGAGGACAAGTGTCCCACCGTGGCTTGAAACTTGTTAATATCCAAATCAGTGGATACAGTTGTGTCGATAAGAGCCTTCTCCAAAATGTTCTTATGTGTTGGGGATATCTTGAGAAGCTCTAAGATAGAGATTTGAGCCGATGTTTTCTACAATTGATCAACTAAATTATACTGACTTGGAGGAGGGACAGTTGTTTTGGATGAACTCCCTTTTAAGACAACTTTAGCCTGTCCCCTTGTTGTTACATTGACTTGTTGATATTCTTGCTTTTCTTTGACCTTAATAACATTAACCTGTTGGTCATCTGTGTAAATGTGGTTGATTGTGGTATCATAGACATGGTTTACATTTTTCCCCTCGTCACTTGAAGATTCTTCTTTTTGATAGTTTGGAAGAGGGTCTTTAAATGCTTGATGATCTTCATTGGCATGATGTCCCTTGACTATTATTGTGCGGTTTTCTATCAAATCTTGGACTAAATTTTTCAATCCTTAACAATTATTTGTCCTATGTCCCCTGCATCTGTGGTAGTCATAGTAATACGATTCATTCCACGATGGTGGTTTGACTCGTGGCTCATAATATCTTTGAGGTGGTAAAGTGATAAATTTTTTATCTAGAAGCTCTTTGAGAGCTGACTCAAGAGATTGGCCCAAAGGAGTGAAACTCCATCTATATGAAAAAAAATGTGACTTGGGCGGATTTGCATTTTGAGTGTTGCCAAAATTATTGTTGAAGTTACCATGATTATTGCTATTGTTATAATTGGTCAAATATCCTTGATTGGTGTTGGTTCCTTGATTGGTGTTGCTATTTCCTTGATTGGTGTTGCTATTTCCTTGATTGGTGTTGCTATTTCCTTGATTGGGGTTATTGCGTGGAGTAAATGATAGATTGAAGATGGATGGTTTTTCTTTCACATTGTTTGCATCTACCACACCATCATTGACAACATTCTTGTTTCTAGTCCAAAATCTTGATTTGTCATTGTTGTTGTTATGATTGTACGAATTTGGACTAACTTTGTCAAGTTTTATCACTCCTCTCTTGACTAAGGCTCCTTCAACAGTGATTGCATTCTCAATCAACTTCTCAAATGGAGGACAATGAAGGTTGAGCCCATAACTCATTTCTTGATCAAGACTGTTAATAAAGATATCCATCTTTTCCTTTTCAGGAACTGGACAAGAATATCGTGCGAATAATCTTCTCCATCTTTGTAGGAATGTGATGAAGGGTTCTCCAATATTTTTCTTTGCTTTGCATAGATCAAGCATATTTATTGGATGTTGAATGTTGTAGGAGTATTGGGATATAAATTTGTTGATCAACTCATCAAATGTCTTGATGGGCGGAGTAATTTAGAAAGCCATTCCATGGATTGCCTACCTAAACTTTGTGGGAACAATCTCATCAAGTACGTGTCTCCGTGTGAAAATTCAAGGCTCATGTTTCTAAATTCTCTCATGTGGTTAATAGGATCTATTTTCCCATTGCATCTATCAAATTTTGGAATTTCAAAATGCTTTGGAAATGGGATCATGTTGAGATTTCTATCGAAAGGATATGGACAAATATCCTCCAAAGCATACTTCTTAGTTGTGCCCCCTTGTATTTCCTTGATTTGCCCTTGTAGTGCTCTTATTTGTTGGGTAAGAGTACTAAGATCGTTTAAGGAAATTTCAATCTTTTCAGGATCTCCTTTAAGTTTCTCCATATCATAGTCAGAGGGCAATTTAGCACCTTGGTTTGCTAATAAAAGAAAGCATCTTTCTTTATTTCGCTCTAAGATCTTTTCCATGGCTAGGTGAAATTGTGGATCTTGTTCAGCTTCTTGGAGCATTTCATCAGTTATTTCATCATTTCAACTATTTCCATGAAGCCTATGAAAAGTATTTTCTTCCCTATCACCCATGTTGCAAAGTGGATTCTCTCTTTCGTCTTCTTCTCTTTTTTGGGACCTTGTGACAACAGGCATATGCTTGAATCGAATTTTTACTAAACTTATATCACAAATGGGAGTGCAATTTGTTGGATAATTGATGCCTTAGCGAAATAGAATAATGGATCTTATTGATATGACTAAGGAATTTCTAATTTTCAGATTTTGATTCCCTGGATGAAGGATGATAGATCATGTTATGGGAGTTAAACTGAAAATTAGAAATTGATGCACTTTAAGATGTTTTGATCTTAGTTTGAAAAATGATGATTTTCACAAAAGGCCTAATGTTTCCAAGTTTTTCTCTATTGTAACAACTGATTTGGATGGTTGGAATATTGAATTGCTGGTTGTGGGATGGAAGACATTTGACGAATGGGTTGACTATGATTGTGTCTTTGTGAAAGAGCTCTTCATTGGAAATAAGCTTGTGAATATAAAGGCTCTAAAGCAAAATCATCAGTATATCCTCTAGCAAAGTCATGATATCTATGGATGAAAGTTCGATGTTCAAGCAATAATTTCCTATTTTGATATAAAAAGTGTCTCCTTTTCAAAAGTTTCTTGTAGCTAAGTGGCTTCTTCAGTTTCTTGATTCTTTTAGCAAGGGGTTTCTTGACAAATGTTGTTGATTTCCAATCCCTTAACATAAATTTCACAAGTTGATTTGTCAAAATCTTGTGTTTTTCTAGATGATCTTATTTGAATTAATGTTTTGAAAACACAAGCATTTATAAAACAATTGTTATTAAGTCCTAGAATCTAAACAATAAGTGTATGTTTAAGAATCAAACATGATCCTTTTTTATTTCCACTGGTATTTGACAAGAATACACTTCAAGTAGACTCACTCTTAAGGTCAAAAGGTCATCATAATAATCACAACCCACATCTTAAAATTGTGTTGACTCACATAGTCGTGTCATCCCCTAGACGACGTTCATGTTTTTGTCTTTTCTAGACATGTACTCAAAGTTAGATTTCTCAATCCCTTGAGCAAACAGTCCTTGGCAATTATATGGTGAGTATCTTGGGGGCAGATTCTTCCCTCCCCTTGCACTGTGAGTATTATAATGTTTGGCTACTGACTCGGTTAGCTTCTACACTAAGGTTTGTAATAAGGGTTTTCGTTCAGTGTGACAAATGATAAACTCCCTCAGGAGACCTCCCAACCTTTAGAACAAAGGCTTTGGGGATGGTTATCTTGCACACTACCGTCAAATTGTGGACTTTCCCCGAATTCGCTTTTGATTACAGTGGGTTGGAAAACTTGGCTTTAGTTGTTCCCACTTAGGTCGTTCTTGTAGGGTGAGTACTTTTTCCCACTACGACAGGCCTGCTAAAGGTTTTAACAAAGCATAAAGTGCATGAAATTAAAAGATGAGTATGACATTTTGATCACCCAGTTAAGGGGAGAGCATAGGCCTATCACCATCCAATCACAACAAACAATGTTTTTAAAGCCCAAATGACGATTTTCTATTCTTCATTTTAACCAAGATAGCAATGTATGATGACTATGCTAGGATTGGTTCATTTTAATCCAAAAACAACAAAAAAACCACTAGCTGCGATTGCGTTGGATCTAGACAACAAATTTTATAAATTACAAATGCGCTAGATTAGAGGTCATATGCGCTATAGAAATAATCATATGCACTATAGAATCAATCAGATGTGCTATAGAAATAGTCAAATGCGCTGGAGAATTTGTCATATGTGCTAGATAATCTATCATATGCACTGGAACAGTCTTCAAATGCGCTGGAGAATCAATCAGATGCGCTAGAACAGTCTTCAAATGCGCTAGAACGGGTGTTGTATGCACTAATCTGTGTCTCCAGTCATGACCTACCAGAAAACCTGCAATAAAATATTATAAACGGGGCAAGAGCCCCACGGTGGGTGCCAAAAATGTGTGTGTGAATATGTGGAAGCAACAAACAAGTTAAACAACACACTAATGAAACATTGTATCAAAAAATCTAATTTAAAATTAAACAAACTTCAAACCCAACAGATTCTTCAAAACCGTTCCATTGTCCTCTATCTTCAAGGATTCGTTTTAAGTTGCTTGCTCTCAAATTGTATAAGCAAAAGCTCAATAGAATGGCAACCTAGAGAATGCGATGATATACAAAATGCATTCTTATGCTAAATGATATGAGATAATGAAGCTATGATACGATGCTGGGATAATGAAACTAAGAACAAATTATGCAAGCTATTCTACCATGATTATTTATGCTAAGATGATAAAAGCTAAGATGTTGTGCTATGATTATGAAATCTAGGATATTAAGATGCTAAATGCTTGATTATTCAACTATAATGCTCATGCTATGCAAACAATTCTAGGATTTTCAAAAGAGCCAAGAGGTCTTATTTATAGATTTTTGAAGGCAAAAGCTTAGTTGGCAAAGATCAACGGTTGAGATTCAGTCTGGTAATATGAACGGTGAGAGATGGAGAAGTTGGAGAGAAAGGTGGAAGCTAGAGAAAAAGAAGGAAGATGATTCCTTCCCACAAAAACATTTCACTCAAAAATAGAGGAAACTTGCCATTTGTCAAGTTTAGTTATGAGTTAGTTTTGGTGGTTGAGGATAATTTAACAATTAAATAATAAAATTATTTAATTTCATGTGACATGTGGATTTGGAAACTTCTAATTAAATATTGAAAAATATTTAATTATGTGTGGAATATGGATAAGAAGTTTCTAATTAAATATTTAATTATAAGTGAGATGGGCTTTTAGAAGATTTAAAGATGATTTTATGATTTTGGAAAAAGAAGAATATCTACTTTATTCAAAATAAAGCAATATGATAATTAAATTAAATAAATTGTAAAACTTATTTAATTAATTAGGAAGAATTAGAAAAGTGATTAAATTAAATAAGTAATTAAACTTATTTAATTAAGATAGAAGAATTATAAAATGAACAATATAAATAAATAATTAAGTTTATTTATATGTAGATTGAATTAGAGATTTAATTAAATAACTTGTATTTAATTAATTACTAGACTTATTATAATGTGACCATTTTTAGGTGTATACACATACTCTCACTAAAGTGGGGGCTAAATGTAGTGTAGGACATTGTATACCTTTACAATTTCACACTATGTATGGGTCCCTTAATTTATTGGGCTTTAGTAAGCTTCTAATTTGACAAATTATGCATTCCAAAGCCTTATTTTCCCTATTTTATGAAAGTAAACCAACATTAAATAAATGCAATCAATAATTAAATCACCATGGAATATGTGTGTCTTGAACTTATAGGCCAAGATCCATTCGTCCATGGGTGAATGGGTCCCCTTTAAGTGCCAAGACCCATTTTAAAATTTGTTTTTGGCGGTATTTTAATGATTCAAATTCAAATTGCAATTGTTGGCTTTTGGAATCTAAGTTTTGAGAAATTAGATAGACACCTATAAATACATAGTATTTTTATTATTTGAAATCTAACTAAAATGAAGAACACACTTTATGAGAAAAATTCTATGAACATATATTATTTTCAAGAGCATTCAAGAGCAAACTCATCAATCGTTTCTTACAACAATCAAGATCCTAACATCATATTTAGGTTTATGTGTGTTCATGTCATCTTATGAAGGCTAATATGCATTGTTGATCCTAAAGCATCCAAGCATTTCAAGTATCCAAATCAATCAAGCAAAGCAAGATTGAGTTCCTTGGAGAGATGTGTTTGACTTCAGTCCTCTAAGGGAAGCCATTGAAGGGTGGTGAGTTGTAGCAAGCATTGTTCATTAATCATTTCCTTCTTTTTTCATTATCTTTCTATCAAGGTTTAATTACCAAACTTGGGGTTTGACCAAGGCAAACAGTTGTACAAACAATTTTTTTTTTCCTGTTTGTGTATGTGCAGATTACAGGTGGGTGAAGAATTAAAGATATCTTGAAGGAGCAATTTTGCATTGTTGCATTTGTTGTCATCATTGTTACCAAGCCACAAAAACTAAGTTGTAGAATTTATTTTTTACTTTTTGACAGTGGGGCCCGTGATAAACAAAAAGAGGAGATGCGAGTAAAATATTTTACTCACAAAGACTGAATATTAGGATGTAGATGCCCTCCAAAACTTGTTGAATTATCTTTATTCGTGCAAGGGAATTTTTTTTCATCAAACACAACATAATAAGCAAAGGTCTCCATCACATTCCTCTTGAGCCCAACATGCAAGAGACTAACGACTTGTTTGACTTTTTTTATTTCAAAGAGCAACGATGATGCATATAGCGTCCCCTACCAGGCCTTCTTATGGGTATTCACTCAGATGTCCAAAGGTAGCTTCCATGCTGGCTATGTATTTTGGACTCACTAGTCTCTCAACAGCTTTGGCACCCCATGTAAATTTTCTAGAAGTCCAGATGATGTTATATATAAATCTCTCCAAGAGTGTAGAGTTATGGACGTGGACTTGTGTAAGGAAGTTCTCCCCTATGATCCTCTTTATTACTACTTCAACATTATTCCTTATAAGGAATACTTCCTTTAGCTGGTCTACTACTATCCGCCTCATAGATCTGCATTCCACGCCTTTGATAACAAGGTAATCGCCTTTTGAAGTTGCATCACTTGAAGTGATCGACATTTTGAGAATGAATTTGAGATGTGAAGAATGAAGGAAATTCCATCAAATTTATAGAGAAAGGAAATGACTGTCATAAACATAAGGTAAGTCACAAGAGATTTTCTTAGTAGCAATTAGTGAGAAAGGATGCTGCCAAATTCATTGAATTAAATTAGCACAATGAATAATGTGATAAGATTGTTAGATTTTTGGTTGGATAGGCTTCGATGCTGGTGTGAAATCTTTTGAAATTAAATCTGCTCGCACACATATGATCATAAGAGAATATGTAATTAAATGCAAAGGTTAGAATTTGCAAGTTTCTCACATGTACGAACAGCCATGAGGCTTGCATACATGTAGTGGGGATATATTTTCCCACTATACTCGACTTAATGTGAATCATGTAATTATGAAATTTTAAAGGGATGATAAATATTTAGGGAGTTCACTAGAAAATATCTTGATGGCAGTTACCAACCATTCATTTTGAAAGTGACAAATACGAAAATCGAAATGGTTTTTAAGAAAAGAGAGCTATAAATATGAAATTAAAAGGCATTGGAAGGGTCCAAACTTTTGATTTTTGATTACACTATGATGTAAGGGGAAATAATAAAGAAAGATCATTATGACTCTCGTTTTTAGAAATCCTTCATTATCTATGAACATTGGAGATTTGGATATAATATTAATGTTTATGTTTGTCTTTGAACTTATATAAATGTGTGTTATTTCCTTCGTGAATTGAATGCTTATTGATATTACATCTATTCTCAACTAGAACTAAGTGAGGCTCTATCTAAAGATCATTTATTTGTTGTTGATGCTTCGATCTGTGAATCAAAGTGTTAGCATAGTTATGAACCAATGTTAGTTATGCCTTTCTTGCTTTCTAGTAAAAAGCATACATGACCTTTTAAGTTCATAGTTTCAAGATCTTATAGAAATTCCAAGAGGGAGTTGTACCTCATTAAAATTCAAAGGAAGATCACCAATGAAATGGTGATCTCTCCAACTGTTTGTTGCTTATTTGTCTTTGTTATGGGCAATATAGAGTCATACTAAGTTTATTATTAAAAAGACAAATTTGTCAATGAAAAAATACATAACAAAACCAAAATTTGGCTTCCCTTATAACCACCATCTTCCATGCGGTTGAAAAAATTGGTATCCTAAAGCGACATAAGTTGAAACTTAAAAGGAGCCTTGTTGGGGTTAGCATACAATGTAGAGGAGAATTTGATATGCCAATGTTATGACTCTTTCCACCCCAATTTTTTGAATGAGAATCTCAACTATCACCTATCCAAAAATTAGACATAAGAAACATATCCATTATTTTAGATATTACTTCATTCCCACACCTTCTATTGCTCCAAGATAAGAGACCATTACTTGGCTTCACATCCATCAAATTGAGGAAGGACATATTATCTCTAATCAAAGAAAAAGATATCCAAAACAACTAGTGCCCCCTAATATTTCATCCAAATTGCTAATAACATTGAAATATCTAGTAGGAATCTAAGGAATAAAGGTTACTATAGCATATATATATCTAATTTGGGGCAAAAAAAACCTTACCTAGAAAATCTATTTGAGCATAAGCATTAGAGAGTACAAATGTTTCTCTAGAATCAAAGCTATAAGTTACCATTGAGGTTAAATTTTTGTTTCCTACCCATCAAATTGGAGTGATCTTACAATGATACCATAAGCAGGCAACTCCATCATCCATACCTTGGGCACCAATACACTGATGCCAAATCCTAGTCATGTTGATCATATCTTCCATTGAAAGCTTTCTCCTAAATAAATATAATATCTAGTTTATTCTCATAAATTAAATCTTGAGTTTCTTTTTTATCGAGGGATGCTTCCCAAACCCCTAACATTCCAAGAGATTACAATCATTTTTAGGGGTACAAAAGTGAGATTCTAGTGTCTTAATAACACTAGATTTGACCAATCACTCCCCTATGAATTTTAATTTTTCTTGATCTTCTCCTTCCAACCTTTGAAATTTTATAATTTGCAAACCTAATAGAGGAGGAACCTTCCTTTTTCCATCTTCCGTTTCCCTAGATTTAGATAATGGATCTATAGATACATTTAATTCATTTGCTTCTAGTTGAAAATCTACCATCTTGATAGAGTCAAATTCTGTTAAAGAAAATGCTTCTTTCTCTTATGGTTTGTCAAATTGCTATACACTCTTGGTAGTTGGGTATCCATGGTTTGAGAATCCATGCTCTTTAGGATTTAAAAGTGTGCCGGTTGGAGTCGATAGAATGCTTGAATCTAAGAAATTGATTCCTTGTTTGGATGGGATTTTATCTTCATTCATTCTACCTCAAAGATTTATATAAAATAAAATTTGTTTTTATATAGCCCTCTCAAAGTATCTTTTTATTGTTGACTCATAACCTTCCCTTTAGATCAAGTTTCATAGGAATACGTCCATTAGCATATGCCTGTTTTGGATGGGTTGGAGCTTTGCTTTTTACCCTTGGATTGAATGTTTATGGATAAGGAGAGGGTTGAGGGGGGTCTAGGATTCATCTTTGGATAGTTTCTTTGAGTTACCCATATACATAACATGCTTGACAACATAAAGGAAGATATTCATAATAAATTTATTGAATCCAACTCATACAACCCAATCTAATCCCTAAAGAATATGGAAGATGATTATTCAAATTAATCTCGACACATAAATGGGAAATATTAGCTACCTTTCCATCCAGAGTTTGGTGAGATGGTCCCAAGGGTTTTCCAATAACTATTATGATTGATTGAAGGATGTCTTATCTCCTAAACTCCATCGAAAGCTTGGGAAGTAGAATCCAAGCATGAATCTTAGTAGGTAGCTCCTCCATATGATCAAACTCTACATGCCAAGGTTTGATAAATAAATCCTCTTGATTGCAGAAATACGATCCTCCCTCAAGATCATATTCTCATATGCCATTCTAGTAAACACCATAATAAAATACCCCTCTATAGCTAGGATTATTTCTATGTCATCTCTGGATTCCAGTTCCTTCAAGCCCAAGCCTCTATAAATTATAGAAAAATATAAAGTCCCATAAACTTGCATATTAGAGCATGATGTGATAAATAGAGTACATCATTCATAATAGACTCTAGATTAATAACCAAGATTGGCTGATCTTTACTTTCTCTAAATAATCAATAAGATTCAAATGATTAGAGTTTTTTTTCTCTAATCTAGTTTCTTTCGTAACATGCAAAATAAATTGGATGGCCTTTGCATGAACTAAAGAAGAGGGTTCCTTCAAATTAAGGACAAATTTATAGGAGAGGTTAGAGGGGTCCCCCAAACCCCCATTAGACACCATGTAGGTTACCACACTTGCAAAACCAAGAGGAAGATGAAATAGCTTGGAGGGTTTAAAAAAAGAGAAAAAATAAATAGTATGAGGAGTCACTTATACATGATATTGTTGCACCTTATGATTAATTTATTTTACATGTCATGATGGTTCTATGCCCATATCTATCAATGTTCATTTGATATGCTACCTCGTACCTTAACGATGCAAAGCACCAATACATTCATGTTTGTGAGAACACCATTATATCCTTTGATGTTTGAATATTCACTTTACATTCATTTTAAAGTGAGTGATATATACTATGTGATACCTCGTCACTCTAGGATTCACATACACCTCAAAGTGAGAGCAAAATATAATGGTGAACTTTGCAATACCCATTGCCATTTCCCATTTAGTTTTGTGCCCATTTTGAGGAGTGCCTTCATATATTGAAATATTGACAAATATTTTGATGCAAAGTTTGGTCCCTTACCCTTTTCCACCTACCTATTCATCATACACATTCCTATACACTTATTCCTTACTCCATCCATATATTCACACATCTCCATACATTTTCCTATTTATATATTTATTACATGTTAGAAATTAGGATATTAGGATACTAATCATTATAAACAAAATATAAAATAAAATGAGAATCATACAAGTATATGTTTTACACATTACACAAGATATACAAGGAGAAAACTCTTCCAGATAAAAAAACTCCATAAAATAATATTTTATTAAAACACTTACAAAAAATAGTCTATTAAAAAATATATTGAACTTGTGGACACTCCTCTACATGCTTCCACATGGTCAATAATACCTTCTATGCAAAGTGATATAATTCACTATATATCTTCAAACTCACATGCTTTCAAATGGGAGAGAACCTTTTTAAATATAGGATAAATGACGATAAAACACCTAAAGAGGTATAAGTCACACCTATTCAACAACCACCATTCATAAATAATTAATAATCTAATAGTTATTAGACTATAATTATTTTAAATGAGATATGCTTAGTAAAGCATATAATATATAAGGTTTTATAACCTTATATTAGAATAATATAAATGTTGTAATGATATGACCCCTAATAACATTATGTTCTAACATTACACATGTTACATGCACATACTTCCAAATACTCACTATCCATTCTAATTAGTTCCTTCTTATATCATGATTTCCTTGGTCATGGGGTAGATCTTGTAGTTGGGAACTTGATCCCTTCAAATTCAAAATTTGATCTACTCTCGCTTATATCTTTGTTGCCAAGGACCGACTCAACACAAATTTGAGCAATTTATTACTATCATTATATTTAAAAACATTTAATGTGTTCATTTTACACCTTTGAAATTAATAATCCCTCTCTCATTAAAAGGAATCTAAATTCACACAAGCATTCTTGGAGCATATGCATGTCTAAAAAGTGCTATTTTTAATTCTTTATATACATTTCTATGGTTGACATAGGAGAATGTGCCCTTTAGCAACATAATTAGAACCCTTCCATGGTGATTCTAAATATCACCAATCTTGAAATATCATAAAAGGAGTAGAATAGGTGTATATTATTCAGGCAAATAGTAGAGTAGATTTTTATATTGTGTATGGATAAATTTGGATATAGAGGATGAATCTATGACTAGATACTTGATCTAGACACACATATTTGATATCAAGAAAAAGATAGATCTATGTAGATTCTAAGACATTTAGATAATAAGATCATGTTTCCTGAGTAGATATCAACTCAATTCCAAAATCTTTAAAAAAGATAATCATTCAATCATAGAGCTAGATACTTTTCTCCTTCACACTTACTTTCTTACAATAACTATTCCATTTATTTAATTTATTAATTCATTATTTTTACATAATCTAAACTAATTTATGCTTAATTAATTACATTTATTTAATTAACTTTTAAGATAGTAAAGACAAAATTAGGATATTTTGTGTAGGGATTATTTTTCAACTATGAGAACATTATGCCATATTCAATCAATTATAATGAAAGTGAGCATTGTTTCATCACCTTGGCCATTTCTCCAACCCTAAGAGTGAGTTCAAAACTTTCTTTACTTTTTAAATCAATTTTATTGAATTTTGTAGAGTCAGATTTTCCCACAAGTGGGGAGATTAATTTGGTAAGGAAAGAGGCCAGTCTGTAAGTAGGAGAGCCTATTATGTCAACGATACGTCTCAAAGGAATGCCAACTTTGTGAAATTTTGGTACCCCATAAATACGAGGGGTCACTTCTGTAGAAGGTAACAATTGCTTCTTGTAGTATCATCAAAGGATGAACAAGACACAACAAATAATATAATATAAATATTATTTGTAACAAAAAATATATTAAATTATATGTGATTCTATAAGGTAAATATTTGTATATTTCTAAATTATATGTGTTTCTTGAATTTCTTGTATTAGAGCAATACAATAGTATGTGTTTCTTGAATTTCTTGTATTAGAGCAATAAAATATTATGTGTTTCTTGAATTTCTTTTATATATTAAAGATATATTAGTTTACCTTATAGTAATAAATTTCTACTTATATATGAGTATAATTCTAATATAGAAGATTTTTAGTTTTCTTAGCTTACTCATATATTAAAGATACATTAGTTTACTACATTTGAGTAACATATTTTAAAGATATATACAAAAATTTCGCGATAGTTTTTCTAAAAATTCTATTAGATTTCATGTATTCTTATACTAGAATAATTTTCTATATGAAATTTCTTAATAGATTTATAATTATATACTTAAATTTTATTAAACTCTATAATAATTTCTAATTAGAAGTATACTCATATATTAGAATATTCTCTAATTATATTCATATATTAGAAATACAATTATTCTCATATATTAGTTTTATAAAATAAAATTCTAAAATACCTCATATATTAGAATTTCAAGTAAACTAAAAAATATTTTTTTAAAAAGATTTTTTAGTTCATTATATATGAGTAAATTTCTACTCATATATGAGTTTAATTATTAAAGGTCTTTTTAGTTTACTCATAGATACTCATATATTAGAATTATAAGTAATCTTAATAAGCATTAGAATATGAGTATTTATAATGATAGATTTTTAAGTTTACTTGAATTCGAGTACATTTCTAATAAGGTCAAAAATTCTAATATTTAATTATTGGTATCTGAATTTATAGTTTAGTTTTATGTTCACCATTCTCATTTGCTTGCATATTCTTCTTCTATTTTTTTAATGTTTAGGAGTTTTTATTTTTTATTCAATTTCTTTTCCTTGTGTCCAAATGTTAGTCCCAATCTTGTTTTCCTTCTCCCTTTCACTTAACAAATTTGTTCTTTTTATTGGTATCCTCGAGGTATGTGCCCTTCTCCCTCACCCTCTGTTCCCTTTTTAAGCTAACTAGCCCTGCAACAAACTAATTCTACATCTCCTTGACCTCTTCTATATTCTGATGATGGATCATGGAGTATGATCCATTTTTTTTTGATTCAAAAATTGAGACACAATCAAATTCAGAAATCTACAAAATTGATAAATGGATTGTGAAATCTAATAACATTAATTTTAGTGAAGACAACTGCTCATTAGGGTTGTTAACTTTTGAAGACCCCATAAACTAAGGTCCACGTATCTTCACGTTTACCGAGTACCCTACGTGTTTTTTCTCTCCTGCTTCGTTATTCACCTCGTTGACATTTTGCACGTCTCAAACCAGTCCCACATTTTACTCCAGTTCTAGATTTTAATCCCAGAAGGTATCCATCCCTAACGTGAGTCCCAATTTATTCCCCACTTGTGGGACCCGAAAACAGATGACCTGTATCCAACCCCAACTAAAGGTCGTCTGTAATTCTCGCTAAAAGAAATCCATGTGGAATGTGGCAAACAAATCAATGGCATTCTAAAATCATTGCTATATGCAAGCCCGTGTACACATCAGTGGCTGTTATTATCTTTGTGTTTTGGATCGAATTTTTAATCACCAACTCTCTAGCCGTTTGAAAAAGGCCACTGGTGGGCAACCAATAGCTCATTCTGTATTTTTAATTCTTCTAATGTAGCGGATTTTTGTATTCATGCGACAACCTTTTCGTAATTCTTTGAAAGAAAACTGATACTGTAACACATGGTTAGGTCTCTATGCCTTTGCATCCCTGTGTGTCCTTGAAATGATATGGCTGATTGAGAGATGGTGGTCAAAGTGCTTGCCGCAATAGCAATGGGAATTGCAATGTAGGTTTTCAGCCTGCACAAGCACAAGAGACATAGCATTGTAACAAGGTAAGTAAGTTCTACAACTAATCAACTGGGATACACCCGCCTCTGCTGTTTTTCTTTTTAATCTATTTTTTATATCATTGGGCTTCGTTTACTGCTTCACAGACAGAGAACCCGCCTCTATATCTGTATCTTTGTGATTCTTTATAGACCATGTCAATGTGGTATAGTACATTGGGTTCTGAAGTTGAACTCGAGAGATCTTGCTCAAGATTCTTCTTGTTAGAATCAATCTGTGCGTCTGCGAGTCATGTGAGTGCATATGCATTGTTTGTAATTAAGCCCCACTCCGTTTCCTACAATTATTAGTATTTGATTTACAAAATCCATTATCCACCGAGGAAAAATCATATCTGGATTGACCACTACATTAATCAAGCGCAGAATACACCTCTTTAATTTGAAGCTTTTTATTGGCTTTCAGATCCTATTGATTTATAATGATCCAGTTCTAAGGGTTTTAAGTTAAACCCACATCCAAGGGTTTATGTACTCAAAGTTGATACTCTTCAAACCTGTTTCTGAGGATTTATGTACTCAATTTTAATTTGGAGTTCGGGGATGCCTACACTTATTAGGACCAGAGTTTCAAGGCTCTGGTAAATGGAGAAATCCTCTAGAGATGGTACACACCTGTTGCCCGAGGCTAGATGATTCAGGTGACCCCGGGTTTAATAGCAGAAAAAATCACTCCATCCCTTTGAACAGTAAAAGCCCAATAGCTTTACCTCTTTGTACCTGACAAGAGGGTTTCAACTACCCTTTTCATGCAATTTGCTTAGGGATGTTTTCGTTTATCAACCGGGCATTCGGTGCTTGACTGTGGCTATGTTTTTTGTGACGAGTCAATGTCATCTAACTTTTTCTGCAGAGCTGAAACAAGCTTTCTATGTTATGGAAACTTGGTTTGCCTTAATAATTAATATTAATGGTTGAGTAGCACGTACTTTCAACATTAAGTAGCCTCAGAGCTTAAAATTGGTTGAATGCAGATTAGGGGCTGCCCTTTAAATTCCACTTTTCATTGTCTAGATTTATAGTTAATTTATGATAAGCTTGGTCAAAGGGTCAAACAAGAAGATAAAGAGGTGCAAAATTGAACAATATATAAGATAGATGGAAAAGAAACCCCTTGTGGATTTCTAAAGGGGCCTCTCATACATGAAATTGGTGTCTTGCTTGGCGGTGACCTAAAAAGCCACGTCTATGTTAGGCTTTAGCTATTAGAGTGTGGGAAATATTTTGAGATGGTTGACTGGAGCTAGATCCCAGTTTCCAACTTAATTTTGGCTATTAAAATTTGTCATTGTAGCAAGGAAGTCTCCTTTTGTTGTTATCCTCAAGGATATGCAGATTATTTTTAACATGCATTATAAAACTGAAAGCATTAATGATATTTCAACGCAGATTTCTGAAACAACATATTCATTCGGCATTTTAGTCATTGACATATAATGATAGTATTCAGAAGCATTGCCTTGAGCTAGATACTAGCTTGTTCCTGACCATTTGCCTTGACATATTGTTAAGGTAGTCCCGTGCATGATAGCTATAGAAACAATATGTTATGCTGTATTTTAAGGATAAAGATATTCATTAAGCGGTCTAAGTTCCCAATACTTATCCATAAACATGCATATATGATTCATACGAATGGGCAGAATAATTGGATTTGATTGAAGACCTTTATGTTTTTGCTTGTTCATGTTGACATTTATGTGACAACAGCTAGAACATGACAACTTTGATCATATTATACATTAACTGACAGTATTGAACTTAGATCCATAAGATTCATTGTATAAGCATTACATGTTTTCTTTCTAAGGAATTGTCTTGCATTGTTCATCTTCTCTTGCATTTGTTACTTTTGGAATATTTTATTTTGTCTTTGAACTTATGTATTTTATTTCTGAGTTTCTTTGCAGAGCCTATTTGATCTGAGGTTCATCAAGAGAATTGGTTTGAGCCATTTGTTTCTGTCATCTGTCAGATATGGCATTTGGGAAGAATATGCGGAAGGAAAAACATTCTTTTTCTTGTTTTTCTACAACAACAATTGTTGTTTTTGTGGCATTCTGCTTGATTGGAGTATGGATGATGACGTCCTCATCTTTGGTGCCAGCACAGAGAGCGACTTTGCTTGTTATGGGTAGCAACTCAGAAGTGAAGGAGAAATCAAATGGTTCTCAGACCTTTGAAGACAGTCCACGAGAAACAGATGATGTGATAAAAGGAGTTGATAGCGCTTCTATCCAGGAGGCTGAAAAGACATCAGAGAATACTGATGAATCAGCAAAAGAATCCACAGAGCAATTGGGGGAAGTAAAATATAGCGAAGTAAGTGATAACAATAACAAGGATGTTGAGCGGATGACTGGAGATGAGAATAAAGAGGTCAATGAAAAGGTTATTGAGAACTTAGATGATAAATTTGGGAATCATGACAATAAAAAGATTGATGATGGCCAACCAGAAAAGCAAGATGATGCTGCCAGTGAAAGTGGGGATAGCCAAACTAAAGAAGAGAATGTCAAAGATTTGAAATTGCCTGAATCATCGCCGAATGGTGCCGGAGCTGAGCTTTTGAAGGAAAACCAAATAGAACCAGGAAATTGGTCAACACAAACAATTGAATCAAAGATAGAACAAGCTGAGGAGGAAGTCAATCATGAGAAGAAGAGTGAAAAAGAGCCAAAGGGATTAGAGGAGGTACACAAAGAACAAATTAATGGAGATGCTGGATACCAGTACAGCTGGAAAGTTTGCAATGTTTCAGCTGGTCCAGATTACATCCCCTGTCTAGATAATGAAGTGGCTATTAGACAGCTTCACAGTACTGGACATTATGAGCATCGGGAACGACATTGCCCTGAAGATCCCCCTACATGTCTTGTTCCTCTTCCTGAAGGGTATAAAAAACCAATAAAATGGCCCAAAAGCAGAGATATGGTTGGTCATCTCTCTATCTTGCTCACTCTCTGTCTTCTTCCAAAATCTGTTTTCTCCTTACCTTCTTTTTGTTTCATCTATATATAATATGCTTAGAGAATATTATTGACATTTAATCATTGTTCTTGTGTAGATATGGTACAACAATGTTCCCCATACCAAGCTTGCAATTGTCAAAAAGCATCAAAACTGGGTGAGGGTAACAGGGAAATATCTTACTTTCCCTGGTGGTGGAACTCAATTCAAAAATGGGGCTCTTCATTACATTGATTTTATTCAAGAGGCAAGTCTTCAAGTATTTGATCAGGAGGTTAAAAGCTTTCATTTTTTCCAAGCCACATGCTGTACACTTAAATTTTATGCATTTCTATGTGAACAGGGAATAAAGTTTTATTGTCCTGCCTAACCTCTGCTTGCATTTCAAATTTCATTCCTTTTTCTTTTCTTCTGGGAAAAATTTTCACTAATGGGATTTATTTTATGGTTCAATTTCCATGACTAGGCCTTGGCACTGAAGAAATGTTTTGCGGAAAAGGGCAGGACATGTAGATAATTGATGTTTTGCTTCTTAGTTTAACAGGAAGCATTCTTTGCAATTATTGTGCTTTTAGTTGTTGACATACTGGATTCATGCTGTCATTCATATTATTCTGTTTAAAATTTGTGCTAGCTTATCATATCAGATCATAACTTTGTTATACATTTTATTTTGGAGTTTTCTCTTAAGACACTATCCTGTCTAGAGGTGGTAATGTAACTTGGTTTCGTTAAGGATTATGGTGCACATGAATTTTTCAGAATGTTGATAGTATAGATCTCTCTTAGGGAGAGTAGTTTGGCATACATTCAGTTCCCAATCTCTTAGTTTGTCTCGATTAGTACTTAAGGGCTATTTTGTTATGATCCTAAATTGATCAGTTTTGGCCTACCCTTGGTCCTCACTCTCATAGCTTACCTTGATTAGTACTTTAGAGTTATTTGGTCATGATCATAAACTGGTCACTGTCTTAGAGCGTTTATACTTCAAAAGAACACAAAGATAAATCTAAACTTAAAACTGAAATTAATATAAATCTGAAACCTAACGGTTAGGATAATATTTCAGGATTTTCTGAAAATATAGAACTGAATTGAAACAAGCAATCTGAACTGAAAGGAAAATCTGATTTGGACGTAGAAATTTGGAATTACAATCTTATAAAATCTAAAGCAACATAGTGTTTGAAATCTGTTATATAACTGAAATCTGAAACTGCTGGGAATTAAAATCTAAAACTTCTGAAATTAATATACATCTGAAACAGCTGACATTAATATACATCTGAAACCTAACGGCTTAGATAATAAATTCTGGATTTTCTGAAAATAGATATCCAAATTGAAACAGCAATCTAAACTGGAAATCTGAGTCGACTTTACCAATTTGGAATTGCAATGTTTTAAAATCTGAAGCAATCTCATGTCTGAAATCTGTTATATAATGGAAATCTGAAACTGCTGCCCTGCTGTGAACTAAAATCTAAAGCTTCTGAAAGTCTGAAATGAACTGCTGAAAATAAAACCTAAAACTGTAGCTGTATTAGTACTGAAAACAGATGAGATAGCACATAGGAGAGGAGAAAATTTTCCTATGAAGCTAGATATGCTATTTCAAGCCGAAAAGATTGCCAAGGAGAAAAAACTCGACAGGACATAACCTGATATCTCATTAGAGGGAATGAACCTCTTTTTATAGAATTTATATAAGACAGCCTTTTTATAACATATCTACCAAAATATGTCAGATAGCCGAGATACATTGAATCTGGACACAATGGCCAAAAGGGTAGGTTGGTCCCTTTAACCCCAAATATGTTTCTATTTACATAAAAAAGGTGGCTTAGGCTACTACGTAATCATGGCATTGTCATTGGTATAGAACAACATAGGTACATAATAGCTGTTACATTATGGTAAATTTCTTTGCCTCCATCTGGTGGTCTCCTGTCAGACTAGTCACTATAAGTTTAACATATCCTTATACAGAATAAGATGCTTGTAAGGGGTAACAAGCAACAATGTGGATCTTGGAATACATCTGCAAACTGTTTAATCTGCAGTTGGACTTTCTTTTGTCTTTCCTGTCTATGTGCTTTTACCTTGACATGCAAGCCTTCTATGGAACAAAGAGTCATATGGCTAGAAGAATGATACAAAGCTTGCTTGCTAGAAGCCTTCTGATTAGTCACTGGAGTCCAACCGATGAAAACAACATTATTGTCATGATTGAAAAAGTTCAATCACAGTCTTCTATTCAACTTATTCTTTATATTTATTTGTAAACAAGCTAAAAAAAACAAACATGAAACATAACAAACAAAATCTTAAAAACTATATGGATCAATATACCTGGTGAATGATGGCTTGAAATTTGATTTCCATCATTCTTCTTCTTGCTTCTTTCTCTCATTTCAGTTTTCCTCTTCCTGCTTGGAAATTTAAATTTTAAAATGGTGAAATAACAAGTGTGAAGTCATAAAAAGAAAATGGGTTATAGTTTAGCAATGTTTTAGGGTGTGTCTTTGGGTTAGAGGGCCTTGTAGGTCACTCATATAGGTGTCGGTTTTTAGTAGAGTAAACTGTTGTTTAAAAAAAACATTTTAATGTAAAAATTGTTGGAGATAGCCTGACATTCCTTGGATGGTCGAGGAATAGCAGGTTGTTCTCGATATGTTCCTCAAATTGGAGGGATGTCCCCAAATTTTTGCATTCTTTTGGATGGGGCAGGCCATCCCCAGGATGGTTGAGGAAAAGCTGGCTGTCCTCAAAATGTTCCTCAAATCTGGGGGGGAGAGTCCCCAAATTTTTTCGTTCTTTTGGGATGGTGTGGGGATGTTTTGTCCCCATATTGGAATCCCTGACATGCCCATGATTCCTAAGAAGATAAATTCTTCTGAGGATGGTTATCATTAAAAAATTAGTTATCTATCTGATTAAATGTTTTGGATAACGAGTCATGTACCTAGAGGCACAGTTTTTTTAATTCTTTCACTGGCACAAACAAAAATTTAGATGGATAAAATGTAAGGATTTTAATGGTCAAGAAGCATCGGCAGTTGAAAAACTTATTTCGAGTCATCAAAATATTGATTTGTGATTTGGTTTCTGGTTTGAGCAGATTGTACCTGACATTGCATGGGGTAAGCATAGTCGGGTAGTGCTGGATGTTGGCTGTGGTGTTGCCAGTTTAGGAGGATTTCTCTTTGAAAGAGGTGTTTTAACTATGTCCTTTGCACCAAAGGATGAGCATGAAGCACAAGTTCAGCTTGCTCTGGAACGAGGAATCCCTGCAATATCTGCAGTCATGGGCACCCAAAGGCTTCCCTTTCCAAGTGTTGTCTTTGATATTGTGCATTGTGCAAGATGCAGGGTCCCATGGCATGCTGATGGTATAGTCTTTAAGGATTCAAATGAATGCAGCTTAGTGGGTGTGATAGTATCTTGATTTCAAATTTATTTATATGCAAGCACTTTAAAAATCACATAATTGGCAAATCTTACAGGTGGCAGGCTTCTTTTGGAGTTAGATCGTGTTTTAAGACCTGGGGGCTACTTTGTATGGTCAGCTACTCCTGTTTATCAAAAACTAGCCGAGGATGTTGGAATCTGGAAAGGTAAGAATATGTGATCTTTGAATTTGTTTTCAATTTTGCATTGTTTTGTAGAGGAGAGATATGCTTCATATTTGTATTTCAATCCAAATCCTGTTCATGGATTTCTTGAGTGGCATGGTTTTATTCAATGATTTGGAACTCGGTAGGTACATCCTATAGAAACCTGATTAATTTTTGCTTGTACAGTGTAATATAACTAATATGTGGCATAGTGATGGTGCTGAGTTCATTGTATTTGTCTGTACATGCAAGTTCTTTAGCAAAGGAATTACAAAAAATGAACCTTACTTGATGAAAAATGACTAACTGTTCTGTTTTACACTTGATATAATTAATTATTATTCATGATATATGTTACTAAAAAGTGGAATTAGACCAATGGGTATCAGTTGATAAATGCCTTCCTTGATTTGCAAATGATCTGTTCTGTAGTAGTGCTTGGATCATAAATATGTTTGGTTATGAGGACCTTAGCAATGATTGTCTTGGAGAGCCTGATGGGTACTTGTGTCCAATTGTTTTCCTTTGGGCTCAATCAGATCAATCTGCTGTGTGATGCTTTTTGTCCATCAATCAAAATATCTTGGGAGACACAAACTTAAAGTAGTTCACATTATGTGTTAATATGATCATCGTTTCTCTTTAAGTCTTAATATCATTATCATCTCGACCATTATAAAAATTATTATGCTGCCCTATATTTTCTTGTGCTCAATTATTTCCTTCTAGTGATTCTCTCTTGTCAAATTGAATTGCTATGACTGGGTTAATCTATGTTTTTTGAAAGTACATTTTTTGGAAATCTAGATTAGTTATTACAAAGTTAGTTTGGTAGATAGGTTTAATTTATTTATTTTAGATAATTTAGGGCATCGATTAATGGGGTCCCTCCCAGTGATAACTAATTAGAAGTCATACACCAAAAGCATAACAATAACACCAACCTATCCGCACAATAAAAATGAATAGATATATATAAAATGCTACAAAGCAATCCATATATGTATCACTACCAGCCTAAACAACCAACCTATCTAAAAAATGGTGAACAGAAATAACCAAAACAACATAACCTAGCTCAACCAGCAAAACCTAGGGCAGATGAAATACAACCCAGCATGCCATTCCATTCACAGGGGGAGCCGTCAAGCAGCAGCCATGGACACTATTATAAATTCCATTTCCTGAAATTGCAACTAGCTCCACAGAAGGTACCGTCGAACCCACAGTTGCCTCCAGACCAGAGAAATTGAAATCGTAAGTCAAATCTGCTTGCTGCACAGCTCATACAAACCAATCATTCTCCAAAAGGAGCATTATATACCCACTTGTCAGCTCCATGACACCTTTATGCTTAGATACCACCATATGCTATCATCAGACAGAGGTCCTGACAGAACTTCTGAATATTTTGCATCTCAACTTTTAAATCTTGCACAGTCGCATCTATGGCTCTTATATCTGTCATGTCCCCATTACTTGATGTGGGCCCATTTCAAATAAAGGCGGTAAAATAGTGTTTTTTAACACTTCTGAATTTAATAATAAATAAATATTTAAATAATAATAAATTTAAATTATTAAAATTAATATTTAAATTTAATATCATTCTGGCCGACTCCTTTCATGGTTGGCACCTAACATAATATTTGAATTTTCCTGGTCGACTTCCTTGAGTTGGCAATTTGTTTAGTATTTAAGGGTGCTCGCTGCTATTGTTTAGATCAACATAGGAATTGGATCACGTAGCTGGCCAATGGTCTGGTAGGACGAAAACCCTTCCAACACATGTGTCTTCGTTCTTTCATTTAAGTAATCCAGTCATTTCCACCATTTATTCTTGTCTTAATTGTAGCTGCTATTATAGGTGGTCGAATCTAGTGTGTGCCAGGAGTGATCTGGCCGAGCCTTTGGCCTTGGCCGACCACCCAATTGAGAGACCTCAAGCACAATCACACACAGGTCCGTTGAGAGGAAGCGAACAAGCCACCTTGCTATTCATACACACACCTCTGACATCTGCCGTATCTTGAAGTTGATTCTTAGCTCATATCATGTTGAAACTATCATAGACAGCTGGCGACTAAACCTAGAACCTTCACAAATAGGCGATCTCACTTAGGCCATGTGTAGACGGCCATGTTAATAAATAATTATATTGTGATCGACTGTACTAATTAAATAAATGTTGTAGTCAGTTGTAATGGGAATAGATAATAATAGTTTAAATAATACATGCACGGTTTAAAGTAAAAGTTGGATTAGTTGTCGGGCAGGTAGTTAGGAAGAGTTGCAAATGGTTGATATCTCAACCAACCTCGGCCATCTATATATGTATCGTGTCATTTGTAGTCGTATTGTGGAGATACTTCATGAAATCAATCAATCCATTATGCTGTGCAATTACTCTTACGATTGTTCTGTGATTCAAATGTGATTCATATTCTAGTACGTGCATTATGTTTGTGAATTATTCTCGTTTACTCCCGTAGTACGTTGAACACTACCCAGTGAGTAAACATTTGGCGCCGTTGCCTGAGCGGACTAGGGAATCACTCGTCATGGCGGCGTGATGGGTCTTCCGGCAGATGAGCCCGTGAATAGCAATGAGGAAAGGGAAGACCTATTGACTGAAGATTTTATCAATTTGTGGAAGATATCATTACAAGATCACGTACATAGGGAATCCCATAGACGGGAGATCCCTGAGGAAGTTATTTGGGATAGGTTGGAAGTGAACGACGAGGTGAATCACCTCCTGAATCGTATGCCCAGATTGCTGGCCCGTCATTTCATTATTCTGCAAGACTTGCGAGAAGAAGAGGATTGGGAACACCAAAGGCAGCAAATACTGCAGCGCTACGCAGAGAGAACCAAACAAGAAGAGGAGGAACGCGACAGTAGTCGAAGACGTATGCCCGGTAGTCAACAGTGATCGCCTGAATAAATTTTAATGCCCGTACGGCCGAACAAAGACAAGAACCGAGTACCTAGCGGGCATGAGACTCAGGAGGAGAAGGTTCGGCGATCACTCAGGCTGCAAGAACAAGAAAACCGGCAAAGAAGACTGAAGCAAGTTGGTAAGGAATTTAATGAGGATCTAATTGAAATAAACCAGAGTATTAAAAGAACACATGAGAATCTGACAAGAATAGATACATCCATTGAAAGAGCACATCAAAGTTTGGTGGAAGGAAGGGATGAAGGACCCTTCGGCACCTTGTATGTAGGAAGGTATGATCCTTATGAGAACGAAGATGAATTAAGTAGTAGCATTAGACGTTTTCGGGAGTTGTCCTTATCGGACGACGACGAACGGCTAGCGAGTGGACGATCTAAGCCCAGTACCCCAAGGTGGAGAGAGTATCAAAGGGAACCATAGGAGACTCAAGGTGTCGAGGACGTTGACGCAAGACGTGGGAGTGACTCGTACGTGGCCGAGAGTGCAAGTGACGCACCAGAACGTAGCGGGGAAACCAGTCTAATCGGGTCCAATACACAAGGAGGATAGCGGGGAAAGATGGTGACTCCTGAGGGGCAAAAGCTGTCGAAGTTTATGGGGAATGTGTCAGAAGATCCAGTACGGCATTGTAAGACATGTGAAACTATCTGGATAGCCAGCGGACAGGATGATCCGGACCAGTGGCTGAAAGCATTCCTAGCGACACTCCGAGATAGTGCCATCGACTGGTACTCTGAATTAGATCAAGCACACAAAGCTACATGGAGATTATTGAAGCAAGCATTTCAAGAGGAGTTCAAACTCTTACGAGATGATAGCGAGATTGTCATAGAGATACAATACTAAGTAGGGAAAGCACGAGAGTGTGCGGACCTACAATCGGAAATTGAAAGATTTGCTGGGGAAACTAGAGTCACAGCATGCGGATGGCCTGAAGAAGAGGTGGTTTATTGAGGGACTGCTTCCCTCGCTCCGAAGGAAAATGAAAGTGGTACCTCCATCCTCATACACTGAAGCATATAATCGGGCGATGGATATAGAAAGTGAAAACAAAACATCCTCCCGAGGGAAAAAAAAGACAGACGACGAGGAGAGTACAAACGACAGCGATGGTGAATCCAAGACTGTAAAGCACTCAGGAAAGATATGATGCGAATGATGAAAGAATTGAAGGCCGACAATGCGAGTACGAGAGAAGCCAGAGAACTGTGGTGTACGGACTGCAATGGGGAAGGTCACACGAAGGCGAATTGTCCCAAGAACTTATTTTGCGATATCTGCCAAGTGATGGGACATTTTGTCAAGGAATGCCCATACAACTTAAAAGCCATAAGTGCACAAGTACTCTTCGCACAAGGAGAACCGTCGACACCGCCGAACACACCACCAAAGCCCCAGTACAATAGCAATGCATCCCTTGGAGGTTATCGGAGCAACAGAAGTCCGAGAAACATGATACAGTACGATGCAAAAGGAAGGCCCATGATCCAATGCAAGAAGTGTAACGAATGGGGCCACTTCGCCAGGGATTGCCAGAACTGTCAAGGTTCGGGACGGAGATTGTGTAAGTGGTGTGGACCAGGCGATCATGAAGATAACGAATGCCCTAAGCAAAAGGGTATCCACATGCTAGAAGTAGAAGAACAAGAGGTACTGGCGATCACCAGAGCACAAGCAAAAAAGGCCACTTACCCAGATCCATGTACAAAGAAACAAAGGATGAAGGAAGCAAAAACCGAAGTGGAACTGGCGATGGCGAAGGAAAACAAGGTACCTCTGGAGAAGCTAGGAACCTCTCCGCGGTCGGAGGCGGAAACCAACATCGTACGACAGGTACTGCAGACCATCGTACCAATCAAAGTAAATGACCTCCTCCAGATTATGCCGCAATTGGGACTGGCAATTACAAACATCGTCGTGGATGGCAAGCAACCGCGATTGGAGGAACGAAGGCAAGAATTGGTATCAGAACCGCCACCATACGGTGAACAAACAATCGACCCAGTATTGCTCACGACAAACATCGGGAAGATGCCAGCAGTCGTGCATATGGAGATCAGAGGAAATATCTTGACAAATACTATTGTCGACGGAGGATCGGGAGTCAACGTACTACCCAAAGACACATGGAAGAGTCTTGGGAAGCCTACACTTTGGCCGCCAACATTCCAATTGGTTGGCGCTAATCAACATGGTATCAAGCCATTGGGAACGCTAATGGCGCAGAAGGTGACGATCGGGACACAACAGTTTTTGCTAAATTTTGTTGTCATCCCATTACAGAGGAAAGCGTACGATGCACTACTTGGGAGAGGATGGCTGATAGCGGCGAAGGCAAATCATAATTGGAAGAGGAACACACTCTCGATCGAGAACAATAGGCGAAAGTACGTCATCGACTTGAAGAACCAGGTTGTGAGCGAAGAACTGGCTTCCTCCGGATCTGAATCGGATGGAGGTGAGTCAGATGTGGATGAAGGAATGAAAGCTATGGAACCGAACATCGAAGGCGTACTTGAACTCGAGAATTGTTCGGAAGACGAGACAAGCTCGCTGAATGGCTTATTTCATTGGCAGATGGATGACTATGAAGTGTTCCACCGAGAGTGTAACATGCTACAAATCGGGGAAATCAAGGAAGAAGAGAAATAGGGAAGGCCTAGCCAAGCACTTCCCGCCGAGTATGGAGAGTACAAAGAAAGAGTATCAAAACTGGACAATTCGCTAGTCCACAAGTCCGAGCAGGTACGAGATGAAAAAATTGTGTTGGAGTTAAAAAATGAAAAGTATGAAAAAATTAAAAAATTAGAAAAAAAGAAAAGAGATGAAGAGAGAGGAGATGAGAGAGAAAATAAACAAAATTTTAAAAAATTGAAAATAGAAAAGAAACAAGTTACAAGAAATAAAAAATGAAGGTGAATAAAAGAATATATGAAGAAAAGCAAGGCAGATGGAGGAGAGAGGAGAGAGAAGATAAAAATAAAAGAAATATGGAAAGGAAATTAAGAGAAATTGAAGAGAGGAAAAATAAAAATGGGCAAAAATAAAAGAATTAAAAAAATAAAAGTATTGCATGGAGTCGGGAAAAATAAAAGAAGTGGAGAAATAGAAAAATTACAAGTGAGTAAGGCAAAATAAAGTGAGAAAAATAAAATTGAGGACTAAATGTCGTACGACAAAGGAAGGAGGAGTTCGGTGGAACTTAAAAGATATAAATAAGGACGAAAAATCAAAATAAGTGGAGTACGGCGGAGTAAAGCAATTGCCTAGAGAATAAAAGTTCGGAAGGAGAGCATAATCGCACAACCATCCTCAGGCAGCCAGAGTTTGCCAGCAATCCGAAACTGTCGAGAATCCAGAAAGGAGAGAGAAATCG